>JAHWFO010048469.1:0-31177 GCA_023313115.1 Rhysida immarginata | reverse complement strand
CTTAATATTCTGCAACAATATACTGTTTATCTGCATAAAACATTTTTTAGTTTATTTAATTCACAACAATGGCGGATTATTATCTTACCACAACAATCCCTGGCTTTGGACTGACCAAGAGAATTATTATTTTTTTTCAGTTTATTTATTTAACTAGTATTAAAGCCCATCATACGACGGTCCCACAACAGGTGAATCTGTAAATTCGATTTTAATTATAAAATTTCGTCTGTGATAGGACTGTGATAATTGACAAGACTCCCAATCTATCTTCTATTTTTCTTAGAATGGATAGTCCCTTCGCTCTATATTGTAGTGATTCAGTTATTATTTAACCAATTTGGAGTTTAATTTAACTTTTTGAGGTTGTTCTGTTTACCTACAAGCGTAATTATCCCGGGCAACGCCGGGTCCTCTGCTATTCTTTCTATATAAATAAAGAAGGATGTTTGTTTGTTTTTCTGTGGGTTGGTTTGTGGGTTTGTGGGTTTGTTTGTTTGTTTCTTATACAAATCTACAGTTTTATTCCGATCTTGAAGAAATTTTGCATACTTGACCTTCAAACCATGAGGAAGGTCACTGTCTACCTCAGATTACGGAAAAATAATAATTATCGATGAAAAATCGATATTCATGGTTATGGAAGGGCATATTAATTAGAAATATCTCATGACCAACAATGCAAGGCAAAGTTTGTGCAACAATAGGCCCGTCGTGTTCGCATCAACAATGGTCTCAATGCGCAATTCACCAATAACAATGAGCATAAAATTATTCAAAGAATTATAACAATGAACATAAAATGATGATGCAGTGACAGAACATTCGTTTCCAAGAATTATTAACAGGAAATGGATATAATAGACGATATAGATAGGGCAGTCTCTCTCGATGAGGCCTTCAGCTCCCTAACAAGCGTTCAGACGATTGGGAAAAGTGTGTGTGTTTCTTTGTGTATGTGTGTGTGCTTACCTACAAACGTAATCATCCCGGGCAACGTCGGGTCCTCTGCTAGTCTATATATATAAAGAAGGATGTTTGTTTGTGGGTTTGTTTGTGGATTTGTTTGTTTCTTATACAAATCTACAGTTTTATTCCGATCTTGATGAAATTTTGCATACTTGACCTTCAAAGCATGAGGAAGGTCACTGTCTACCTCAGATTTCGGAAAAATAATAAATATCGATAAAAAATCGATATTCATGGTTATGGCAAGGCATATTAATGAGAAATATCTCATGACCAACAATGCAAGGCAAAGTTTGTACAACAATACTTATCAACAATGGTATCAACACGCAATTCACAAACACTCTGCACGGACCAACAATATATATCTCATGACCAACAATGCAAGGAAAAGTTTGTGCAACAATAGGTATCAACAATAGTATCAACATGCAATGCACCAACACTATGCAGGGATCAACAATATATATCTCATGACTAACAATGCAAAGCAAAGTTTGTCCAATATAGAAAAGTTTCAATTTGTAGCAATGCAGAGAATTCCTGTTATGCAGGCTTTTCTTAGAAAAGAGTTCTTAGTACTTAAGAATTCTTGAAAATCTTAAAAAATGATCGTTAACTGGAGATAATGGAGAGTTGCAGACTATTGAGAAAGAGTGGTAAGACGACAGAGAAAGCACTCTTTTAGCTCCGTGCTGTATTGAGCAAATGGTAATCAAGTAAATAGAAGAATCGGCGACCGCTAGACTACACAAAGTGATGAATGGCCAAGTTTTGCTTCAAAACATGAGAGAAGAGTGGGAACTGCAACAATATCAAGTGTACATCTAAAGTAAGATTACGTGAGTAAGAAATTATTTAGACTAGCAGTGGTATCCTTGGAGAAGTTCATCCATTGTGAGCCTTTAAAATTTTTTTTTTAAATTTTCATGAAGAATTTTTACTGTATTAATTCTAAGCGTTTTCATGTGTTTATTTTTAAGATATTGCAAAATTTAATCCGAAAAAAAAAGTCCGAGTCACGCTGGGATTATCACCTAGCTTATTTGGTAGCACATAAGATCCAAACATTTCATAAAAATACATTTTGACTATATTCTGTGGAAATGTGTATATTTTGGTAACTGAGATGCTGATAATGCAATGATTGAACGTTCGTTTCCAAGAATTATTAATAATGAGCATAAAATGATGATGCAATGACAGAACATTAATAAGGCAGTGTCTATTGATGAGGCAAAGGAGTCACGCGTGTCTCCCTTGAGCTGCCTATCAAACTTCCAGACGATTGGCAAAAAGTTTTGTGTCTGGAACGGAAACAGAAAGAACGAGTATTGATTATAGAAACTCTGCAAATAAAAGAGAAAACGCTATATGGGCATTTGAAACATCTGAACAACGGGAGTTTCGATTAGAGCAAGAAGGTATAAGAGCTTCTACGTTAAGGGCAAGAAAAACTTGAGTCTAAAATATCTGGTGATGCCCCTCAGTGGTGAGGCAAGTCAAGGAGAGTTAAGATAAAGTCCCTGTATATCACCTAGAATTCCTGTTTTTCGTATTTTTCGTAGAATGGAGAGTCTTTTTGCTCTGTGTTGTATTGATTGAGTTATTATTTAACCAATTGGGAGTTATAATTTAATTTTTTGAGATTGTTTTGTTTACCTACAAGTGTAATTATCCCGGACAACGCCGGGTACCTCTGCTAGTAATAAATAAAAATGTTTACTAACTCAGTTTTCAAACCTGCTTTTTCGTTAAGGTCGCGGGGCAGCGCTCGAGATTTTTCACCATCAGGTGCATGTCCTCAATGGTAATACCTAACTGATTCGAACCCAGGTGATCAATGTAATCTAGACACATAGTTCTAGGCCGACCCCTTGGTCTCTTATGAGAAATACTTCTCTTCCTCCGCGGCCTCCACGGTCACCTGACATAATCCCATGAATTTTTTTTTTTATGGGCTTATGACCAAGTTCATGTTTTTGGGGGGCCCCCCCAACGTAATATAACCCAACCAGCGACTTGGAAAATAGCAACTGCCTAGGAAGACGGTTTTGCGGCATCCGTATATAAGGCCAAACCAATGCAACTGAGGCCTCTCAATGCGGAGAAGAGAAGTGGTTCAGCATCTAAAGACTGACTTATTGTGATGCTGAACACGATCTAGTAGGGAACACCTGTCCCACCTCTCAGAATCTCATTTCGACACTATTTCGGTCATTACCCAAGACTCATGACCATAGAAGGGAATGGGGACAAAGATTTGAAAACAGACAGCTTGGGTTTCTTTCCTAGCTCAAATTTTTTACAACGGATCACCCACAGTTCGCGTCAGACATAGCTTGCTGGACCGATCCGAGCATCCAATAAATAATGTTATTACTTTGATTCTATTCGAAATCCCGGCGTACGATGGTTACTGCAATACTGAAAACTGCAAGTTCGATTTTAATTTATAAAAATTTCATCTGTGACAGGATTGTGTAATTAGCAGGACTGCGATAATTGACAGTATTGCTAATACTAAAAAAGTCACTGTCAACATGAGAGCGATACTACACAGCGTTTTCTGTTACAATGGGACAAAGTCACCACTGTTAATTTGACAGTTATAACCTAACACAAAAACACATTTACAACTGTTAGATGTAAACTTTGCTCTTCAGTGAAAATGGCTCGGCGGGCTCTTTTTTTTAACCTCCTTCATTGCTCAATTTCCTCAGCAGACCGTTTTTGAGGGACATGACCACTATATTTTAAAACTTAAAAAATTAATTATATACTTGCAATGAACATAAAAAAATGAGAAAAAAATGTTATTTGTTTTTCATTTTTTTCGATTTGATTTTTTATTTTTCTAATTTATGAATTTTTCCTTTTATTAATTTATTCAACTGAAAAATTATTACTATATAACGAATATCATAAAATGTAAAAACTAATATTACCTACTTGTGACTTGAATTGTTAATCAATTTCAAACTTTTATTTGAACGTTATTATTTTTATTAAAATTAAAAAATAAGAATCGTATACACGTAATGAATTTTGTAATTTAGAATAGCTAAATTACTTAGGATTTAATTATACTTATTTATTTACTTTAGTGTCCTATTTTAAGTGTCAATAGATGTATGTAGTTATATCTACAACGACTATATATTTTTGAACCGTAGCCTACGAAAAATATAAGATTTTTTAATAGTCTTTTTCATCGGCTGCTATTTTTGGATTTTAACAATCAGTGTTTTTTCATTTGTTGGAAACAATGAAATTTGTATTGTTGCTCGTCACTGTGAAAACGGGCATGGAGCAGGAGGATTTAGCATCCAGCTATAAATAAAGGAGAACATGTGCGTTCGTCATGGAAACAGTTTTGCATTGTTGTTGACCGTTTAAGCATTGTTGGCGCTCATTTAAAGCACACGCCGGAACTGATAAGCCACCTGACCATTGTTGTCTAGCAACAATTTTTATCATCATTCAATCACCAAGCTATAAATAAAGGAGAAAATGTGAGTTCATCAAACGAAACAATTTGAATGAATTGAATTTGATAAAACTAATTACCGCGCAAACTGCGCGTGGGCCCCGTTCATTTTATACAGGATGAATACAAATGTCTGAACTCCCCTTTTATTTTTTGAACCGAAGCAGATATGTCAATTTTGATGAATCCAATGAATAGGAAGTTGTGAGTGGCCTATCCCATGGTGCACTTTTCATCATCCCAAATATGCAAATTAGGACACATTCAAAATTTATCTCAAAAACCGTAAGGGATAGAGAAAAAAACCCAATTGCAAACTTGTTCAGCATAAAAAAACAAACAAAACAAAAAAAAATCATCCAAATCGGACCAACCAATCACCCACAATCACGTTACAAACAGTTACACTGCACAAACAAGTTACTTCAAACAGTTTAAAAAAAAAGTTAATCAACAAAATTCTCGATGTGACGACCGTGGGCACCATAACACAATTGGGCACGGAACCTAACTGACGCCAAAACATCACCAAGCATGGCTGGTGTCACTCCTCGGCACGCTTCCTGGATTCGTTGAACCAGATCCTCCGGTGAGGCGGGCTGCGTAGCATAAACCTTGTCCTTCAGGTATCCCCACAAGAAAAAGTCAAGTGGTGTAAAATCAGGGGAGCCGGGTGGCCAACGAACTGGTTTTCCTCGGCCAATCCATTGTTGTCCTAACATCTCACTTAGACGCTCGCGAACGACCAACCCGTAATGTGGAGGAGCTCCATCATGCTGAAACCACGTGCGCTGATACGAGGCCAATGGCAAATTGTCAATGAAGTCTGTGACTACCACGTTGAAAATTTCAGCCCAGTAGCGTTCTGCAGTCAGTGTTCCATGGTAAAAATACGGTCCAACCACAGTGTCATTGTGCAATCCTCACCACACATTGATTCTCCAGTTCACTTGATGAGTTGCTTCTCGCAGACATCCTGGGTTTTCGTCTGCCCAATGATGATGGTTGTGCCTGTTGATAACTCCATCCCTGGTGAACTGGGCTTCATCTGTCCACAACACCTCATGAATAAGTTTGTCGTCCAGGCAGGTAAGTAACCAGTTGCAGAAGGCGGCCCTAGCAATATAATCCAATGGCAGTAACTCCTGTTGACAATGAATATGGTATGGGTGAAAATGATGTGCGTGTAGAATGCTGAGAACAGTTCTCTGATGGTACCCAACATCTGCAGCAACTGCAGAACTAGTGTTCTTGTATCCTCGTCGCCTTGTGCCCTTGGTCGTCCTCGTTCTGCATTAACATTCCCTGTAGCCTCGAATCTTTGAATAATGTGACGCATTGTTTGACGAGATGGATGGCGTTCGTTAGGGTATCTGTCTCGATACAACCTAACTGCAGCATGTAGGTTTCTCCTTGCCTCTCCGAAGCAGAAGATCATGTTGACCATTTCCGGAACAGTGTAGCTTGCCATCCTGGAATTGTTCTGTCTTCTGTGTGCTAAAACATGCCTTGTATTTGCTTTTCCGCATGAAGGTGAATGTGAGTATGGTAATTTATGTTAACTTTTTGATTTGCATGCTTTACATGGTGGAAATATCAACATTCAGTTTTCCTTGTGCAGTGTGACTGTTTGTAAGCTACAAACAGTTCACCACGTGATTGTGGGTGATTGGTTGGTCCGATTTGGATGATTTTTTTTGTTTTGTTTGTTTTTTTATGCTGAACAAGTTTGCAATTGGGTTTTTTCTCTATTCCTTACGGTTTTTGAGATAAATTTTGAATGTGTCCTAATTTGCATATTTGGGATGATGAAAAGTGCACCATGGGATAGGCCACCCACCACTTCCTATTCATTGGATTCATCAGAATTGACATATCTGCTTCGGTTCAAAAAATAAAAGGGGGGTTCAGACTTTTGTATTCACCCTGTATATAAAATTAATAACATTGATTGAGTATTGTCTTAAGCCACAACAATCTCTGGCGTCGGACGGATTGTTGTAATTTCTTTGTTGGCCTGAGACGGACGTATTAGAGAATTATAGTGTTACTAGAAATTCCATCCGTCGCATGACGGGTGTCAACCGTACAAGAGTGAAGGGTAAAGAAATGAAAGTGGAGCATCAATGGTGTTCAAAACTTATATTCTGCAACAATATAGGCTACTGTTCATCTCCATATAAAATAAATTGTGCTACTGTTCATCTCCATATTACCATATAATATATTTACTAAAATATGCCAGGTTCTGGAGGGTGTGGCACTGTGTTCTCGATTTCGTCTTTTATAGACATATAATCTATAATAGTTTAAGTGTCTAAATTTATAAAATAAGCGCTTTGAACAAAAAAGTTTTCAAATATTAAATTAAGAGATCACCTGAAAAAATATTGTTGCCCGGACCCCGATGATCAGGTGACTTTTGAGTGCCCTGGCCTGTCTCTCGTTAGCCTCGCAACACCACCTAGACAGAAGGCCTGCGCACAGAAACGTCATACATTGTTACATCATACTAAAGAGGCTATTGTTAATCGTATTTGTACCAATAATAAACCATAAATTTGGCCATTTGATGATGATGTAACAATGCATACATTCGGTGGTAGACCGAAATAAATCACAAGTAAATTTTAGTATCCTAGCAAGATGACAGCAATGCTAGTGGCTACAGAAACACAGCTCATAAATACCGGGTGATCCAAAAGTGTATTACATTTTTTTTACATTGTTAACGACATTTTCAGTGTTTGCGCGTGCCTCGTGATTCTTATGAAAGCATTGAATTGCTGGAAAGCAAACAGTGAAAATGTAACACACTTTTGGATCACCCGGTACTTGAGCTTCAAAATATACAATGAGCTAAATTTATAGCTAATTTATCATTATCCTATAAATATAATTAAAGAGCAAATGCTTAGTATCAATAATTGATGTGATTTGACTAAATTCATAAACAATTATTACATTATAAATCTCTCAGTCCTTGGTCCTCACTTAAACACAAGAGAAAGTCCTTTGAGATAATTAATTCTCTTCAGTGGAGCTATTTACATCACACAAATAAAACTTCGCTTAACAGGTAAAGCAAAACAATAATTCAAAGCATGAGCAAAAATTACTTTAGACTAATTAAGCTTCAAAAACACATATTCGCTCAACCAGTTCAGAGCTCGCAAACGAAAGAAAAGAAAGTCTTTGATTAATTGCAAAAGAGCTTTACATTAAATGTTCAGTCTGACACAGAGCACTCAACACATTGCCAAAGCAATGATTATTTTATCAAGATTTAACTTTGCAATAGCGAGTTCCATTACTGTTGAGGTAAAACGAACTTCTTAAGAGAAATTACGTCTAATTTAAAGAACGTAATGTTCAAGCAAAAAAAAAAAAAGACTCCGTCCTTGAGCAATAACCACCGGACCGACACGAGTTTTAAATAAAATGTTCGCTTACAGTCTCTGTTCCTGCTGCAATCGCTCTGAAGAACTATTTCGCTTCACAAGACGTCCCCTATTGCTGGCGACGAAAGCTCGAAAGCCGTGAGGGAAAGCATCCACCAATCGTCCCTGCTCCAGGCAGCACATCAAGGAACCGTTCTCAGGGCGTATTCTTTATCTCCAGAACTCAACATCTATGTGCCAAAAGTCATGGGATAGCACCTAATAACGTGTAGGACCTCCTCTAACCAGGCGAAGTGCCACAGTGCGACGTGTCATTGATTCCACAAGTCGGTGGAAGACATCTGAAGACATTGCCAACCATTCCGAATGGAGATCTTCCCACATTTGCCCTTTACGGAGCCACCACCGGCTTGCACAGTGCATGCTTTGACAACTTGGGTCCATGTCCTCATGGGGTCTGCGCCGCACTCGAGCTCTACCATCGGCTCATATCAGCTGGAATCGAGGCTCACCAGACCAGGTCACACTTTTCCAGCTGTCAAGTGTCCAGTCGATGTGTTCATGGGCCCAGGAGAGACATTGCTGACGATGTCTTGTTGTTAGCAAGTGCACCCTCGTGGGTCTTCTGCTTCCACATCCCATTGACACCAGATATTGCTGCGCAGTTCGCATCGACGCAGCTCTAGTGTCACGTCCCTGGTTAAAATCTGATGTCATCTGGCGTAGTGTCAGTTGCCTGTTAGCGGTGATCATTCTACTCAGACGTCGTTGGTCCCGTTCATTGAGAAGTGTGGTCGACCACTGCGTTGTCCATGGTGGGAGATAATGCCATCAAGTTGGTACTCTCGGTATATTCTTGAAACTGTGGACCGTTGGATGTTGAATTCTTGAGCCACCTCCGATATTGAATGACCCATACGTTGTGCTGCACATACTAGGCCACGTTTGAATTCGGGTAGCTCTCGTCGTGTAGCCATTGTCACACTGAACACCTCACCCCTAATTCAAGACAGTGTAACTAAACCTACTAACACTGATTTGGATATTTATACTGTGTGCACATGATGCTTCCACCACTTGAAAAATAGTCCACTAGCTATCCCATGATTTTTGGCATGTGTGTATATTGTGTGTCCCACGCTGCAAATATGGAAGGCAGAATCTCCAAAGACGAATTCAAAACTGTGACCCGTTTAAGCTCCTCCCGGTTATTCGTGCCGAGCTTGGAAGGGGGGGGTGTGGAACTGCTGTCACCTCGCACATTCATCGTGGAAACAAGTTTCTCCTCGCTCACTGACTGAACACACGTGGGTCCACTCCGGTTGGGTCAACCTCGCTTGCCATCTCTCTCTCGGCCAAATTTTCCTATTCTCCTCTACTTGTCATCCTTTCAATTTACGCTACCAACTCTCTTTGTCCGTCTCTTCCAATGCTCACTTCTCCTCCTCTCCAGAATCGAATCCCCTCCGTGGGCACTACCTTGACGTGGTGGAGGGGCTTGAGTGCCTCAGTGACGCTAAGGGCTATGCTGGATTGGGTCACCCATGCCAGACAGGCCTTAGCAGAGAGGCCAGACTAAAAGTGTCCGGTCGTTTGTGGACCCTACCACAGGGACCGGTGCTCACAATGGAGGCATGTTTTTGACATGGCCTCCATTACGACCAGTACGTCCACCTGCGTGTTTGCCGTGCCCAGCGACCCTACTTCCGGGGAAAGGGGATCCTGGTGGTTGAAGGAAGGCTTTCCGGAACAACACACCACTTTGGCCCCTGCTTCTTGGAAGGATGGGTGATCTGGATGAGCCCGTCCAGATCAATCGGCTGGTCGTCGCTCCTTGGAGCTTCGGCCATAGGGTTCGGCGCTGCCTATATCCTCTTCGTATCCCTGGTGCCAATGTGCATGCCCTTATTGGGCTCGGTAGTGGGTGGGGAGCGAGGGAGATGAAACTTTACTCCACTTACTATGGGTAAAAATAATAAGCTAATAAATCAAAAACCGTGAAGAACGATCGTGAAGAGAAATCGAGCCGTAGACCGCCAAAGAATCCGAAGTTTTTGGAGATGAAATTGGCAAGTGGGGAGTCGTTTAAGACCATCTCCTCATTTCTAATTTCAAAAGAACTTAAACGACTCGTTGGGGATACAAAGCATGTTAAGAGACTTTTCACCGGCCATCTGCTTATTGAAGTCTTTAAGGATAAGCAAGTCACCACCCTGCTATCCTTGAAAAAGTTTGCAGGGAAAGCCGTTTCGGTTTCTCCCCATGCAACACTGAATTTCAAGAAAGGTGTTTTCACGTGCCAGGATCTGGAAGGAATAGGGGATGAGGAAATCATTGCCGAATTGAACGATCAATCTGTTGTTGACATTCGCCGGATCGATCCATGGAGGAATGGTGTTTCTCATCCTACAAATTCCTTCATCGTTACCTTTGAGGGAACAGTTTTGCCAGATACCATTTACATCGGGTATATACTATGTCACGTGAGACCCTTTATCCCCAACCCGTTGCGATGCTTCCAATGTCAGAAGTACGGCCACACGAGAACAAACTGTCATTTTAATGCTGTTTGTTGCAAGTGTGGCCTACACGGACATGAGATGAAAGCTTGTTCAAACGAGATCCAGTGTTGTAATTGTAAGGGAGCCCATTCTACCCTTTCAAGAGACTGTCCTATTTGGCGGAAGGAAAAGAAAATCCAAGAGGTTCGTGTCCTTGGGGGTTTGTCTTTTCCAGAAGCACGTAGGCAGGTAGAACAAAATGAAGTCCGTAATTATGCAGCAGTGGTTAAGAGTCGTCCTTCTATTAAGTCAGTTGGAACAATGACTGATTTGAGTATCGCAGACTTCTCCTGTGGAACTTCCACCTCCACAGGACCATCTGCTAGCACTAGTCGGACTTCAAAATCAATTACACCACCTGGAACTCCTCCAAAAACTTCGGAAAGGGAAGATGGCAAGAAACGCTCGTCAGAGGTGTCACCTTCCTCTAACTCCTCCAAAAAACGTGTAGTAGTTTCTACACCAAATTCTCCAGTTCTGGGGGGAGGGCCAGACTTCCCTTTAAATGTACAGGTATCTCCTATTGAGGAGATGGAGTTATCTCGGGAGATTAAACCTACATCTTAAAACCTTCATCATGGCACTATTACAATGGAACCTTAATAGCTTCTTTTGTCGTTTAGAAGACCTCAAGCTCTTAGTCAATAAGTTCTCCTTCTCCTTATTGGTTTTGCAAGAAACGTTCCTCTTGCCATCCCAGTCTCCTACCCTAAAAGGGTTTAATTTAATTAGGAAGGATTATACATCGGTGGTGTTGCCATCCTAGTCCAAAGATCTTTGCCTTTTACTACCATTAATTTAACATCTAATCTCCAGGCGGTAGCAGTTAGAGTCTTATTCAAAGATCTCTCACTCTAACTGTATGTTCACTGTATCTACCTCCGGATCAATATACGGATGAAAATTCATTATCATCCTTGCTGTGTGAACTTCCAAGCTCCTTCCTTATTGTGGGTGATTTTAACGCCCATAATCCCATTTGGGGGTCTATAAAGCTCTCTGAAAGAGGATATATGATAGAGAAAGTTTTGAATGCTTTTAACATTAATTTATTAAACGATGGCTCTCCAACATTCCTCCACTCAGCCAACGGCTCTCTGTCATGCATCGATCTTTCTATATCCTCTTCATCTTGCACACCTAACTTAGCCTGGAGCGTATTCTCAGATTTACATGGTAGTGATCATTTCCCGATTAGTATTTCCCTGAGTTCTTCTACTTTTTCCAACCCTCTACCACGTTGGAAATTGGTTAAAGCAGAGTGGCAGGTCTTCCAATCCCATTTACAGTTTGAGAATAAAACACCCTTTCCATCTGTAGATGAGGCTGTAGAGGATTTCACTTCCCGCATCCTCCATGCGGCAGAACAATCCATTCCTAAGTGTAGATCCTCTTCCACGAAAATTCCAGTGCCATGGTGGAATGAAGAATGTGCCCTAGCGGGTCGAGAACGTAAGAGAGCTCTCCGCATTTTTTCCGCACAACCAACTCTTGAGAACCTTATCATTTACAAACAAAAAAGGGCCAGTTGTAAACTAATCATTTCCACAAATAAGAAACTCTGTTGGAGGGATTATATTTTCTCCATTAGTAGGAACACCCCTCTACAAACTATCTGGAAAATGATTAGGAAAATAAATAGGAAAAGACTCCCGGATAAACTCCCTTCCCTCATTCAAAATGGTCGTATGTACTATGACCCGAATGAGGTAGCAAATATTCTTGGAAAAACATTTGCTTAGATTTCACGAATAAAAAATAGCAGTGCCTCCTTTCAAAGACTAAAACTTTTCGAGAAATCGCATGCTATAAATTTTAAATCCTGAAACCTCGAAAAATATAATCACCCGTTTACTTTACGGGAACTACATTATGCCCTTCGTTACTCCAGTTCCAGATGGAATCTTATACTCTTTCCTGCCACATCTGACGCAGGAAGCTTATGGCCACCTTCTCTCGCTATATAATTATATCTGGACTTAAGGAGAAATTCCAACAATATGAAGAGAGGCAAGTGTTATTGCAATTCCAAAACCAAATAAAGACCATTCTTGTCTTCAAACTATCGACCAATAGCACTAACTAGCTGCATGTGCAAAGTCTTGGAAAGGATGGTCTTTGTCCGACTTATGCGGTTGTCCAGATTTCAGTGCGGTTTCCGCAAATCTCGCTCAACTGTTGATCACCTTCTTCGGTTGGAGCATGAGATTCATATCGCACAGAGACATAGACAGCATGTCGTAGGGGTGTTCTTTGATCTGGAAAAAGCCTACGATACAGCTTGGAGACATGGAATAGCAATACTTTTGCTGAAATACGGCCTTACAGGACGTCTTCCCTCTTTCTTGTGTAATTTCATGGCAAATAGAACCTTCCGAGTTCGCGTTGGGTCAACGCTCTCGGACCCTTTTACGCAGGATAATGGTGTCCCACAGGGAAGTGTGCTGAGTCCCTTCCTGTTCCTCATTGCTATTAATGAGGCTTGTTCACAACTTCCATCCACTGTGAACTATTCCCTGTACGTTGACGACATCGCCATTTACTGTCGAGATTCATCAATGTTCTTTATTGAGCGTCAACTGCAACTAGCCATCAACAAGCTGGTTATCTGGAGCAACGAAGTAGGCTTTAAATTTTCATCCCAAAAAATCAAAGGCCGTCCACTTTTGTTATTTGAGATGTCTCCATCCAGACCCGGACCTTACACTATATGGATCTCCTATCTTAGTGGTGGACTCCCATAAATTCTTGGGTCTGACCTTTGATAGGAAACTATCATGGCTCCCACATCTTCGTAATCTAAAAGTGAGATGCTTACAAGCCATGAATGTTTTGCGCTCTATTTCCGCTACCAAATGGGGCGCTTATAGGAAGATGCTCTTGTTTTTATACGGCTCCTTAGTTAGATCTAAATTAGACTATGGAAGCATTGTTTATGCCTCAATGAAGCTGTTAGATCCCGTCCATAACCGAGGCATAAAAATTGCCACAGGAGCTTTCCGTACAAGTCCGGTAGAGAGCCTTTATGTGGAGCTTCTGAACCCCCATTATGGTTTAGAAGATCCAAACTCCTCCTCAAATACGCTCTTCGCGTATATGGTGAAAGTCAGCTTCCAGCTTTTGCCTGTTTTTTTGATAAACCTAGTATCCCTCCCCATCATTCTTTTAGAAGCATCAATAATTGGTTCCACAATCTTTTGGAGAGCCTGAACCTTTCATTTCCAGCCATGCATAGCCGAGAGGTCAGAGATGTCCCTCAGTGGATTCTCCCCCAACCAGATGTAAATTACAACTTATTTGCTGGGAAAAAATCACATTTTATGGAAGCTGAAATTAACGCACTCTTTAAGGTTTTTTTTAGAAACCCTCCCTGATGGCTTCCACATATATACAGATGGGTCCAAATCAGAGGACGGAGTTGGCTGTGCTTTCCTTATAGATAACAGTGTATTTTCTTATCATTTGCCAAACGAGTTCTCCATCTTTTCAGCGGAATTGGTAGCGATAGCCAAAGCGTTAGAGTTCGCTTTTAATTATCCAAATTCCAACATCTGGATATTCACTGATTCACTGAGCGCTTTGCAATCTTTGGAATCATTTAATTATATAAACCCTTTTATTCAAAGAATCCAGGAATATCTTCATTACCTGGATTCACAAGGTACCAGTATTCATTTTGTCTGGATCCCTAGTCACATGGGTATCCTACAAAATGAACGGGTCGATGAGGCGGCAAAACACGCGATTACTCAGTTACCGATCTCTGAATTGCTTTCAATACCCGAGCATTTGTACCCGGTGATTTCCCGGTGATCTTCTTGACAGGATTCTTGGCCTCTGAACCCTGCTAATAAATTATTTGAAATAAAGCCTGCCATCACACCGTGGTCATTACCTTGTCTAACAAACAGGCGAGAAGATGTCGTTATTACTCGGCTTAGGATTGGTCACAGCCGTCTTACTCACATCCATTTATTAAAAAAAGAACCACCTCCATTGTGTTCTTGTGGAGCAATGCTGACTATTAAGCACATTCTAACCCAGTGCCCTTTACACACTAAGTTACAACGCTCATCAGGGCTGAATCATTCCTTAGATTTTTTGTTGGGGAACAACCCTATAATTTTTAAAAAAGTGTTTCTTTTTTTAAAAATTATTCATGTTTTTAAATTCATATAGTGATCCTTTTATTGCTTTTGCATTGTATATATTTGAACATTAAGTATAGGTTTCATTTAGTGCCATTTACACACTAATCATATTCATCAGTTTTTATTAGGGGACAACTCAGACAACTCATTTATTTTAATCATCTATTTTATAGTCAGGTAATGCCCTTTACACACTAATGATTTGCACAGCCCTGTACTAATATTTCTTAGTACGGGAGAACCCTGGGGAAAAATGTGTTTTTAAATTTATTAGTGATTTTAAAATCTCATAGTCATAATGTTTATTGTTTTTCCATCTTTGTCATTCAGTTTTTATAAATTTGACCCATAAACTTTGGGTTTTTAAATTTTCTGTCGGGCGCAAAATGGCCATAGCAGCGGACGCCCTAAAATTCCAACCAACCAACCAACCAGAATCGAATCTCCTGCCTCTTTCTCATCACTAGGCCTCTCAGGAGCCCTCTTTCGGTAGAATATTTGAGTTTTGTTGAGGTTCCAAAAGCATGATCCATGCGCTGTTTAAAATATAGAGCTTTCTCCATAGAAAATCGATGATATTGTATAGTTTGATGATGTTTTAGTGCTTCGGTGGACTTTTTAAATTTATTTAAAGGCTCCTTCGCAAATGTTTTTAGAACCTAAAAAGAAATCAGACTGACTGTTATGATACATATGACCTTAGTTCATTTTAAAAAATTGTTTAAATCGTTTTTATAAACTGCAAAAAATTTCTCACCTGACATCCAATTCCAGCTCCAATAGGAGAAAAACAGAACACACATTTTGCAAAATCCACCACTCAACTGTTCACTATAAGCAATCCAGATGTACTGCTCCAACCACTCTTGCTTGAATCTACGTTTCTGTCTTCCTTCATATTTTGTTGGATAACTATAGTTTACGCGAGGCTCCCAAGCGTCATTCAAAAATGTTAGTTTTTATTCATCATCTAAAATCTTTCCAATAGCTGATCCAATGTCGTATAATTGATGGGGTGCAGAACATGCTACATTGGTAAAAAGCTGAACAAATAATAAATATATTAAAGACTACAATCTCACAAAAATACACACTGGCTCTTTTTAATTCATAAGAAAAATTTTTTTTCACTACAACTAAAATATAGAACTTATCTTTTTGAGAAATCTCAGCTTCAGTATTTTTACAAATGTGTTCCTTCTCAACATTTGAAATAGTCGGTCTACATTGGGATAATTCATTATCAGAATATTGCTGTTTTGGATCTGAAGTTTCCTTGTTAGTCTTATTAAAAATGCAATGACTGCTTGCGTCGGCGTCGTAAGCCATGTGTTTGCTATCTTTACTAAATTAATCCACTAGTCTTCGCTTCCTATTTCCGTAAGAATCACAAATCAAAAACGAAGACACAAACGTAACGCCAAAGCGCAAATCAAAAACAGTCGGTGTAGCACAATGAAAGCAAAACTTGACAGCTTGTTTGCTATTCTTGTTTCTTCTCTTTTGTAGCGAAAACTGAAAACTGATGGCACCAACCCAGGTTTCTTACAACCCTTTCAAGTGAAAACGAAACGACAAGTCTGCTATAACGTGTTGGGTTTTGATGAGTCAGATTACGGAATGGGCCATTAGTAACCTCACTGAAAGGGGTGGGTACACTGCTGATGACCCGTATCCATATACAAAAATACTTTTATTTAATAATTTTTTAATAATATTTACAAATCTAATGGGGGGTGGGGCTATAGCCCCATTAACCCCCCCCCCCCGCCACTGCAAGTCGGGCTTCAGAACGGAAGGACAGCACACGACCGCACAGGCAAGTCTCCCACTTCAATACTGAAATTAATTGGAGGGTTCAAGTGAACCAAGTCAGTGTTTTGCCTAACGGTGCATTCATCGTTTTCCTACCCCTAAGGAAGTCATTAGTGCACAAGAAATCTCCGAAGTCATCAAGCGACTTAAAACCAAGAAAGCAGCAAGTATTGACTCCACCACCAACAATGCTCTCAAAAACTTGCCTTCTAATGTTGTCTTGGCCATTACCAAAGCCATAAGTGACTGCTGGAAACTTGGTTACTTTCCCGGCAAGTGGAAGGAGTCCGTCATCGTTACCATACCAAAACCTGGTCTCGCTGTCAGCTATATGCCCATAAGCTTGCTACCTGTGCTGTTAAAAGTCTTTGAACGCGTCATTCTGCAGAGATTTAACGATTTCTGTGTGGCCAACAATCTTGTACGAGATGAGCAATTCGGCTTTTGCCCAGGTCGCTCCTGCCAACTTCAGATCTGGAGGCTTGTTGCAGATCTAAACACTCCTCTTAACTGTGCTAAGTACGGTGGCCTTGTCTTCTTGGATGTCCATAAAGATTTTGATCAGGTTTGGCACAATGGCGTCATATATAAGGATCACTTGTGGTTTTCCAGATGATCTGATTGCTGTTGATTAGTTCCTTTCTGTTGAACAGGATATTTCGTGTCAAGGTTGGCTGCTCCGTGTCTAACCCTTGTGACGTCAATGCTGGTGTTCCCCAAGTCTCTGTCCTGGGCCCTGCACTGTTCAACTTTTTCATCCACGACTTCCCAACTTTTACTAACAAGGGAACTCCACATAGCCTAACCGCTTTAACAATGGAGGCCTTATATGGCTGTGTATGCTGAAATTTTTTCGTTTTCGCGGTTTATTTTGAAAGAAACACAAATTCGCACTCTCTTATTTTGTAAGCATCTACAGTAGCTTCAGATCAGTAACATATTTCATATTTCAATTTGGTGAAAATCTGTGACATACGTGTTCGAGAGATTCCCTTGTAAGTCCAAGCTATATCGCTTTGCTAACGACACGTCTATCATGACTACTGACCGCAGTCCTGCTAACGTCGTTTCTCGGTTACAAAATACCTTACATCAGTGCGAGAAATGGTTTGCTAAGTGGAGACTCAATTTAAACATTGACAAATGCAAGGCGATGTTCATTACGAAGAAACTTTGGAAACTGCCGGGCCCTCTCTTCCTTTCTGGTAAAGAGCCTGATTGGGTGATAGATGTCAAGCTAAATTGGAGTGACCATGTCTCTTATGCGATCAATAAGGCAAAGTTCAGGCTGGTTGCTCTTCTAGGACGAAACAGAGCACTTGGAATTCACAGCAAGCTTTTCTTTTATAAAATAGTCATCCGAATCATTTTTCTTTATGGCATGCCTGCCTGGGCTCCAATATGTAAGTCCAGATGGAAGGAGTTCCAAACCTTCCAAAACGTTACCTTGAGAACGATTGCCCAACTTGACACGAGAGTTGCAACCAATGCTTCCAGTGCTGAAGATTTCGCTATAGCGCCAATTGGAAAGCACGCCCAGAAGTCGCTGAAGAAGCTGCTTCTGAAAATTAAGGACCATCCCAATGCTATGGTTACAGATATTTTGGATCACCAGCTCATCTTAAGAAGTTTCCTCAGGCATCGCAGACCTCGTCATATCCTGAACATCAACTTTGATGACATCCAAAAGGCCACCTTTCTGGACTACTGGATCTCCTGGTTACGTGTCAATTTGTCGAGGGTCAATTCGTCGAAGTCATTTTGTCGAGTGTGTCAGTTGGTCGGATGGTTAGTTTGTCGGAGGTCAATTAGTCGAACATCAATTCGTCAAGGTGTCAGTTGGTCGGGCGGTCAATTTGTCGGAGACAAATTTGTCCGGTGTTTCAGTTGGTCGAGATAATAAATAAATGGTCGAAAAAAACTTTAATAAAACCTATTAATGAAAAATTTTTTTGTTGTTAATTTGATTACTTGAAAGGTAAATAATAAATGCCGTTACTGTTAAAAATCAGTATTCCAATACAGCTTTTGTAAACAATGTGATTTAGCGGCTAAAATGAATTGTTGACAAGGAGTTCGGACATTTGCCCCAAACTGCTTATACCGCTTCAGTATCCTTCATTTTCAGAATGAAATTAATAACTGTATAAAATTTATTATCTGACAAGTAGAAATTAAATAATAATATAAACATTTAATATCTACGAGCTTACCGAAACATTTAAGATCCTGTGGATGATTTCCCAAATTTAACACAAAATTTCACGTTGATGGGAATGGTTTTCAAGCTCCCATCAAAGAATCAAACAGTGAATTTGGATGTGTAGTGGGGACAATTGGACATTTGAATGAATCTATCATCTAGAAATGCCCAGAGCTTATTAATTGTAAAGGAGTTGTGTTCCATCATATATAATACTTTTATATATAAAGCTTTTAATAACCTTTTATTAACATCTCTTTCTCACTCTCATTTTTCCTCAGCTTCCGCTCCTACTCCTTATAATACCCGTTTTCATGTCTCCTTAGCTTCGCCTCTGATTAGATGCAGTTATAAGATAATTTCCATTATTTTTAATGATCATTTAATAAAAATATTTTTTTTCAGGTTCTTTGGATTGGAGGAAATTAAACTAATTACATTGGTATTTGTTAACATTGGTGAAATTGATGTTAACAAAATAGTAAAAGAACTGAATAACTTCTTCATGTGGATAGATATAGAAACAACTCTTTAACCACAACAATTTGGTGGTGAAATGAATATGTGCATATGCTAGTCTTCGAATATGTGGATATCAAGTTGGAACTTGATATTTTGTGTAAAACTTGGTAAATCGGCCACAGGATAATGTTTCGGCAAGGTCATGAAGCTTAATATTTATATTATTATTTAATTTTTACTTAATAAAAGTTAAACTTCCTGTATGTACTCAATTTGTCCGATGATTAATTTTATGCAGTTATTAATTACATTCTAATGAACAGAAAATAACAGTGTATTCATTCCTGATGAATCGATTGTTATATGACATGCCATTATTTTGGTATTCTTTACGGTCACTGTTTTAGCACGTGAATTCGACTTGAAGGGTTCCACGAAAAAATCTGAAAACTTGATAGAGCCGAGCTGAGACCTTGATGGTCATATTTCTGTAAATAGAATTTTAAAAAGTATTCCCTTTTCACGTTATCATAAAAAACTGTGGACGGCCTGGTAAATATACAGACCAAGCGTGCATTCTTATAAGTAGCTGTTTTCTAAAGCTTCCAATAAAAGATTAAGGTATGACATTATCCACAATCCTTTGCAAAATGGTTTTCAACAGCAGTCCTTTCGACAATGGTTTTAATCACAATCCATTGCAACAATGGTTTTTCACCCAATCCTTTGAGGTTGTAATGGAATGTGCATTTACAAAATTAAAAATGATAAACAATATTTATCAATGAATATTATATGTCCATTACAGAGCCATAAAAACATTATTTTTAAATAAGTAGAAATAAATCTCTGGGGCTGTAGTTAGTTACTGCGTGAAGAAAAAGGAGACACAAGATCCACTTGACCACAAAAAGTTGATATTTATTGACACAGATGTACATTTCCATCATAAGGTGAAGATCAGTCAGTATGCCAATATCATCCAGTAAAAATACGCTTTCAGGAGAATAAGTATACCAAAACATATATGGTGTGCTGTTTCTTCATCCAAATTACACTTCTTAAACAGTGTTTGTCTTCATAGCAGAATAGGACTCAATTGGGCAAGAATGGAATGTGAAGGGTGTGGTTTCCCAAAGGGATACTGCTCTTGTGCGTGTGGTCACCCATGTGACTGAAGACGTGTTGAATTTTTGCTTACGTGATTGTTGACATCATGGATGAATTCTTTGAAAATTGAGCTGTTAATATTTTAATTACCCTTAATGAGGGTGGGGTTCTTTAAACAATGAGTTGTTAATGTTTTAATTACACTTAATTAGAGGGCTTCTTCTTTCATGTGGTCGGATGTGACATCCATCAAATGGGATGCCATTCTTGGGTGTGGACAACCCATGTGACTGATGACATGCTGGTTTTTTACTCCCGTGATTGCTGATGTGTATAGATGTCCAGAGGCTATTATTTAATTTTGGTTTGGATGGCATAGCTCTAAGGTGTGACCTTTGTCTGATGTGGTGGTGTGCATTATCTATTAAAGAGTAATGTGATGCTAGGTGTACTGGTAAAAACTATCTACCGAGAAATTCCGTCATTGCAAAAACTGTCTTTCCTATAATTCCGTCGTCATACAAACTGTCCTTCCTGTAATTCCATCGTCACAAAAAACTGTCCATCAGAGAATTTCACGAGACCAAATTATGTATGCGAGAGATTTATTGAAATAATTTCCATTCAAAAGGAGAATCTTGTCATTTAACATTTGACATAGGGCTTGTAAACCATTGAGGAAATTTTCTCCTTCCTGACCTCGTTGTTTCATCATGGAAATAATTACATCTGTTAAATTTACCCAATAATTCTCGGCTCTTGTTGCCAGTAGTTCAGGAAGTGATAAATCCACTTAGTGGCTCAAATGCTAAAGTATAGAGATGAATTGATGGACCTTCCACTTTCAGAAATAATTTACTTCTATGGTGCATTAATGCCTCCTGTTGTTAAAAACCTAAACCTACCCAACATTACATTTCATGCCAGAGTACCTGATGAAAAACTGATTCACGAACGTATTCCCAAACAGGCATTATCGATTTTAGACGATTTATTAAATGAAGAGAACTATAACAAAATTGTTGAGATAATATACACGTGTTGCAGCCATCATCTCAATTTCTCCATGTTATTAATAATTCAGAGTCTCTGCTCATTCAAAAGTCATCTGTAGTGTAAGTTTGCACACCCAGTACAACTTTCTGCTAAAGTCACAGAGAGATGTAGGACAAATTCGTACCCTGGCTCTGGAAATGGAGTACGGTCATTTACTCATCAAAGCCTTTAACAATGCCACATAGAAACCACATAATTATTTGCTACTTAATTTAACTCAGAGTTGTTCCGATGTTCTGAGATTGCATAATAAGATTTTTCCTCATGAAAGACCTAGTGTAATCTATACAGATACACTGAGCGCAACACCCATGAGTATGCAATCCGTTGGCATAGCAATTACTACGTATCAGTTGGTCATGTGACAGTCAGTACCAATATAAAGTGAGAACACGCCTGTCAACTGCAAGTGGTTTAACCATCACCATGGGGAAAACAAAGGATCTGAGCTACTTCGAGCGTGGGTTGATTGTTGGTGTCCAGTGAGGTGGACTGAGTATTTCCGAAACCGCACGTCTTCTAGGCTTTTCCCGAACAACCATTTCAAGGGTTTACCAGGACTGGTTAAGCAACGAAAAACAACCAACCAGAGACAAGCATATGGTCGCAAAAGACTCATCGATCCAAGGCGTGAGCGTAGGATGGGAATGCTTGTTCATGCAAATAGAAACGCCACGATTCATCAGCTAACCATGGAGTACAACATTGGATCGCAGAATAATATCTCTGAACGTACTACATGCCCTACATTGGCAAGGATGGGCTACAACAACCGATGGCCAGTCAAGTATCTTTGATCTCCATCCAACACTTCAAAAAACGTCTCCAATTTGCCTGTGATCACCAACATTGAACTGTCAACGACTGGAAGATGTTCTGCTGGTTGGAAAATTCCCATTTCCTATTGCACATGTACAATCATGGACAAAAAAAACGCTCCCTCACTCTGTACTGTTATATTTCTAAAGGAGCATTTAATAATTTGCCACTAGGTCTCTGATATCGTTTAGTTCAGTCAGAAAATAATCTAAATTTTTACCAATAAAATCATACCATCCTATTTTAAACGCTCATTTAAAAATATAGCAACACAGAGTGAGGGAGCGTTTTTTTTTGTGCATGACTGTACATGGCCGATGCAGAATTTGGAGACAACAGCACGAAGTGATTGATCTCTCCTGTCTGGTTTCCACTGTTCAGGCTGGCAGAGGCTTTGTAAAGGCCTGGGGAATGTTTTTCTGGCATACTCTTGATCTGCTGATATCTGTATAACAATGCCTTAATGGTCAGGCTTATCTGAACGTTGTTGCTGACCATGTTCATCCCTTCATGGCTACTGTGTTTCCCCCATCGGAATATACATGTACTTCCAGCAGGAGAGTGATCCATGTCACAAGGCTCGTATCATCATGGAATGGTTCCAGGAGCTCAATAACGAATTCAACTGACTCCTCTGGCCACCACAGTCCCCGGATTTGAACCCAGTCGAACATCTTTGGGATGAGCTGGAACGGGTTATTCGAGGCATGGATCCACCACCATCCAATAAGCATCAACTGGGAGCAGCTGTTGCATCCGCGTGAACAAACATCACAAAATAATGCTTCCAACGGCCAATTCAATCCATGCCACGACAAATTCGTGCTGTTATAGCTGCTTGGGGTGGTACAACACAGTATTAGGGGGAGTTCCTAATAAATTGGCCACTCAGTGTAAAACACGGGTTTAAAGACATCATCAATCATTTTTATATTGAACTAGAAGCGAACCCACCCGTTTGTATAATCGGGAAATAACCCATTGTTAGATTTTTTTTCTTTGTTGCGACAATGTCCACCATTGCTGATTTTATATGAATGATGTTCAGAGTTCATATACACTGAATTAGCAAAACTCATGGGATAGCAAGCACATTGATTGATGGGCATGGCTCACGAATTCACAGGGGTAACGGATTCTGGGAATGGACCATTAGACGTTGTGGGAAGAGCTTGGATAAGTGATTTATCAGAAATGGCACGTCGTCGCGAGTTGAGTTGACGTCTTTTGAACGGGGTATGATAGTAGGTGCCCGACGCATGGGATGTCCCATTTCGGCAGTGGTACAGGAATTTGGCTTTCCCCGCTCAACTGTCTCCAAGGTGTAGCGGGAATGGCTGGATGAAGGCATCACAGTCCACAACAGGCACCAGACCGGGCGTCCAGCTGCCCTGAATGATCGTGACCGGCGACACCTGGGACGAATGATTCAGAGAGACAGGAGCGCAACAGTGCAGCAAATCACAGACCAGCTCAATACTGGCAGCACTAGAAACGTCTCTCGGTGGACAATCCGTCGGAATCTGCATGCCCTCGGGTTTGGCAGCCGTCGCCCTACACGGGTGCCAATGCTTACCCAGCGTCATCGGACACTCCGGCGTGCATTTGCCATCAACCATCTTGGCTGGACTCTGCAACAGTGGCGTAACGTCATATGGTCAGATGAGTCACGATATCAACTTTACCACGCTGATGGGAGGCACCGTGTGTGGTGCAGACCTCACGAAACGATGGATCCCGCATACCAACAGGTGGTGGTGCAGGGTGGTGGGGCGTCAGTGATGGTCTGGGGTGCATTTTCCTGGTTTGGAATGGGCCCTCTGGTTATCCTGGACCAAACGTTGAATGGTCCACGGTATCGTCAACTCATCGGAGACCATCTGCACCCGTTTTTGACATTTCAACACCCTGACGACGTAGCAGTCTTTCAAGATGACAGTGCTCCACCACATCGCTCCAATGTCGTCCGCGAATGGTTCGAGGAGCATGCAGGAGAGGTCCAACGACTGAGCTGGCCAGCCCGAAACCCTGACATGAATCCCATCGAGCATATCTGGGATGCTGTTGAAGTCAGGCTCCGGGCACTGGATCATCCGCCCACGAACGGGCAGCAACTATCTTCGGCTCTGCAGACTATCTGGTGTCAACTGCCTCCAGAAGTGTACCAGGGACTTGCAGACCCACTACCACGCCGTATTGCTGCACTCCACAGGGCCAGAGGTGGCCCGACCATATATTAAGTAACTACTCCATGAGTTTTGCTAACTCAGTGCACATCAATAATGAAATGTATGCCTGCATAAATCACCAAAGTAAAGCGCAGTGGAAAACATGCAGGATCCCCTTCGCCCGATAAAGAGATGTCTGATCCGCTTTCGTCTGCGACCGGATGCTGTTGCTTGCTACGAGGTAAGAGTCGTAAGCCCCGACGACGATATCTCCGACGTCCGTACAGGGGCTGTCAGCACCGCTGTCAGCCGTGAAATTCCCAAGAAGGCGAAATTACTTCGCTGCAACCCAAGGGGCTCAACATGAAATAAAAACCATCAATTAGCAATAAGCAATTGTAATATTAATTATCTTGGTCGAACTTAACCAACTTAGACTAATGAAGCAAATGACTCGAACGATAGCACGTAAATAAATCTAGACAAGAAATTAAACCAATTCACGTTGCAGGGCCTGTACAATAAGCAATTCACCCCATTGCTTTGGCATCCCACAATCAACGTAGACAAGCATGTACTTCGTCATAGAAGCACAGAAAAATAATGTCGGAATACACGCCCAATAACGCAATTTTGGCGTGTCCCAAAATTATTATTTAACTCCAACAACTTTGGCGTGTCCGCCGGTCACCCAAACACACTCAACACTCAAGACTTTAAATTGTTTAAAAGAGTTCACAGTCTTGCTCCGCCAGTGGCTTGTACATATACCGGTAAACCACAGGGAAAAACGCCTAGCAGAAGGTTCTTATCGAGTATAAGCTCCGCCTTATAAAATAACATGCGAAGCCGGGTACTATTTTCTATTACAAGAACCGACAGTCTGTATAGGAAGCTCGGGAGAATCGGAGACGTTAAATTTACACTTATTGTTCGATGCTAAATTCTAGCATTACCTTCTGATTCGGAGTACCGCCTTGAAATCCAGCTGTCGAGCTCGCAGTGCCAACTCTCGCTTCTCTTCAGTCCCCGTTGGTCTGACGAATTTTCCGGCGTCAATTCTCCGCCCGCTCGCTCAGATGCAAAACGTAAAACATCAATATTAGCTGTGCTGCCAGTTTCTCCCGAGGAATTTTCGCTCCCCGCTGATTCAATTCATGCCAAGGCGCCAGGCACGCTAATACATTCGTCCTCTGAAATACGCATTCGATTCACTCCTCCTCTCCGGCTCCCAAAGCGTTTCCACTTCGAAACACTTTTCCAGCGAGCATCGCTTTCTTCCTTTCTCGTCGAGAACCTTCCACGGACTGCCTCGATCCTTTCTTTTTTCTTCTTCACTTTCTCTCTCCCCTTTCTCCTCTTTCCATGGACTGGTCCTTCTTCCTCGCTCACGCCTTCATCATTATTTTTTAGAAGGGGTGAGCACGAACTCGAGACGTAGTTCTTGCTCCAGAAAACTCTCGTTCTGAAGCCTCGAGTCCGCGCCTCCCCTCCTCCATCATCATCTGACGCTCTCCTCTCCGAGGAATCATATGATACCATGACATTTTCTGGTGTTGTCTACTGACATATGTTTGGGTTTTACTGTTTATTTGGTTCTGCGATAGACTTTTTTTTGTTTCTTCTGAGTCCGTGGTTGACCAGAGGTCTTGCTCCAGGAACCTGATGGTTCTGCCCCGGGTGGGTGGGATGCTCACTTCGCTGTGATTTCCTATCCTCCTTTCTGTTTGCCTTACGGTCCATTGGACTGGGTGGGCAGGGGTTAGCCCCACTCCAACTATGCCAAAAGGGCCTGTACCAGCTACAGAACAACTGGTCGATTGCTCTTGCTCTTAAGGCATTAGAAATTGACTTGTAAGGGATGTTGTCAAAAACTCCTTCTACAGGGTGGTTATAAAATAAGTTCGCCTACGCAGAGCCCACTAGAGCCCAATCTAATGAACCCATTGTGATGCAAATTGAAATGTAGGCTATTCAGACCATGGGGGAAAGAATTCCGGAAAGAAAAAAATTACCACCAAAATGCAAATTTTTCACCACCAAGTGAAAATGTGGCGCTGTGGAATGACAAACGGATATTGTAAAACTAGTTTTATTGTTTTAAACAAGCAGGCAAGGTTTTTGTTTGATATGTTCAATATGTCCGCACCCTGCGTCAATGACAGGTTGAAAGCGTAGCACAGCATGATCAATTGTTACATGAAGCGTTTTCCAGTCTGTACGCGTTTTTGATAGGCCCGATCTTTCAAATATCCCCAGAGCCAAAAATCGCACGGACCAAATCAGGAGAACATGCCGGGCACGCATCTGGAAAACTTCTAGAGATCACACGATTGTCTCCGAAGCAGTTCCTTCACTTGTCCACCAATATGAGATGCTCCATCTTGCATGAAGACAGTGGTTTCCAAGCATCGTCGTCGTTCTCGCAAGGCAGGAATCACATGCTGTGCAAGAAGTTCACAAAACCGTGAACATCTTACAGTATCTCGTTGTGTCACTTCCTCAAAGAAAAAGGGGCCTAGAATAAAATCAGCAATCAATCCACACCATTGTCACGTATTCAGAATGGCTTTTCGTGCGGTACATGGGGGAGCGAGGTACCCCATATGCGGCAGATCTGCGTGTTCACCGCTCTTTCTAGGGTGAAATGTGCTTCGTCTGACCATAGAATGTTCCATGGCCACAGGTCATCATCCTCGCCAGAAAGTGAGCGCGTTGAGTGGGATCATGAGGTTTTAGCTGTTGTGCCAGATGAATCTTGTATGGGTATCAATGCAGAATGGACTGCAAGACCTTTCACATCGTAGACCATGGAATGGGCAATTCACGTGCTGTTGCTCGAGCACTTGTTACAGAATGTTGAAAAGAGGAAGCTCTATCCATCAACATTCTGTCCCTTTGATTTAATTCCTTGCTGCAACAGCCACGTCCTCAACAACTTCGTCTGCTATCTTGCGCCGTCCTTTTCCTGGTGCAACAGCCAATTCGCCAGTCAATTTAAATTTCTTTATCATTTTTCGAAACCCAGTATCTGACATAAAGCTCTTTTCGCAGTCCTTTTAGATGAAGATATGATTGCAATCCAGCTGGACCGCTGCTATCATTCAGGTAAAACAACTTTATCAACAGTGCGCGTTCTTTCTTGCTTAAAACCATGATCTTTCGTGAAAGCTTTTCACTAAACAATGAGTGGATCAATCCATTCCGTTCTGGGTGTGTTGACTTTCTAATTTGCATAAGCTTTCTGCTAATAAGGCCGATATTGAGAACGAACATATGCTGTAATCAAACAAAAACCTTGCCTGCTTGTTTAAAACAATAAAACTAGTTTTAAAATCTCCATTTGTCATTCCACAGCGCCACATTTTCACCAGGTAGTGAAAATTTGCACTAATTTTTTTCTTTCCGGAATTCTCTCCCTCACGGTCTGAATAGCCTACATTTCAATTTGCATCACAATCGGTTCATTAAATTGGGCTCTAGAGGTCTGAGTAGGCTGACTTATTTTATAACCACCCTGTATATCCAGAAATGCTGCAAGAGCAATTTATTCGGGTGCCTAAATCTTCTCTGTCCTCGCTACAAGATGATGTGGAGCTATTACTTCTGTTGATTTACCTGATTGATAGCAAATTGATTTTGTGTATCAGTTTAGTACCTCCCACACCTCTAATCTGTCTATCTTTTCTATATGCAGGGTCGGGACACATTAATATGACCACCTGCTAGTATCTGGAATATCCACCTTTGGCGGCAAGCACAGCAACTAGTCGACGTGGCAGAGAGTCAATAAGTCTTCTGAAGGTGGTTGCAGGTATCTGGGACCATTCGACGATCAGTGCATCCCGTAATTCCATCACCGTGCGTGGTGGAGGGTCCAGCTTGCGGACATGGCGATCCAGATGGTCCCACGAATGTTCAATGAGGTTGAGGTCCGGGAAGTTTGGTGGCCATGGGAGTAGCTTGAATTCATCCTCATGCTCCTCGAACCAGTCGTGGACAATTTTGGCAGAATGACAGGGAGCATTGTCCTGTTGAAAGGTGCCATCACCCTGAGGACACAGCATTCAGTGTACCCTCCAGCGGTATCAGTGGACTCAGACCATACCACGAAAATATCCCCCAAACAGTCACACCTCCCCCACCAGCCTGTCGTCTGCCAACGATGGTGTCGGGATGCCTGTTCTCAGATGCTTCACGGCGAATTCTCCATCGTCCGTCCACTCTGTTCACCAGAAACCGCGACTCGTCAGAGAAAACAACCCTTTGCCACTCGGCCGAGGTCCAATGGCGATAGTCCATTGCGAATTGGAGGAGTTTTCGGCGATGCACAGGCGTCAACATGGGTGCTGTTACCATACGCCTGGTCCGGAGCCCCAACCTCAAGAGGGATCGTTGCACTGTCTTGGTGCTGACACGTTTAGTGGCCCCACTTTTCATTTGCTGTGTCAATTGCTCAACAGTGGCACGCCGATTGGTCTTGGCCAGGCGTCGTAACCGACGCTCGCCTCTAGGATCGATGGCCCGTGGGGCCCCACAGTTACCTCTTCGGTTGCTCGAAACTGTCTGGTTCGTCCAGTCGCGATATACCTTCACAACGGCAGCCCTAGAGCAGTTCACAAAGGTGACCGTTTCTGAAATGCTGCCCCCCTTGGCCCGATAGCCAATGATCACCCCCTTTTGGAGGTCCGACAGGTCACTTGCTCTGCGCATGAGGGCGACAATTGCTGTGTTAACGGATGCTACTACACGTCTGCTGTTGTCAGCTTCTAATGATATGCAGTGATTTTTCATCTGCATACCATGGGGCGTTCCAATATGTTCGAGGAGAGGTGGTCATATTAATGTGTCCCGACCCTGTATTTAAATAGGAAAGATGATAGAGTTATGGGGAGAAAGTTTTTTTTGCCTGGTCATAATGACTTTTCCCATGTTTTGGTAAAGATATTACCTTAACTTCCCTCCACAATCCAGAAATGTATCCAAGGGCCAAACTGATCCTATAGATAACATAGGGTTGGTGAGATCATATCTGCTATTTTATGTTGTAACGAGTCCCCTGGTTCGGGTTTTAGTAGAATGAATCTGTTTTCATGGTCTCAGAAATAAAAAAAAACCCAATACTTTATGAGAAAACCGTTTATTAATCAGTTTAAGAGACCCAACAGCTATCTTTCCCTTATACTTAATTCTCTAAAGCGTCCGTCCGTCTGTCTGCTGTCACACTCCCTCTCTGTATACTTAATTCCTTTCATAACTCAGAAAATACTCAAGGAATCTCCACGAAATTTTCCATGTACGTAGTTAGTGTAGCTGTGCTTTCAGTAGGGTGCTTTTTATATCGTGTTTATATCAATTTTTTAAGTTATTCTTATTTTTCGAAAACTTGAATTGTTTTTAAAGTATGTCACTAGATGGCGAGGCCAGACGGCGCATTTAAGTTGTACGAGCGTTAAATTACATTAATAGCCAAATTCATGCGAGAGAGGGTATGAAATCGCTTCTTCCATAAATACAACAATCCAATCGTTGACTACAACAACAGAAATTGCGCGTTATTTGACATATTAATATTTTATTAACTAATTATTGATCTAAGGAGTTTAAATGATTAATTTAAATTTAAATGAGTTCAGTCTCCTTTTAATGGGGAAAAGGAGACTGGGTTTATTTCTACTATCAACAACATCTGCAATAGACTACATCCTTTGAGTTTTCTTCCATCTCACAAGTTCCTTCATCGTTTTTCAAGATTGGTGACTTTATATATTATTTTTTGTTTTTATTAATTTTATGATTTTCTCCATTAAAAGGAGACTGAACTCATTTAAATTTAAATTAATAATTCATCAATAATTCATACCTACAAAAACCTTCAAAAATGTTCAAAATACTAGCAATGAAATATAATTGCTTTATACAACTAAGAAATTACCACAAAATTGAAACAATAATAGGCAAAACCAAAGGAAAAAACATATTTCTTAAAAAATGTCTAGAACATCATAATATACCAAAATCTATAAGAATAAAAAATATGACCATCAACAGAATAGCCTATGACATGAAAAAAGAATTAGAAATGAAAACTCCTTATCGAATAATCAAAGAAAACTATACTAACATATCGAATTTAAACAAACAAAAATGGAATCTGATCACAAATTTCAGACAAACTATGACAAGAGAAGATTACAATTCACTTAGATACCACACAAACAAACTAATTGACAACACAACTCATTAAAATAAAAATAGATTATCCAAAAAATGGAATTGGCTTATTACCAATAATTTTGAAAATAACCATAGAATACAACAACCAACGACTCAAAATGATCAACCACTCACTAATAACTTAAGAAATCAGTCATCAATAATAGCAAATAACATTAGTGATCAATGTAGTGAAATCATACAACAAAATGAAGAAGCAGTTCCTGATAACCTACCAAACATCATCAATTTAACTAATGAAGATATCCCAGAAAAATGGATGAACATTTTAGAACTAGGACCGAAATTTGCATATAATGCCCCAATAAACCTGACAGATATGATAACCAACATAGAATATATATTACAAAAAGACGAAGTAAATAATAAAGAACAAATAATCAATCAGAACATAACCACTATAATAAGGAATAATAAAGAAAATATATATTGGCATAAGGAAATAAAAAAATTTAAAACTTATTTAGAAGATAAAGATCTAATTATAACAAAAGCAGACAAGGGTAAAATAATGGTCATACAAAAGAAAAAAGATTACATTATTAGCATAGAAAATTTCATAAAGAAAATAATGATCAAACAATACAATTTCAAAAAAATGTTATTAAAAAAATAAATGAATTAAAAAAAGAAAATATAATTAATGAAGAACAACAAAAACAAATAATTCCAGGAGAAACATCACCAAATTCAATTTATGGAGTAATAAAAATACACAAAGAAGGAAATCCCATA
>JAHWFO010048468.1:0-30740 GCA_023313115.1 Rhysida immarginata | reverse complement strand
ATCTTGTATTAAACTATTAATGTTCGAACCACGTATTGATTTCCCTCCAATTGACACAGTTCCTTTTTTATTCCATGTGATAACATCAGATCTCTTTCGTAGTGTCTCTATGAAACGTGTACGTGGGGAGGACTGCTCAACGGGCAAACTCACTATGTTTCCCGGCCGTCCGGCCTCGTCGTAGGCCTCTTCGAATCCGCTAACCATGGCGATATCACGGTCAGCGAGGGTTTTTTCTTTTAAGTCTGCAGACGTGCGAAAATCGGGTGAATAGACGAGTTGTTGTGGATACAGATAAGTAGGTGTTTCTTGAAGGGATTGCGGTGACGGCGTTTGAGGCATTAAAGACGGGTTTGAAGGTGTTTGAGGGTCGGTTTGGGTTGAAAGACTTGTTCGTTTCGAATGAGCTTCACGACGTCTTGCTCTTAGATATTTTTGAAGTGTATTTAAATAAAGGTCCATTTTCTGATGCACATTCAAATTTGATGTTTTTAAAATCTCATTGATTTGAGAATCCAGTTGTTTATTACGTTTTTTTCAACATCATTAACCACACTAAGTTCAACCTTAGGTTGACCATGTTCAACGGGATGCAATGACACTGGGCCGCTCTGGACCGTAGCGTGAAGGAACCTTTGATATTCGTGAGCCGGTAGTAAAACGTACTTTTGCATGTTCTTAACTAATTAATTTATTCAAAATAGGTGCAGCTACGCTTCCTAACAAAAGAGGTAGCAAGAATCCGTTCCCACGTTGGTTCAGATAAGTTTTCTTGGCCCTTAATGAAATTTTTTTATGGGCTAAACCTTTTATTTTCCGCAAATGTTGTTTAATGGGTGGTGTCCAGTCGACTCTACGATGTAGAATGTTATGACAGATCTCGCACAGCGCTTTAACTTGATTAAGAGTGGCATGTTGCATTAATGCTTTCCTATGCTGAGGAGTCGAGTGTTTCAAAGCTCCTAGAAAATGACGATGTTTCACAACCAGAGGAATCATTGTTGTATCAACACCCTATTCAGCCAATTTAAAAATGACGTTTGACGGTTTTAAACCCGCGCTTTATCCGCATAAACCACGATAGGTTTTTCGGGCGGAAAAATCTTACTACGCAATCTCAGAACATCAGGACAACTCTGAGTTAAATCAAGCAGTAAATAACTATGGGGTTCCCGAGTGGCATCTTTAAAGGCTTCGATGAGTAAGCGTCCGTAGCCTGTTTGCGATGCCAAGGTGCGAATCTGTCCTACGTCTCTAGGTGACTTTAGCAGAAAGATGAACTGGGTGTTTAAACTTATTGTACGGATGATTTTTGAATGAGCAAAGAGGTTCTGAGTTATTAACAACACAGAGAAGTTGAGATGATGACTGTAGCGCATGTAGATTTTCTCAACAAGGTCGTTATTTTTCACCTCATTTAATAAATCGTCTAAAATCAATAAAGCCTGTTCAGGTATACGTTCTTGTATCAATTTTTCATCAGGCACCCCGGCATGAAACGTAATGTTAGGTAGGTTCAGATTTTTAACAACCGACGGGATTAAAGCTCCATAGCAGTAAATTATTTCCGTAGGTGGCAGGTCCATCACTTCATCTCTATACTTCAACATTTGAGCTACTAAGATAGACTTGCTGCTCCCCGAACAACCAGCAACAACAGCCGAAAAGTATTGCGTAAATTTAACCGTTGCATTTATTTCCATGATGAAAAAGGAGGGGAGATAGAGAAAATAGCTGCAAGAGTTTACAAAGGCTATGTTGAATGTTGAATAACGCAAAGCTCTTTTTAAACGCACTTTATTTCAAAAGCCACAACTTACGTAATTCATACTCTGCACAATTATCCAAGGTATAGTTTATCACAAGGGGATTACAGGTAAGGATGTTTTTGGCAAAGCCGGAATTTCTCCATTGACTGTTTTTACGATTGCGGAATTTCTCCATAGACGGGTTTTGCGATAGCGGAATTTCACCATAGATAGTTTTTGCGATTGCGGAATTTCTCTTCAGACGGTTTTTTAAACAACACCTACAAATGATTTATTTTCGAGGATAATTATCCGTTTGGGTGATGGTGTTATTATCAATGTAATACATCAGTTTTAAAATCTCCTCATAACCGTTCATACAATGCAATGCAATCAACAACAATAATATACAAGCACTACAAAGTCGAAGCAATGATCCTTTCTGTATGGCGGACGTAGATTGCTCCATTGGTTTCATGAAAGAAATTTCAAAGAGCAAAAAAGACCATAGATATTTATGCAGATATCGGTCATCAGCTTTATATATTTACGTGTTTACAGCGTGAATGTAGGATCTAAACTGAAACAACAAGGTTTTGAAATTGAAGGTCTCTCCAGGGGATCGGTTCCATAGCAAACAGACGCACGAGCCATCCAGGGGGCCATCCGACAGGGTTTGGGAAGGCGACGTAAGGCGAGACCCAAGTTTCTGTCATTTTAATTCTGTATGTATTATCCTAATGCATTTTTTTCTCCGCCCTCCTATCACCCCCTATTTGTCCTCTTTTCAGTCCTATCCCAACACGTCTCTTAATTTCCTGGCCTCCCATTTGTTCTCTTCTAGTATTTCAGCCAATACCATCTATACTATTCCCACTGTTAACTATATATAAAGTCGTCCTTAAGTCCTCCTTTCATCAGGCAACTCATCCACGAAAAAAACACCTTCAGAAGACTTTGGCAGCGTACCAGGTTTCTCCAGTTCAAGACGAAGTACAACAGGCTATCCCGCAAGGTAAGCGAGCAGATTAAGGATGTAAGGAATCAAAGATGGAATGACAAAATTAAAAGTCTGTCCGTCCAGGATAACTCTCTCTGGAGTACGGTCAGGGCCCTTAAAAGCAACAGGACTATTGTTCTCCCTCCTCTGCTTACGGAGGGTGGCGATTTTGTTAGCAATGACCAGGACAAACCACAAATTATCGCCGATTCACTGAAGAGCCAATTCTCTACGCCCAAAGAGGTATGTGATAGGTATGACCACACACAGCACGCTCTTGGCTCTCCTGATGTCATTGGCACCTCTGAGATATGGGACATCATAAAGCGCCTCAAAAGCAAAAAGGCAGCCGGCATCGACACCATTACCAACAGTGCTCTCAAGAATTTGCCTCCCAGTGTTATCTGCATCATCACCAAGGTCATGAATGACTGCTGGCTTAGCGGCCATTTCCCTAGTGCCTGGAAGGACTCAGTCATCATCACCATTCCTAAACCTGGACTGGATCCTGCTCTTCCCACAAATTATAGGCCCATTAGCTTGTTGCCCATGCTTTCCAAAGTCTTTGAGCGCACTATACTCAAGAGGTTCAACGACTACTGCGAGGCAAACAACCTCGTTCGTAGTGAGCAATTTGGCTTCCGTCCAGGCCACTCTTGTCAGCTTCAGTTATGGAAGCTTTTTGTTGATTTAAACGTCCTCTCAACCTCTCTATGTTTGGTGGCCTCGTTTTCCTCGATGTCCAAAAGGCCTTTGACCAAGTCTGGCATGATGGACTCATTTACAAAATGATTACCTACGGGTTCCCTGACGATCTAATTGCTCCGGTTCGCTCCTTCCTGTCAAAGAGGACTTTTCGTGTTAAGGTTGAGGACTCCTTGTCTGAACCCTGCGATGTTAATGCTGGCGTACCCCAAGGCTCTGTCTTGGGGCCAGCCTTATTCAACTTCTTTATCCATGACTTTCCCAAGTTTGCAAAGTGTAATCTTTACTTGTTTGCTGGCGACGGGTCCATCATGACCTGGGCACAAAACCCAGTACATGTCATCACTCGACTCCAAAAAGCTTTACATCAGTGCGAGAGCTGGTTCACTAAGTGGCGATTAAAGCTGAATGTCAAAAAGTGCAAAGTCATGTTTATCACTCGCAAACGCAAAAACACTCCAAAGCCCCTCTTCTTATTTGGCAAGAAACTTGAGTGGGTAAAAAGCTATAAATATCTTGGTGTCATGATCGACTCCAAACTAAACTGGAATGACTAAGTCCAATACGCGCTCAACAAAGCAAAGAAAGCAAAGTTCAGTTTGATTGCACTTCTGGGGCGAAACAGCGCTCTTGGTGTGGATAACAAACTCTTGATATATAAGGTTGTGATTCGTACTATTTTACTCCATGGAATGCCTGCTTGGGCTTCTATTTGCAAATCTAGGTGGAAGGATCTCCAGACCTTCCAAAACGTTGCTCTCCGATCCATTGCCCAACTTGACAGAAGAGTTGCAACAACCACTCTATCTATGACGATTTGGGGATGACCTACATAGGCACTTTGTCCAGACACTTATGAAGAACATGCTACCCAAGATGAAGAATCATGAAATACTCTGGTTTCTGGTATCCTGGACCATCCACTCGTTGTTAAGGGTCCCCTCAGGTTTCAAAGACCCTGCCATATCCTGGATGTCTGCTTTGATGACGTTAACAAGGCCGTCTTCCCCAACTATTGGATCTTTTAGATCCTGCTGATTTTTGGGGACTCTATTCGTCAATCTACAATCTGACTCTCGTCCTTTCTAGGGACTTCTTCTCTGGGGGACTAAAGAGGTTCATCAGGTTTCTCTCCCAATTCAGTGTATCTCTTCTGGTTTACTCTTTGGGCGAGCGTGCAAAGTGAGCTTGGCTCCTGGACTACTCGCGTCTTTCTTTTCACTTCACTGTTCGCTTGTCGATTGTCCTCCTTTCATAACTTCAGGATAATTCTCTAATATTCTTTGTTTTTAGAGAATTATCCTTTTTGCTTTGATAAGGATAGTCTCTATCCGAAACGTCAGCTTTTTATTTTGATTTTATTTATTAATTTAAAATTTTTTATTTTTTATTAATTATTATTTATTTGCTTTTTATTTTTTAATTAATAACTTTTATTATATTCCAGGGTTTTTGTGTCTCGTTCTTCTCTCGTATATATCCGTCTAATGTATTATGAGAAATTGAGCCTCGACATCGCGATCATCACATGCACGTGCTCATGTTAATAATTTTATTCATTGGTGACTCCTCACTATGAATCGATTGTTACATGACATGCCATTATCTTGGTATTCTTTAAGGCAGGGGTGGGCAACCTACGGCCCGACAAGAGTTTATAAGTTTCCAAATTTTTTTTCGTTGTTCAAAATCTTATTCGTTTGACACATTTCTTTTTAGTGTTACAAATTATTGGAAATAACTTGTTCAGTTCAAAGCCTTGTTCAGTTAGAGCAGTGATGACGTCATATCATTGTTTCTGCTCCTATGTTCGTATTGTAACGGATACAGTAGCCAATCTGGTTTCTAGAATTGGCGCTGGCTCCCCATTGGTGCTTTATCTGTATGTCTGGGAACTATATAAACGTGGTGTTCGTAACGTGGTTTTTCAAAATAAGGTGTCATGATGAGGAAACTCATAGTAAATTGGTGTCTGGCATTAAGGCTGATAACGTGCTAAAGATTCAGCATCATCAACTTAAATCGGAAAAAGTCCTCAAATACGTTATACGAAATGTAGACGTGACCTATGACCTTAACGATTTTAATGAAGACCTGAAAAAGGCCAACTACTTCCCTGAGAAAGTGATTAGGCTTAAAAAAGCCAAAGGATCAATTGATATGCCCATGATTCTGGTTCTGTTATCAAACACTGAACACAATAAGACACTTAAAAATGTGACCCGCATAGGGCCTTTAGCTGTCAGTGTTGAAATGTTTCGAGATAATAAGAAACCTTTACAATGCTATAATTGTTTGCGTTTTGGCCATGTATCTATGGGTTGCACGGAATCCCCCCGTTGTAACAAATGCGCTAAAGATCATCAGTCAAAAGACTGCCCAAATGTAAAAGGACAAGATCCCCCAAAATGTATTCGATGTAATGGACAACACACCTCCAGTTACAATAAATGTCCTAAATATCCGCAAGTCAGGAGAGTGCAAAGTGCTAAAGTGTCCCCGGAGATTTCCTATGCCTCAATGGTCTCCAAACAAGATAAGAGCATTAACGTGAATGATTTTCAAGAAATGTATAAACAAATTGGCAGTGTATGCAATTTGTTAAACGAACTGGGCAAGAAAATGCCACTGATGAGTGGAATACTTACGAATAAACACTGACAGTATGGCTGATCGATGTTATTCTATTACAAATCGAGGTAAACTTCGTTGCGTAATATGGAACGCCAGGGGGGTCCCCCGGAGGCGTATTGAGTTTTACAACTTCCTAACCCAATGGGATATAGACATAGCATTTCTATGTGAGACACACTTAAGGCCAGACCGCGACTTCAGGCTACCTGGTTACTGTGTCTATCGTAAAGACAGAATTCTTCCCACTACAGTAAAGTCCCCGTCAGGTGGGTCAGCAATTATTATTAAGAAAGGCATTCATCATCGGGAGGAACCAACCCGAGACTATATGGGAATGGAAGCTGCCTCTGCTATCATTACTGATGCCACACTGGGAGAAGTGAAACTAGTGGCTCTATATAATGCGCCCAAGCATAAATTCGATGCCAACGAGCTCGACGAGCTGTTTTCCGGGAATACTCCCGTTATTATGGCGGGAGACCTGAACGCTAAGCACTCGCACTGGAATTCAAGATGCCATAACCAAAACGGTGTCCTTTTGTATGGCTACGTGCAAAAGCAATCTGATATTATTGCAGTAGGCCCTGTGGATGATACATATTATTGTGATCATTCTCCTTCAAGTGATGTACTTGATATTGTGTTGTTGAAGGGCTTCTACAAATCATTCAGTATCTATACTGTCAATGATCTATCCTCAGACCATAAACCAGTTGCACTAAATTTTGATAACGTAAACATTGACCTCAAAGAAGAACTGAGGCTCAAACAAGACTGGAAATTTTTTAGAGAAATTCTCAAAAATGATGACGACCCACTAAATAACGTACATAGTACGAGCGACATAGATACCAATGTGAAAAGGCTTACTGAACGTATAAATGCAGTTACTGACTCTAGTACTTCGCCCTTAGAGTCGAAGCGAGCTGATCACCTTGATCTCACCCCAGAAATCAAACAATTACTTGAGCAAAGGAATAAGGTTAGAAGGCAGTGGTACCGAACTCGTGATTCATGGCTTAAGACCAAGTATAATAGGCTCACAAGAAGAGTTCACGAAGACGTAAAAGCACTTCTTAATGACAGATGGAATGATAAAGTTAAGAGTCTGTCGACCCACGATAACTCTATGTGGTGCATGGTTCGAGCCTTGCAAAACAAGAAAGCCATTAATATCCCACCTCTGTTAGCCCAAAATGGCAAATTCATCACGAATGATAATGATAAAGCGCAGCTTATTGCAAGCTCACTTTCAGAACAGTTTGTCACGCCTACTGATGGTCGGCAAATAGGACTTGATATGTCCGAGAAAGTAAAATCCTGCATAACTGGCTTCTATGATATTCACGGCAATGAATTCCCAAAACATAGCATTGATGTAAATGAAGTCCTAAGCATCATTAAAAATTTAAAAACGAGAAAAGCTCCAGGTAAAGACTCTATTAAGAACACTGTTTTGAAAAATTTACCTCCAAATACAATTCAAGATATTGCAGAAGTGATTAACGACTGCTGGAAGAACACTTACTTCCCGGATGCTTGGAAGCAATCAGTTGTCTTAAGCATTCCTAAGCCAGGACAAAATCCTGCAAATCCTGTTAGCTACAGGCCCATCAGCTTGTTACCATCAATTTCCAAAATCCTGGAAAAAACAATTCTCAAGAGATTCATTGAGCACTGTGATGCCAACGATCTCATCCGCGATGAACAATTTGGCTTTCGCTCAAACCATTCCTGCCAACTCCAAACATGGAGGCTCGCAGCGGATATCAATGAGCCCCTTAATCTCTCTATGTACTGTGGGGTCGTTTTTCTCGATGTACACAAAGCCTTCGACCAAGTCTGGCACGATGGTCTTATTTTTAAAATGATTATGGATGGATTTCCTCAAGACATAATTACTCTGATACACTCGTTTCTCTCCAACCGGTTCTGTCAGGCCAGAGTTGGAGATAGTCTATCTCCTATGTATGAAGTAAATGCTGGTGTCCCACAGGGTTCAGTCCTGGGGCCAGTATTATTCAATTATTTTATGCGAGACTTTCCAAGTCCTTCCAAATGTAAGCTCTTTTTTTACGCAGATGACGCTGCTATACTGACCTGTGCTCGTCAACCAGCCGTAGTAGTCTCGCGGCTACAGAAGGCTCTAAAGGAGTGTGAAAGCTGGTTTAGCAAGTGGAGGCTAAAATTGAATGTAGACAAATGCAAGGCGATGTTTGTCTCCAAGAAGAGAAAGAGATCATTAGATTCTCTAACACTATATGGCAAAAAACTGGACTGGGTTGAAACTTATAAATATCTTGGTGTTGTTATTGACTCTAAACTTACCTGGACTCCCCACGCAACTTATGCGTTGAATAAGGCCAGGAGAGCCAAGTTTAGCTTGATTGCTCTGCTGGGCCGGAATAGTGCTCTAAACATTGATAATAAACTCCTACTCTATAAGGTCATTGTTCGGACTATCTTGACCTATGGTATGCCCGTCTGGGCCACAATATGTAAAACTAGATGGAAAGAACTGCAAACGTTCCAAAACGTTACCCTTAGGACTATTGCGCAAAAAGATCGGAGAATTGTTCGCAATTCCTCCATTTATAATGACTTCAACATGACTCATATTGGCAAATACGTTCAAGGGCTCATGGAATCCATGCTGCCCAATATAGAAAATCATAGCAACGAGCTAGTCTCGGGCATTTTAAATCATCCTATACATAGAAAGAGATATCGTGATCCAAGGCATATACTGGATATTAATTTTGAAGACATTGATAATGTCTTATTTCCAGATTACTGGACTTCATAGGTCGTGTTTTATCTAATACTAGTGGTCTGCTTCTAGTCTAGACAGTCGTCAATCAAATTTTCCTCCACCAAGAGGAGGCAATTTTCTTTCATACTTTAGATGACCCTTGTGGGTACATCAGGCTTCTTTTCTAGCTCAGTGTATTTCCCTTGGAATATGATTATGAAGGGTGAGATTATGGAAGCTATGCTTCAAGTTCCACTTGAATACCGATACACTACACTGTTCGATTGTCGAACACTTTCAGTGTGTAACACTTATGGAAGACCGCTTGGGTTGGTTAGGCTTCTTGACTACCTCAGTGTATTTCCTTTGGAGTTTATTCTGGTTAGATGAGCTTTGTGAAAGCGCTGCTTTCGTCCCATCCTAACGAATGTACACTTCACTGTTCGATTGTCGATTAACACTTTCAGTTCACATCGAGGCTGGAGAGATCGTCAACATCATAAGTAAACTGAAAAAGAAGAAGGCTCCAGGAAAAGACAAGGTGAGTAATAACGCCCTTATGAATCTCCCAAAGAACTTTATTGACTTTCTCACCAATATTATTAGCGACTGCTGGAAATTTTCTTACTTCCCTCTGGCTTGGAAGAAATCTATTGTGTTGAGTATCCCAAAGCAGGGGCAAAATCCTGCAATTCCCGCGAGCTACCGACCTATTAGCTTGCTACCCTCGATGTCCAAGGTGTTGGAGAGAACGATCCTCGTCAGATTCCAAGATCACTGTCTAGCAAATGACCTTTTTACGGGAAGAGCAGTTTGGCTTTCGTGCTGTCCACTCTTGTCCGATGCAGATATGGAGGCTCGTTGAAGACCTGAGCACCCCCCTGAACCTATCCAGGTACTGTGGGGTGGTATTTCTCGATATCAGTAAGGCTTTTGACCAAGTGTGGCATGAGGGCCTTGTCTACAAAATGATCAGAGACGGGTTTCCTGCCGATTTGATTTTGATGGTGAAATCCTTTCTTGACGGCAGATCCTATCAAGCCAAAGTTGGAGAAAATCTTTCCACACCCCGTGTTGTAAAGGCCGGCGTCCCTCAGGGTTCTGTCCTCGGGCCTATGCTATTTAATTACTTTGTACATGATTTCCCAAAACCCGATAATTGTAATCTGTATTTTTATGCGGATGACACTGCCATTATGACATGGGCACACCAGCCAGCTCACGTTATCACTCGACTGCAGTGCGCCTTGAAGCAGTTCGAAGACTGGTTTAACTGCTGGAAGTTGAACCTTAACGTCGGAAAGTGCAAGGCTTTGTACCTCAATAGGAAGCTCAAGCATCCCCCAGATTCTCTTGTTCTGTTCAATAAGAAACTGGACTGGGTGGACAACTACAAGTACCTGGGAGTTATCATTGACTCTCATGGAACCAGCATATGTCCTATGCTCTGAACAAAGCGAAGAGGGCTAAGTACAGTACATAAAAAAAATTCCAGGCCTGGAAAGTTTTGGAAAATCAATGGTTTCTGACTTAAGTTATGGAAAAGTTTTGAAAAAGTGTTTTTTGAACAGATTTAATGTTTTCTTAATAATTATTTATAAATGATATGAATATATTATTCTTATTTGTATTCAGAGTATATTACGCAAAGAAGTTACTTTCAAGTAAGTCCAAAATTTATAAATTAATTTATTAACGAAAAATTACTTAGAAAATAATTTAAATTAGTTAACGAAAAATTTACCACCTAATTTAGATCCTGAAAAAAAGTTCGGTACACAATGAGTAATTCCAAGCACGCAAAGAAAAGGAAAATAGAGAGTGAATGCCGAATCTTTAATCATGTGTGGACTAGAAAATTCTTCTTTAACCAAATAGGAACAAAGGCCGTGTGTCTTATCTATCGTGAGAGTGTGGCGGTGTTCAAGGAGTACAATTTGAAAAGGCATTTTGAAACAAAGCATCGTAAATATCACGATTTATCGGATTCTGAAATACAGCGCACAGTAAATATGTTGATGAATAACTTAAAGAACGAGCAAACTGTTTTCGTAAAACAAAGTAACTTGAACAAGGATACCACCACAGCTAGTTTTCTACTAGCAAACAAGATAGCACACAACAAAAACAAGCCATTTTCTGATGCTGAATTTCTAAAAAGCTGTATGGTGGAAGCAATTAATATCGTTTGCCCTGAGGCCATTTCTAAAGTCCAGGCTATCAGCTTGTCACGCAGAACGGTGGTCAGGAGAATTCAGGCCATAGCTTCAAATTTGACGGACCAACTCCTTCAAACCGCTAAGAATTTCCTGTGGTATTCTCTTGCATTGGACGAAAGCACTGACATTCAGGATACAGCTCAATTGTTGATATTCATACGTGGGATCCAAGACAATTTCGAAATTAGTGAAGAATTGCTTTCAGTGGAATCTATGACTGATACAACCACAGGCCAAGATTTTTTCGATAGTGTTAAGAAATGTTTGTCTAGGTGTGGTTTGCATTTGCACAACTTAGCAAGCATCACAACTGATGGAGCCCCTTCTTTAACTGGCAAGCATTCAGGGCTAGTAAAACTGCTGAACGATCAAGTAAAAGAAAATTGTCGAGGTAATACAGTGCTGTCGTTTCACTGTATCATTCATCAAGGAATCCTTTGTAAGTCTGTGCTTGATTTTAAACATGTTATTGGTCCTGTGGTGCAGGTTGTTAATATTATAAGATCAAGAGGTCTCAATCACCGACAGTTTCGCACGTTTCTAGAGGAAATGGATTTGGAAATAGGTGATGTACTCTACCATACAGATGTTCGATGGTTAAGTTTAAGAAAAGTACTGAACCGAGTTTGGAATCTGAAAGAAGAAACAGTGTTGTTTTTGGAGATGAAAAATATTTCTTTGGAGTTCTATAACTGCGTTAAAGATGAAGAATGGCTTTGTGACTTGGCATTTGCTGTGGACGTCTTGAATAAGCTTAATGAATTGAACCTGAAATTGCAAGGTAAAGACGTGTTTGCGCATGAGTTGTATTTTGCTGTGACAGCATTTCAATCTAAACTGCGACTGTTTGCTAAACAGATTAGTCAAGGAAACTTTGCTCATTTCCCAATTTTGCAAACTCAAAAGGTTTTGCCTGAATATTATGGAAAATATAGCCAACAGCTTCACAAACTAAATGCTGAATTCGGAAGACGATTTGCGGACTTCAAATCAATGGAACCGCAATTCCATATTTTGACATCACCCTTTAACTGTGATGTTGAAATAGCACCCATACCTCTCCAAACAGAGCTCATCGACATGCAGGCAGACAGTATGCTGAAAGCACACTTTTGTTCACAAAATCTTTTACAATTCTATGCAAATCTGAAAGAAAACTCTTTTCCAAACTTGAAAGATTTCGCAAGAAAAATGTTCGTAATTTTTGCCTCCACGTACATATGCGAACAGACTTTTTCTTGCATGAAAATAAATAAGTCCAAGAACAGGTCATTACTGACAAATGAAAACTTACAGGCCGTTCTGCGCATTAATAGCAGCCATTTCACACCTGATTACAATAAACTTGTTGCTGACTGTGGATACCTGCAAACTTCACACTAATAAATAGTGACTTATTATATATTTGTTATTGATTGTGCTAATACATTGGAATGAAAAAGAATGTAAATTGAAAAAGAATTGTTTAAAGTGAATAAAATATGTGTTTTAAAGAGATTACGTTTTACTACATGTGTCGTCATTGGTCATTGATTAGGGTCATTTGCCCCTTATGCGGCCCGCGAACATTTTTGAAAACGCTTATATGGCCCTCAAGGAAAAACAGTTGCCCACCCCTGCTTTAAGGTCTCTCTTAGAGCACGTGCAATCGACTTGAAGGGGTCCACGAAAAAGCCTGAAAAGAAGATATAGCCGAAATAAGACCTTGATGATGATATTGTCGAAAATAGAATTTGAAAAAGTTAATCCGTTTTTAAGTTAATCATACAAACGGTGGACGGGTAAACGTACAGCCTAAACGTGCATTCTTATAAGTAGCTTTTAGCTAAACCCCCTAATAAGAAAGCATTATTATCCTGTCCATTGTTAGACTTGGCGGTTGGAAACAATTTGAAAACGTTCATTGTTTTGATTGTTACGTATAATAATTAAAATAAGCATTATTGTGAAACTCAAAATGGTCAGAAATTTTTATTGATGTAATAAGCCAGAGATAGCAAAGGCTTTTTTTTAATATAGCGTCTCTTCGTTGAAAACATTGTTTTGACATTTGAGAAGCCATGTAATGGAACGCAAAATCATACAAGTTTTATCACCATAGTATAATTAATCAGATGGAATAGATACTTAATCTACAGGGGGTCCCATAAGTTTTCATACATGGAAAAATAAACATTTTTTTATGAAAACCATATTGGTTTATATAATATGCTCGACAAGACTACCATTGTTTTGAAAACACATTTCGATGCGTGTCCTCCACTGCTGAAGTCATGAACATATTTGACACCCTATATAGGGTGTTCTCGAATAACGTGTACAAACTTGGGGGACAGGTTCCTTATACCAAAACAAGAAAAAAAGTTTATATAAATATGGGTCCTAATTTGAACAGTAACCGAGATATGAACAGAAATAAAAATGGCGCCACCAAGATCAACAAGTTAACAACTCAGGTTCTATAACATCTAGGATGGTGAAATTTGGGGGAATAATAGGGTTCATACAACTGTGTATACCATTAAAATTTGGTCGAATTCTAACGAGTAGTTTCCGAGTTACGCATTCAACATCGTAACACATGCTCACATGTTGAGTACTAACCAGCACATGTAATTAATAGTAATGATATACTTATTTATTCTGAGGAAGGGGGGCCCCCACAATGTACAGTGCTTCGCAGAGTCTCAGGAAATCTGGTAAAACGCTTTCGTATTTCGCGAAAAAGGACGTCATTTCCAACATTTATTGTAACACCTAAAGTTTGTCTGCTAAAATTAAAAGCCAACATTTCAACTAATCTCTGTGATACTTTATCTTCATTTAAATTCTCAAAGTGGTCTTTTACGGGCATCTAAACTTTGATGTGCGCGTCTTTAAACTCATCCTGTACTTCAAGGCCCAATTTAAAGTAATCTCTAAGTATGTATTAATTTCATTTGGTTCTGCTTCTTGCCGTTTCGGAGGAGATAGCTGCACAAAATTGGTCACGTTCATATGGAAGTACAGACGGATTTTTTTTTTTTTTTAAATATCAATATATCTTTTCGAAAAATTAATTTTAAATCGATTTCGGAAAAAAAAAAATTGAGTTGGGGAAACGTACACAGGGTTTCACTCTTTAGTGAGGGGTAGGCCAATAAATGAAAAACGTAGCTTTTTAACCCCCTGACAGCTTTTTCACCCCCCCCGAGACCGAGCCACGTGGTTTATGAAAGCTCCCTTGCAGCAATTATGTAAATACAATCCTATTCGCCATAATCGATTAGAAAAGTAATTTTTTCATCAAAATTATTAGTTAGCCTTTAATATACATCGTATAAAAATTATGTAATTTATTAAAAAAATAATATAAAGAATCTTCTCTTTAATTTTTTTTTTGACAAATGGTATATGTTGAAGGTCGATAACCTATCAGAGAATCCAAGGTTCGCAGCGCTTTACTTTGAAATCGAACCTCGGTATTCCAGCGAGTTGACTGGTGAGTTATTTACATGCATGTGGGGTCATTATCACAGAGGTACCTTATCAACTCTTTAAAAGTAATTATTTTTAGTGGAACAGTAAATAATGAGTAATAAATTTTAAACCCTTAACTAAACTTAAAGAAGCTCCAGTATTTTTTATCCGTATAAGTGAGCATGTTTTCTTTTTTAGTTTTAAGTTTAAAAATTTTATGGTGTAATATTTTCGAATGGCAATTGATTTGTTATTATTATAAATGCAATATTAAGGAAAGTATTTGCATTCGTGAATTTTGTTTTTGAATGCAAGCTGAGAAAAATTACGAAAGAATAAATAAAATTTTATCTCGTGTAGGTTAACACTTTGAGCGCGCAGCACGTGTTCAAACATTATTAGAACATAAATTGAGCTCTAATTAAAACTTCAGTCACTTACTAATATCTACTGAAACACATTTGGCAAACATTTTACAAGTCTGTTGAGAAGTCGGGAAAAAGTTTTGTCGGCGATTTGTTACCGGATCAGCATTGCCAATAAAAATGCCCCGTGTATTCTCTTCAAAAATAAACTGTTATGAACTGAAACTTGCACATTGTTAAAAATGAAGCGTGTAGTGGATTAATATAATGTACCAGTAATTTTAAGTATAAACAATAAGGTGCGTCTGATCATAATAAAAAAAATAAACAAACAAAAAACAATGCAATGTTGGGCATTAAGGAGTGTTTATCCCCCAATTGTTCGCGTCGGGCCATTTTGCAACGAGAAATTAGCTTTGAAAAACTTCAATAAAAAGAGCTTGTTGCACAAATTACAAAATTCGTAGATTTTATTTATGTGTAAAACGAAGTGAACTTAACTAATTATTTTTTGAAAGTGATTTTTTTACAACCAATTTCTCGGGCCTCCATTCAGACAATGTTATTGTCAGATTATTCTACAACAAAGGGAAAGCCTGCCCATTTGTAACACTGCTTAAAGAGCAGTCCTGCATTTGGAATTGTCGTACATTGTTAACATCATCGAATTCATAATTTAGGGCTTACTATTGGTAGAAATAAGACTAAAAATAAGTTTTTATGATGTAACAATGTATATTTCCATGTACAGTCTTCTCTCTAGGGGCCTGTCCAGTAATATCAACTTAGCTGTCACTGATTGAGTCATGTGATTTGATCAATTTCGGTCACTATCGTGTAAAAGGATTTTTAGGACAAAGCAGTTGTGTACAATCCGTTTCAAAATGGTCAAGCTCGCCCACAACTCAATTAAAAAAATAGAACCTTCTGTGCTAGTGAAATTGGAAGAAGATATCAATTCTGTTATGGATTTTTCCACCACGAAGAAGATATCAATTCTGTTATGGTTTCCACCCAGAGGCATCGGATTCCTCTTTGGAAACCACAACTGCCAACTGAATCACCCCTACGCTCTGCGTACTCCTGGCAATGCCTTGAACACGATCACGCCAATATGACATTTGTCAACATAATTATATGTAAATAATCTTTATTCTTATGTGAATGAACGTTCTCCCTCAAGTTCTCATAGATAAAGTGATAAACATGCGAAGCCTGTTGACACTTAAGATAGGAGAAAGCAAATGTTTTTCTTGAAAAAAAAAATATAGTATTAACATACAGATGGTAACCAGAATCACCGTAGCTGCGGACCAGATTCGCAAAGAACCAGGAACATTTGAACGTGTACGTCAGTTCATGTGGTGATGTTGTAAAGCATGCATTCATGCCAGAGGATGTCAATTAGAACACTTATTGTAAAACAATTGCATGTTTCATAAAAACCAAGTCACATTATTGTACTGTATGGAATGTGTTTTTGTTCTCTTTATTACATGATTGACCATGATTTTGACGTGTTCCAGAAGCACGGATTGAGTGGCATATTACGTCTATGCGACGTCCAACATTTTTTATCTCAAAAACAATGCCTCAGAGAAAAAAATGAAAGAGGAAAATGTCGCTTAGCTTTGATCTCTCTATCGCCCCCCCCCCCGCCCCCCAAATTTGTACAAGTTATTCGAGAGCACCCTGTATACATATGAAAAACTATTTTTCTCCGAGCGACGCCGGGTACTTCAGCTAGTCTATATATATTGCTGTTCGTTAGTCTCGTTAAAATTCAAAAACGGCTTGACCAATTTGAATAATTTTTGTTTTGTTTCCCCTAAAACAGGGGTGGTCTATGAAAAATAAGAATAGGGAAAACCCAAAGGAATGGCTGAGAAATCGAAAAATTCAAAATTGGTAGTTTTGTCGGATTACTTTTAATTACTTTTAATAGATGGCGTTCGTGGCAGACCTATCGTCTAACTGCTTTTAATCTGTATATATATAGCGCACTTTCCGTCTGTTTGTTTGTTACTCCATAACTTCTGAACCGGGCAACCCCCGAGGCTGAAATTTTGCACAGAGGACTTCGAAGACCCAGGGAGTGTCTTAGGCTAGGTCCCGTTCACGTCCGATCTCCCGTTGGCCTTCTACGCCCTTCTAATCGATATTCAGATGGCAACAATATCGAAAAAATAGGAGATATCTCATCAACAAAATGCACGGACCAACAAAGCTGGGGGCAACAATCGGCAAGTTGTTTTCTTAACAATTGGCTGTTTGTGTTTCTATGTTGTATCAACAAGGGGTTGATATTAAATGCTTGCTTTAAGGAGGCTTTAAGTTTTAAGGGGACTAATGATAATGAGGACTGCTCAAGTTAGGCGGATGCCCCAAGCGATAAAAATTTTGGGGCCCTTAAACTTAAGTTAGGAGCATCAATTTTGGAGCCCTCAAAATTTACTGCTATTTGATTTGAATAATTAAAGCTTCCTTCCATAACATAAATTAACTTACTTTCAATTACTTCATTAATTACCTGTTAAACGATAATTTTGTCTAATTTTTATAACTTTCAGGGTCGTATGGTCTATTTTTTTATAACATTCGCATCCTGGGAGCCCACGTGGCCGCTTAGTCTGCCTACTGTTAAACCCACCACTGTCTATGTCTATAACATCGGTTGTCTGTTTGTGATGGTAAATGAGAAATAGTGGAAAGGCGGCAGAGAAAGCAGTTCCTTTCGGTACTGTATCTGTTTCGCCCATGCACTGTTTTGCTTCAAGATATCGAGAGCTAAGTGCGAATGCAACAATAGATTATCAGAACACGCACACACATATAGGCACACACATACAGGCACACACACACACACACACACACACACAATGGAAAAAAGGAATTAGATAAGTCTAAAAAATAATATCAGAAAATGGAAAATTAATCAAATGTTCTTTATTAGAAACAAACGATCATGTACAGTCAGTTGCATTAAAATTTAGCCGCTGCAACAGGGGCAGATCAGGAAAGATTATTGATTATAATAGTCTGGATACACTTTACGACGTTATATCGTATTATATGCTTTCTAAAGTTCACATTCAAATTGGGAACTGGAATTATTGTATAAATATCAATAATTAAGAAATAACTGACCAAGAATTTTATTTCATCAAAAAATTAATTTATTTCATTTTTTGTATAATAAAGGTTGACAGCTGATAACCAAACATTTTGTGTAGTAATAACGCTAATTTTTGCCCAGTAAGCCTATTTTTTTAATTAGCTTATCTAAGTAATAATACCCAAATACGATTTGTTAGGTTCTAAATAAAATTAAAAGTTTCTTTCCGATTGTGTAAAGTTTGAATCAGACAGATATCCTGACTAAAATAATGAATAAAGCGTGCGGCAGGAAAGCCAATTTTTTTTTAGTGGATAAATTTTGATGCAACTGACTGTACATTCATGAAGAAAAAATCCAAGCCCCATAGAAGGAACTGAAGCCGGCTATCGAGCACCAGATGAAGAGGAATCTGCCACGATTCCACGCAGTTTCAAAATCGTGCGAATTTTCACCAAGTGGCCAACAAACGGGTTAATGTAGTTGCATTGGAGTAGATGCATTAAATCGAAAGAAAATAGAGAAAACATGTTTTATTTTATCTGTGGTAGAACTGCTAGAAGGCATGTATTGTATAGTTAGAGAGCGCCATGTATTGGGAGCATTTTAAAAGAATTCTTTTTGGTTTTTCAATATGATTTTTACTGTATTAATTCTAACCTATTTTCACGTGTTCATTTTCACTGTAGGCTATATTCACATTTTGATATTGCAAAATTTCATTAAAAAGGAGTTTGAGCAATGCCGAGTATATCAGCTAGTCTTTAATAAAATTTTAATGCAAACACACAAGAAATATATTAAAAAAAAAAAAAAAAAAAAAAAAAAAAAATGACTAGAGAAAATTCAGTTTTATGGAAACTATAAAAAATATTCCAAATGATGGCAAGCCAAAGCATCAAAAACCTTAACTTTGAGAAAATGAATTTAAAGGAAAATGTTGTGGGTTTTTGCTTAATAAAAAATGTTATCTAAAATTGGCTTAAAATTAAATTATGTAACTCTGGAAATGTATTTCATAATTCTTTAAAAATTGCGATTCCCCCCCATTCTCTAGATGGTGTTGCAATACCTTGCTGCTCTATCGTTGCTTTGCTACGAAATTTTGAACTTTGAGGCTACGAGTTCTTGTTTTGCCATTTTGTAGCGCTGATAGTGATCTCTCAACTTTGCTGTGGTTAGTTGCTTATCTTGCCACATTTTCATATTGTATAGCAGTGTTTGACTGCCAGTCCATGGAAAAAAATTTCCAGCCGACGAAAAATAATCTTGATACAATTGAACTTCCTTATAATGAAATCGTTGAAATCTCCCCAAAAAATTTGTTTTACAGAAACATGTTTAATACTCGAGATTTACATGGTTATCTTAGTTGGGACTGAAGAAAAAATTCATTATAGGGAAAAAGTTGTTATATGGGTTTGTTACAGAGGTTCAACTTTATTACAAAATAAAATTCAAAACTAATTTTCAGTAAAATAATTCTATCTAGCACACATTTGTTCTCATGCAGATAATTGTTACTAGTTCATGAAATTTTTTATTTGAAAATGATGAAATTTGTTACTGATCAGCAGAGAAAACGGTTGAGAAACTCTAGGTGCACTCCAAATTGAAACTTGTTATAAAACAACAGTTATGTTTTAAGGAGTTTCAAAAATTAACTGGAGTGCTTCTTGGCGAGCCTTTTTTTAAAAGGTGTTTTAAAGCACCATCTATTATGAATTTAGAGAAATATTCGTACTGAGTGTTGCCAAAGCTTTTGCCTTGCTTTTGCTTTTTGTTGAATCATAATGGTAAATGCACAGTCATTTTCATCAGATTTTTATTTGAGATGGCTTTGAATTGAGGCAGTTTTCGACTCGGACGAATGTGAGTAAAAAGTAAGAGTAGCCTATTGCCTTAACATGCATGCACAGGACTAGCATTTTAAAAAATGTCTAGCTAAAACAGAGAAATTCCTCTGTTTTCAGTTTTAAGCTTTTTAGCTCCTTGAAACTAAACTAAACGTAACGTCACATTTCTAACATGAATCTGCTGAAACTGCTAAAACGACCAATTTGGAGTGCACCTACTGTTGCATGGGATTTTCCATGGGATGGAGGAATTTCATCTATTCCTGGTATTTCTATACTTGTTCTAGAAGATGGAGAGGACGTGTCGATCCTATTGTCTAGGTCCCTTGCTTACCTGACCTCACTTCTTTAGATATTTATCTTGTGGGAACATGTTGACTTGCATGTCTGAATTAAAAAAACCTTCTCTAAAAATATCTCAAGCTTTAAAGTTCATTTGAGTCAACATTGCTGGTTTTAATGTAAAAATTAAACAAAATTGACAAACTTGAAAACTTATAGACATGTTTCTTTGATCTGTCTTTCTCCGATTGTCACAGCGTTTAGAGGATTCATACCTGCTTCTTAATCGTTCATCCTTAATGATAGAGGCCCCGAAAGTGTGGAACTTTGAAAGTTTTGAACCCAATTTTATTGAAGACAAAGAGATAAGAGGGTGGGTCTTTCAGACATTCCTATTCTACTTTTTGATGGTCTTTAAGAATCTGAAGTTAGAATTTCAAAAAAACAGAATTTTTTTAGTGCACTAGACCTTCTTTTCATCTGTTTCATCTACATAAGCTCCACAAGACCTTTGTTTCATCCGTGTTTTGTCCACTTCAATTTTTGTATTTTTCCACTGGATGACTTTTATTATATTGTTTTTATTATTTATTTTTATTTCTATTTCTGTTAATTAAATGGAGTTCTTATTTTTTAATTGATATACTTTATTACAACTCCTACTCTTATAATTTAAAAAATGTGCACCAAATTTAATCATAAATTTATCTGGTAAAACGTTTCATATTTTAATATAAAAAACGCGAATATCAATAGCCTACTTTAAAATCATCGCTCATTATTTAAAGAACAAATCCTAAAATGGGTTTTTGTTCAAACAATGAAAATACGATTTTTCTAATTTCATATATTTAATCAAAAAACGAATTTAAATTTTTACAATTTCTCAGTTCAATTACTAATTTAAATTTTATCATTTAAGTATCAAATTAAATGAAGTCAAAAGCTTCCAGCATAAAAGGGGGAGAGAAGGGGAAGAGCAAATTTGACCTTGTGCTCAAGTATAGAAAACTGAGCCTTGCAAACTTCATATTATCAACCCCCACCACTTTTATTATCTATGCATATTTGATCAAGTAGCCGACGGGTGGGGGTTGGCACGATGCCACTCCTGAACTAGGGGTATAAAACATCCTAGGATAAACTAACCCCGGGTATAATCTATCCAAGGGTTACTCTATCCTGTTACACGGGTTTCCCCCTTTCCATTCTCACGCTGAGTCAATTATAATCCCGCAGGAATGTTCTGGGAGAGACTGAGCTTCCAGTTCATCTTTAGGCATTTGTAAAATACTTCTAGGCATTCTTTGGTTAATGGAGATGAGAGTTCGTTCAATGGACTACCCATAACCCATGAATTCCGGGCCTGTATGAACTCTTTCTGGTAGCTAGATAGTTTTACATTGCCCTGGATGGAAGAGCTTTGATTTCACCCCCAAACAATTGAGTGTTAACTATCTGTCCTCCAAGATGGTATGAACCCTATTGGATATCTATGGCTCAATTCTTTCAAAGGTTTTTAACATTCTTTTCTGTGGCGGATTATTGTTTTGTATACATGTATATTTACAAGTTAGTAGTTCGCGTAAATCAGATCTTTGTGAAAGTGGTTTGAGAGTCGAAAATGTTTGGGAACTGATTTCTAAAACTTAAAGTGCGTGGAAGTATTATCAAATGCTCCTCAATGACCAGAAAGGCTGCAAGGGGTATTTCTTTGTGAGCCAGTGTCTTCTCTATCCTTACCTGTGTTGATTTACCTGGTTGATATGCAAATTGGTTAACATGTATGGGTCCAATTCTGGCCATTGTTGCTCTAACCTGCTTATTAATAGTTTTTCCATGCATTTGAGTAGGGAAGAGGATAGACTAATTGGGTGAAAGTTCCTGGCCATTGTTGCTGTAACCCTTTCCAAGTTTTGGTAAAAAGATGACTTTCATCTGACGCGTAGAAATGTATCCTAGGGCTAAACTGGCCCTAAAGATTTTGCACAGGATAGATGAATCCAGGTCACTAAAAAAAGATAAGATCGCAAACTTTTTCCAAAATGCGTCCTTTACTGCACAGTGACATTAAGGACACCAACTAAGATCGAGACAGTAAAGCTAATTAATAGACATTAATGTCAGTTTCTGCAGTGTATGGCTGCAACAATCATTCCGACAAAGCAAAAGAATTAAATATTCATTTTTGCTTGCAAAAATTAAACCAAAAGAATTTTCTTCCATGTCTATTGTATGATTATTACGGTAATTTTTGTAATACTCTCCTTAATGTTTCCTTTTGCATTCAGTATCCCTGACGTTCTTTTTCCTCCTCACAGGAAAGCCAACTCTGCGGAATGAGAGACCTTTCTTTCTACTTGGATGAAATCATGTCCGATGCACTCTGCATATGGGCATGATCTTATCTGGTCCAGGGGATTCGTATGTTGAAATGAGTGAATTGCCCATAAAATTGGTTGTGGTGTGATAATTTCCTTGGCAGCCTTACAATTTATCCATATTGTCCTGAACACAAGACCAATGAATTTAGGGTGCGACTGGGCAGCAGTTGCTGCTTCTGGGAAATCACTTGCAAGTAAAGTCTCTAAGACCTCCTTGATATTTTTGGTGTGTTCACCATTTGTCTTTTTGGAAATTTCCAATAATTATTGGTTGTCTCTCTTAAGAATTTTATTGAGTCTACCTCCTTCAGCAGTTTTTTGGCCTGTTTCACATTACTTGCTCAGCGAGTTACGCTCAGCTGTTCTGACAGCTTTATTATTATTATATTTTGTACAATTGCAAGTTTAGTTCTTTTAGCATGCTTGAAGAGTTTCCTGATTTAATGTGGCCACTTAAGATATAGTGGTAGTATTGAAAATGTTGAAATGATTGAGGAGCTTCAAGCAACAGATCATCAGGTCATCAGAAGTACATGGAACATTTAGAAAAAGAAAGAGAAAAGGCTCAGATAAGTGGAAGAATGAAAATATTAATTTAGTGATAAAAGAAAAAATAATGTAATATTTTAAACTTTTAACAACTCTGTTGCTGAATTTGCAGGAGAAGCAAAAAGCTTTGAAAGATGTTGACCATTTTATTAAATGCGAAGACTGGAGAGATGATATTAAAAAAATTGAAAAAAAGGGCTATAAGAATTAAATTCAGACATATCTGATAAGCAACTGCATTTAAAAATCAATAAAGTCTTATGAATAAATGCAAAAAAAATGTTTAATTAAAAATCCTTAAGAAGGTCCTTAAAAATACATGTATCTGAAAAGTCCTTAAAAGTCCTTAACTCCTTATTTACCCTGTCCCGGCTTCAGTTGAGTGATGTCACTGAATGACTTCGCTGATCGGACATAATGCACAACATATCTTTCTGCTGTTAGACTAGTGCCATAGCCTAAGAATTAGTTATTCGTAGGCTATGCTAGTACTAGATTAAGCAGTTCTATAACCGTAAGGCTTTTCGAAAGTAAAATAATCAATTGGCATCCGTCAGGTATCATTTTTTTTTTTAAATTAATGTTTAAAATATTTTAATCCTCTTCGTGGAAACTCATCTTTCATTACTGGCACATCTTCACGTAGGAACAAGATGCTGCCTTTTTACAATCAAATCTCTACTATAGTCTGACTTCATTTTATTTATTGGCTTCACTGCATAAGCCCATTGCTGCTTTATCTGTGTAGGCAGGTGGCTTCACTGCATAAGCCAAGCTGACTGGATTAAAAATGTCTGGTATAAACGTCCAAAATTTATTTTTTTTTGGTGTAAACATCCCAAAGGGACAAGTAAAAGAGGTTACAAACTGGTTATTTAAATAATCTAACATGATGATACAGGTTAAAACCTTGACGTTTACGATTTAAACATGAATCAGCAATGGAGATTAACAGTTACTTTCTTATAATTAAGAGGGGGGGGGGGGGGTTAATGAAATACAGAATCTGCACACTTTTGCCTAAAAATATCCATGTAACTACACTTGCATCTTGTTCAAGTTATAGACATGAAATTTGAGATTTGGACATGATTCTCGAGTACAATTCAAAATTTCATTCCTAATATTAAAAGGTAGGTTATTCCAAAGTGAACCAACATAAGGAAAAAAGGATTCAAGAAAATTGGAGACCACTAACTTTAGATTTTTGAGTAGATCGGGTATTCAACGAATCAGTTAGCCATAATTTGACATAGTGGACTGGATGATTATCACTAAAAGCTCTATATAATTCTTTTAAAGATATATTATACCTCGAGAATACTTGAGACATAAAGGCATACTTAGATAAGGGAAGAGCGACTTAAACTCTAGTAATAAGGATTTTGGAGGCAGAAGACCACACTAAAACGCCAGATTCAATTTTTGGGACTAAACTTGTTTTTCTAGTTTGCACAATCTGTTAAAGAGCCTTTCTTAAATTGTAAAAGAGAAATTTAAGGCAATTAAGTTCAATTAATAAAGACTCAATGATTTCCTTACATGATAACTTCATGTTTAACTCTACTCGTGCACTTCAAAAAATGGAATATTCAACTGGGTAGTGATCAGTGTTGTAAAATTGTCTCACGCTAAGTGTGATTAAATTGATCAAATAAAACAAATTTTATTTCTAAATGTAGAATGGATAAAGTTTAATTCTATACAAAGAGTAAAGCAATTCATCAAAAATCAACAAAGTTAGAGATTTTTCATCACTTCAAAATAATGGAATATTTCTATTTACATATTCTGGAATGGGATATCCCATTTGGCTTTCCAAGGTAGAATATATTTTGTTATTTCATGCTATCATTCACATACTTCCTCAGCTGCTAAAGAATTTCAATTCGCTATCTATTGAGAAATGTCACCCAAAAAGGATCTGTCATTAACCCAGCGTCAAGTGGTACTTCAATTGCACAAATCGGGTCGCAAACAGTGATATTGCTGAAACTGTACATTGCTGTTTGCAAAGTTTTGAAAAAAGCAAATTCTGGCTGTGGATTCTAAACAAGTTGGGACAAATGTGGACGCAAACGTACGAGGATGACTCATGGAGATGGACGACTGCGCAAAATTGTACATAATAATAGATTCAAATCATCAAAAGTTATTAGCACATTGTGGCGTAAGGGTGGAACTGATGTATCTTTAAGTACAACACTCCGGTGCATACATGAATCTGGAATTAACAGCAAGACGCCTATGTTGAACAAAAAACAACGCAAAGCAAGACTCAACTGGTGTAAAGCCCATGCCAATTGGAGGACCCCTGAGGATTTCAGCAATGTCATCTTCGGCAATGAATTCAGATTGTCTAATGTTTAGTGACCAAGGAATCTGAGTATGGGGAACTAAAGAAGAGGTATATCATCCCAATGAGACTGTTATCAGTGTGTGTTTTACGTTTGATTAGTTAATTATGATTGTCATTTGTTGTTATATTAGTTGTTTGTTTTGTTACTTTCGTTTATTTGGGAACGATTTGTGGGGGTGTGAGCCCTTGAGTGAGCTTGTGGGCTCTGAATTTTGCACATGAATTTGTTGGTTTATTTGAATAAGAAGTGGATTTTTTTTTATTTGATTTTAATTCCCATAATTGTAAGTGATCCGTGTGGTTTTTAAATAATGGGGATGCTGCAACAATGTTTTGCAACTGATTTACCTCAGTGTATTTGTTGCTGCAGCTTTTCCCAAAATTTGCATGAGGGACAAAAACAATGTGTCTTCACCTTTGTTAAAAAGATCTATCATCGAGGTTAATGCGTGCTTGGCAGAGAAGCCGCACGTCCGTGTTTCTTCCCATGAGATGTTCTATGGGAGAGCTTTTTGAAGGAAAAACGGGAGCTATGGCTGTTAGGTGGCTATCTTTATTAACAAATTATCCCGTCCTGATAAGTACTGTGAATGGATCAGATATTGCGATGTTCTTTTGTTCTTCAGGATCGAACGGATCCGCCCGCCCAAGATAAGAACACATCACTGAGGTTTCGTGAAGTCCGGTGAGATTGTTCCTTTTTGTTAATTATTCTCCCGAACTTGAGTGTTTAGGCTTTTAATAAGAATAATAGTGGAACAGTAGTATGAATTCTGAGCAGCCTGTACGTTATTTCTTTTGGCGAACGCTTGTTGTTGTGCAGCAGTGTCAGTCTGTGTGATTGCATTCGTGAATTGAACACGCAAAATAAGCATCACCCGTTTTCAAGTACTAGTTTGAGCCATACCGTTTAGAAGTTGTTTACTACATGTTTACATGTCCGTTCGACGGGCTCATTTGTACGGAGTGGGTGTTTCTCACCCATTTGCTTCAGTGATGCTACCTGGCTGTGTGCCTGGGGAGTTGTAAATGCAGAGCTTGGCACATTGGTTTGTTTTCTGACCTTTACTATGCTGGTAAACAGGCCACTTTTTCGGGGCCCCCCCCCCCCCCCGGTAATACGGTGCTGGCAACTGGTGTTGTCCTGTCAGGCATCCCTGAGAAGTGTGTAAGGAGTGTGCAGTGGTTGGAATCATGATGCTGAAGCATCCAGTGTTGCACACGGGTTATGGCTGTGTCCTCCCCAACCCGAGGTGCTCTGCCTTATAGAAAACACTGGAGGTTGGGATACAAATAAAGGAGGGCGTGGCGCCTTCTTATGCCACTCTTACAGGGCAGTAGGCTTGGGCGTCCTGTGATAAATGTAGCAATGGTAGCTAGCAGTCGTATATGCGCTTAAGAAGCGTTTGGTTTTATCGCTCCTATCTGTAAGGCTCATGTGCAAGCGAACCCACACTAGCATCGAAGCAGGGCCTAATTGAAACCGAAATACTGTTATGCACTGGGTTGTGCTGCTGTAATAACGATCGCATCTGTTCCTTGACCAGGCACCACTTCCCCTCATGAGTCTAAAACTATCCGACCCTACCACGAGTGGGTGTCTACTTTTGGTGGGTCCCTCAACAGGTACCCTCACCCACACGGTGGAGGGCACACCAACACCATGAACAAAATCGTCAAGTTTCCAAACACCATCATGGTGTGGGGCTGCATGAGCTCCATGGTCCGGGACAGCTTGCAATAATCAGAGGAACGATAATTCATTACCTACCAGGAAATACTGGATGCATTTCTTGTCTTATCATATGAAGATGAACACTATCTTTCAGCAAGATAACGCTTCAGCTCGCACATCACACTCAATAAGAACTGGTTACAGGAACCAGACCTGAACCCCATAAAAGATCTATGGCAAATCATGAAATGCAAACTGGCAAACGATAAACCACTCATAATTCAAGACTTGAAACAGAAGGTAGTTGTTCAAGCTTGGTCGAACATTGATGTCATTGATGCCAATGGTGGCCCTACCAAGTATTAGTGTTGGTTAGTTTTGCTCTTTGTTACATTGTTTTTATTGTTTTGTTTTTTTAAATTTGTATTACTATTCCATTATTTTGACGCAGTGCTGTCAATATTCCATTATTTTGAAATGATGGAAAATCTAACGTTGTTGATTTTTGATGAATTGTTTTACTTTTTTTTTTAGAATTTAACTTTATACATTATACGTTTAGAAATAAATTTTTTGTTTCATTTGACTAATTTAATCACACTTAACAAGAGACTATTTTACAACATGGATAGCTACCCAGATGAATATTCCATTTTTATTTTTGAAGCGCACGAGTAAACCTATACTCTGTCCAACGAAAGAAAAACTGGGCGTGTCTAATTAAATTCCCAATTTCAATTGTTAGACATTGTTGCTAAATAAAATTAACAATGTTTAACAATTGAAAATGGAAATTTAACTGGACACTCCCAGTTTTTCTTTCGTTGGACAGAGTATAGAATTTTACAAGTAGATGAGGGACTAACATTCTGATTGTTAAACAACATGATAGTATTTTAGCCTCATTGAATTTCAATCCCTGCAACAGGTTCCACCTTTTCAGTGTCATCCTGAACCTGCTTATAGGTATGGGTATATTCAGATTCTGGAAAGGCTATGTAAAGAAAATTACATCAACAAACGAAATTATTTTTGAATGCAAGGGTAAATTAAAAATTTCAGCAGTAACTGCAGCATATAAGGCTGTAGTGGTTGGAGGAATCTTAAAAAGAAGAGGAATGCTCATTTGGATCCCATGAGGGAACATTTAACTGAAAAAGTAAAACAATATTTAAGAATGCTAATTGTGAACTTGTAATTATATCGGGAAGATTAACATGTCAACGTCAAGTTTAAAATGTTACGGTAAACAAAAGATCTGAGGAAGGATATACAGACTGGCTGATAGCCGGTAATCAGTCTTAACCAACTGGAAAAATTTTAAAAAATCAAAAAAAAAACAAATAAAAAACCTAAGTCCATTTAACCAAGACATGGATCAATCTGTATTTTTAAAGAGAGCCTCATTAGGGAATTTCAAATGCATTAATTACATGGCACAGAAGGGCGACATCATGTGGGAAGAAAATCTTAATGATGAAATCTAAAATTGTTTTCTGTTACCAGAAGAAAATGTTATTAATAATGTAGTATTAAATCTGTTTTTATTAATTTGAACAGTTTTAAATACTGCTGATATAAAGGTGCAACTGTTCATTTTTAAAAACAGCTAAGTGCAATTGGTTTATTAATTTACATGTAAGAGTTAAATGTGTAATACCAACACCACCTAAAAAGAAAGACTGAGCGCGAAAACTTCATACGTTGTTAAAATGCCATAGGTAGTAATCTTTAATTGCAATTTTACCAATTATAAGCCCTAAATTATGACTAAGTATGATGTAACAATGTATGAAATTTTTGCGCTCAGGCTTTGAGTAGAGGTGTTGGTAATACACCCCCTTCATCAATCTCTGGAAATACATTTAGTAGAAAATGAATGTATCCCTTTCTGTAAACAAAACACAAGAGCAAGGCTCTGTGCTTATATTTTCCAGGAGTATATAAATAATATTCCAGGAATTAATATATTGTTATAAATACAATGATAGTTTAATTTTCAAAAGACGAAGTGTGCTTAAAATTCAGTCAGACTATAAAAAAAAGGGGGGGCCAGGAAACAAACTTATGCGGGTTTCACGATTAAAAAGATAGCGGCGGCGCTGTTGTGAACCTCACGGACCAGCTTCCAAAAGCTGCAGATAGTTGTGGTGATAACTGCAAATGAGAAAAAAAAAAAAGCGACACAGCAAGAGTCTGCATCTGCTGTTGCAATCAGATTGATTGGTAGTTATGACGTCGTACGTCACAACAACTCCTTGGTTGTCTGGAATTGATCGCCCACTTGCAGTGTTCATTCTAGAGTGAAATGGATCGGCCAATGTGCAGATTCAAACTGCCCTTAATTCTATTCCACATGCCGCAAGGAATTTGTGAAACCCGCTTTACTGATAAGTTCTTCATTGAATCTGTGTTCTTCCTATTTAATTTGGATATTTAGAGTCTTCTGTTATAGCTTTTTGCAGTCGCTTTAAAGCAAGGTGCGACACATTTAAAGCAAGCTTCGAAACATTTAAAGTATTGTCAAAACACTTAATGCGCGTTTCGTTGGAAATAACGTAGGTTTCAAAACATTTAACGCAGACTCTAGTGCCACGTAGCGGTATTACAGTAAAACGCTGTCTGCTGCTGTGACGTCTGCAGTAGCAGAAAATTTGATAACTGCAAATGAATAATGGCTGCGGCCCAAAATGTTGTAAACTTGGAGTGAAGGAGCAAGAATTAAGTCTTATATCGGCTGCTTCTGAGTGGCAATACAGGAGAAATTAAGGGAGAAATACTGTATTAGTTTAAGCATTTTGGGAGATTTGTTTGAATTTGGTTATGTAAGGGACGAAGAACCAGTTGCACAATCATCTCAGGTACATACAGTAATATTTTGACATACAAAAATATAGTTGCCAGTATTTCTAAAATTCGTAACTGCATTTTTGTCAAGAACGTGGATGTTTCAACAAACGCCAAGGATGGATCACTCATGCCAGCCAGTTTCTGGTTCCTGCGATTCAGGGCCAGCCTATTTTGAACTCGCTGCCAGAGGAGGAGGTGGAAGAAGAAGAGGAGGAAGAGGAAGAACAAGAAGTGTATGAAGAATAAGAAAATATTGTACTTGAGTGTAAAATACTGTAAAATTTTGTAACTCTTACAATAAATTTTGAAACCTACATATCTTCAACGAATCGCGCGTTAAATGTTTTGACAATACTTTAAATGTTTCGAAGCTTGCTTTAAATGTATCGCACCTTGCTTTAAAGCGACTGCAAAAAGCTGTAATATATTGATTAATGTCCCATTTTATATCCAATATTTCTAGCTATCTGCAATGTCATTAGTTTTTTAATGGCCCAATCACGTGAGATTTGGCTTTGTTTTAATGGCCCAATCATTGAATTTTTTTTTTTTTTAAGGCATTTTATCAACTAAGTGACTTGAGCAAACTTTTATCTGGAAATTATTATAAATTTTCTAAAGTTTGTATTCAGCACAGAAGATTTTGATAGTTTAATTTCAAAAGATGGGAAGTGTATTTAAAATTTAACCCAACCATAAAAAAATTGAATTTGTGTTTTTCCTGTATAATTTGGGTATCAAGTCCTCTGGTTTCTTTAGGTTTAATAAAAATGCTGAAGGGAACAAAT
>JAHWFO010048466.1:0-12754 GCA_023313115.1 Rhysida immarginata | reverse complement strand
ATGCAACTCAGGGTCTTGTATTATTTAATAATATCAAGTCTTTTCTTGTATGTCTTTTAAGTGAATATTTTACTTCTATAAAATGAGATACTCATTAGTGATGGGCGATATTTGATATTAGTATCGTGGTATTAAAAGTTTATTCCATACATATCAGATTTCTGTCCTGCTTTATGAGGAGAAATAAAAATTCTAATATCGGATAGTATCATATATGAAAATCAACTGGTAATGGGTTGAGTATTTCTGACATTTTTCACTGTAGAGTTCATTTTCAGACATTTATAAACTTTTAATAAACTTTTAATACCACTTTGAAAACGGAAGTTTGGAGAACAAGAAAGTGTGATGAAAAAGAAAGCAACAGGAGGAGACTCATATGAGATTTGGAGACGATGAGAAGTGAGCCATAACTGTCATTTCAGCGGAGAAGGAGTGAATGAATTATATTGCCGAAAACATCTCTTTACGTCGAATGTCCAAATGTCGGTGAAATGCAGGCATTCCTTCGTCGGTTAAATTTCCGTTCGGTCATATGTCCGTCAGTGAAATGTCCGTTCGGTCGAATGTCCGTTCGGCCAAATGTCCGTTCGGCCAAATGTCCGTTGGTCAGGTGCCCGTTGGTCAAATGTCTATTGGCCAAATGACTGGGTACTGTCACCCCACCCAAAATTGGAAACCTGATCAAAAAGTAATCAATCAGGAACCTCAAAATCAAAGGTAAATAAAACCACACCCAAAAGACTGACAACCAATAATGACCACACCCAAAAAGGGACACCTGCAAAAAGACCCACACCCAAAAAGGACCACACCCCAAAAAAGGACCACACCCAAAACAAGGAACAACACCCAAAACAAGGAACAACACCCAAAACAAGGACCACATCCAAAAGTACCAACCCCAAAAAATCACAGCAGAGGGCCAAAGTAGAACCAAAAAAGGTTATGTCAAAGAAAAGCTGAGATATACCTGCCCAAATAGCCCCGGGACACAAATCGAAGATCAGGATCCCAGGGGACCCAAATGCATTACAGAGCAGGCTGAGAACAAAAGAAAAAGTGTCGGCATCCTTTGATCTTTTGAGAAAACACCCCCTCTACATTCCTTTATGACCCAATCAAGGTCTTTTCTACTTGCGCAGTAATTTTAATGGCATAGCAATAAATTGCACAGGGAAATCTAATTTCCAGGCACTCACAATCAATATATTAACATTATAAAAAATTAACATTATCTAAAAAATTATCGAAAATGGCCTGTGTGTGTATATATTTTTGCCCACAGTTGATTTTGGACCGTGCAACTAGAGGGAACTATGCTCATACCACAGAATAAGAATAACTCAATTGACACTCCTAGGGTTTTCCATTGTAAGCGATGGTATTGAGCAGATACTTATTTGCTGGTGGCACCCTACAATGGCTATGATGTTACAATACGAGCAGACTCATTTTCCCAGTGTGTTTCTATGACTTTGTCTCGTTTCCTGTCTTCTTTTTTATTTTGTGTCGATATTTAATTTTTTTTTAATTAAGTAAAAGAACGTATGTTCTAAAATGAATAAAAACAAATCATTTAATATTGCAGAAGAGCTTTTTTTAATGGAAAAATATAAAAGAAAAATAAATTTACAAAAGCATGCAGGTTCACAAAATTTAGCTTACAACCACTGCAGGATAAGATGAGTTATGTTAAATTCAATAATAATAAATATCCACCTCAACTTGAATTAAAAAATAAAAGTAGTTTTTGGCTAAAAATAGTTTTACTTTAAACAAAATTATATTAATCTGAATTAACATGGGAGATTCCTAAAGTTATTTTAAATACAATTCCACCCTAATTCCAACAATTTACAATTTAATTTCATTTTTAATGTAAGAAGCAAAACTATTTTAAGCCAAAAACTACTTTTAATTTTTAATCACAAACTAAAATTTAATAATGAATTTAAATTGTAAATTATTAGAAATGGGATGGAATTGTACCTAAATTAATTTTAGGTGTTCTATTTAACTAAGGGGAATAGAATTTTGATTAATTTTCAAAAAAATCTTTTTTTTTTAGTTGGGGAGAATTTTAATTATTGAATTTAACATAGTTTTCCTCAACGCCAGTATTTTTATATGTAAGAGGCCTTATGCTCTACAGGACTACAAAAGAGTTAAAATTTGAAATTTTTCTGTTCCCTAAAAATTAAATTTAAAAACTTCTTTATACTCTGAATATTCAAATGTGAAACTGTATATATATATATATTTCAGATATGGGTCACTTTCAACTATTTCCTACTTTTTTTTTCCCCAGAGATAAAGATTCAGATTTTATTTTCAGTGAATGGTATACTCTTGTCCTTAAAAACAAGTCAACGATATAATCTTTAACTCTTGTATCTGTGCAGCTGCTAGGGAAGAGATTTTCTGTTCATTGAAAAGCCTAATCCGTTCAGCTTTCACGTCCGTTTTGCATATTATTTTGTCGAACGTGCTCATAAAAAAATCTTTACAGCTTTGAATGAAGATGAGGAATTCGTTTGATGGCGCATGTAATTTAGCAGTGCTTTCGTTGTCTGTGGCTGCACAAAAATGCCCTTTTGAATTTTTATATGAAGAAACAATTCATTCATAAAAGAAAACAATTAATGTTTGCAGAGCGATAGCGCACACTATTCAGCCGTTCGCGAGATAATTGACCTGAAATTTGGACGCATGAAGCGGCGCGCCTTAGGTACGCTGTGCACACGTGATTTGTCAACAGCAGCGTTAGCGCAACGGTAAAGCGTGCGCTCTTCATCCCGTAACATTTTGCAGGTTGCTGGTTCAAGTCCCGGCCGGGGAACTTTTTTTCAAAACTCTGTACAACGGTTTTTTTTTTCATTCCTTACTAATAATCACGATTAAAAATCTACTTTTATTTACTTTGTTTGTCAAGATTCTTTTGTTTATATAAGTTATATTAATAAAATTGCGCTTTTATACCTTTTTATTAATAATAACAATAAAAAATTTTTTTTTTCCTTTTTCAAGTTTCTTCTTTTACAGTTTTTTCTGCGATAGTTAACTTCTGGTAAATCTCTAACAATGAGGATAGTTCTCATTGTGCAATGAGTGAAACTGACGATACTTCAGTGTATAGTGAGCAGTTGAAAAAGAACTCGAAAAAGTAAATAAAAATGGTTTTTTTCATTGTTTCTGCTCAGCCACCTCACAGCCACCAGGGCGGCGCTATACAAAATCACTAACATGGAATCCCTTAAGGGTGTGTCTAAAAAGTCCGACTGGTCGTGAAATTTTGGAACCAACAGTTCAGTCACTGTTGAGCCCGTCACAAAGCTCATTTTGGAAACAACAGTGACTGCTTCGAAATTTTGACTATGTCCGATCGACGCAGGAACGATGCAGGCATACCCGCATTTTAAATTTTCACCCGATTCGGGCGACGCTCGATTCATAACGCGACCAGTCGCGTTATGAATCGAGGGTCGTCCGAATCGGGAGAAAATTTAAAATGAATAAAGCCAGCTATGTATGCCTGCATCTTTCCCGCGTTGATCGGAAATAGTCAAAATTTCGAATCAGTCACTGGTGGCTCCAAAATGAGCTTTATGACGGGCTTTGACTGATCACGACTGGTCGGACTTTTTAGACACACCCCAAATGTCACTTCTGTTATTCTTATTCTGTGCTCATATGTTCAAGATCTCGTGGCACCTGAAATAAGCATTTCAGACCATTGGTTCCCTTTCTTAAAATACTAGTACTTAATGTGCAGTTTTCTACCATCTGTAGTTTTTTCCCTAAAGGGTTGAGACACCATGTATAGTGTATTTGTATTTGATTTGCATTAATATTGCATCAAGAAATATTTATAACAAACTTCAAATCGCACAGTATAAAAATAAGTTGTAGTTTTGTTTTTTTTAATTTAAAGAAAGAAGGGGCCTCTTACATTATTTTTAAATATGGGTCAATACGTTTAAGCTATGTAAATGATATACGAGGGGCGGTCATAAAGTCAATACAATCAACATGAAAGAACGATCGCTTTTGAAAATTTGTGGTGCTACTGGGAAGCGACAACCCTCGAGTACTGGTGGATAAAAAGTGGCGTTTGGTGAAGTACCGCTAAACACCACCAGAGCGTCTAAAGCAACATGGAGGTGCGAGCCGTGATAAGGTTTCTGCACTTCCGAGCTTTTGAAACTGTCAGGCTGAACCGGACGATTATTTCTAGCATCTTGTCACTATGGACGAATGCGTTGTTTCCCTTCATATGCAATAATGTTGAAGAATGTCACTACCCAGTGGCACTACAGATTTTCAAACGCGATCGTTCTTTCATGTTGATTGTAATGACTATTGGACCGCCCTTCATATATATAGGATGTAAAGGAATTAAAAAATAACATCAACTAAATTAAAAATATTTTAAACGATTATGTACTCTAGCTAAAAAGTGAACTAACTTAAGTGCTCAGGAGGATATCCAAGTGCAGCAATTTCCAATGCTTGACAACAGTTCTTAGGAAAACCTGGAATTACCCATCCTCGTTTAACACAATCATGTTTTTTCAGCCGTTTTGCCATTGCAGCAGCTACCGTTTTTGGAGGAACTCGAATACGCTGAAACAATAAAACAAGTAACCACGGGAAATCATAATTGCTGAAATATTAAGATCACAAGCAAAGTTCCATTAAACTCTATATTTTATTTAAAATTAAGTTTTGAGGCTACGTGTTTAAACTTTCCATTAAACTTATGCAGACTTTAGTGGATATTACATAAATAGCCTTTTGTATTTTCAATTAATTAATTGATTGTTTGATTGTCTTTTGAGCTCTAAGTTTTGTTATTTCCTATTTGTGAATAGAATTGTAATAAAGCGAGCTGTTCAAGGGAAAACTTTCAAAAAAGGGTTGATGCATTTTTATTTACTACAGAGACAGAGGAAGAAAAACAAGTTAAGAGGAAAAAGGTTTTATCAAACCAAGCTTTTATAATGTTTTATTTAGTAGCAACAATACATCTTAATTTTGCAACAATAAACAATATATACATTTACTCTCGCCATAACAAAATGTCCAATTGTTACAATAATCAATTCGTAGTAATGAGTTAGTACCATTAGAACACGAACCAATGAACCGATTTGAAAATTTTTTTCTTTATCATAAATTGTCATCGATTCTGCATAAGTGTGTCAAATTGCAGCTCCCTAGCTTGTCGGAAAGTTGGTTTAATATTGATTACAAGATTTGACCTAAACAAACTAACACAGCAAAGTTAATAAAAGCTTTTAAAAAAGGGGAACGATTACTAAAAAAACAGCAACAACAAAACATTGGCATCAGCACCGCCTGTTTTCTTAACAATAATAAATCTTAATGCTAGTTATCAACAATGGTCTGAGAACATTTTGAACAAAATAATTCTCAAGATGAATAAAAGATGAATAAAGCAAATATTCACAAATTTCCCCCATTTGCTGAATTCATTTTGAGACCTTTAGTAAAATAGATCAGCAACATTTTCTTTAGACAAAATGTAAGGTGATGACATTAAGTCGTTTTCAATAAATTGACGTACAAAATGGTATGAAATATCAATATGCTTAGTTTTTGTATTTTCCATTTCATTATTAGAAAACATAATAGTTGATTGTTATCACATAACACTACAAAAGGTTTTGAGAAAAATTGACTTAATTGCAATTCAGAAATAAACATCGCAAACCATTTAACTTCTTTAGCTGCACTGGCCAAAGCAACATACTCCGCTTTCATAGTGGATGTTGTTACACATTTCTGTTTTGATGATTTCTAAATAATAGCGTTATTACCAATCATCACACATAGCCCAGAAAAAGAATGATGGCATCTGAGAAAAATCTTAAATTAATAGGACTCTTATAATAACATAAGGAATAATCAATAGTGCCGTGTAAATACCGAAGCACATGCTTTACTGCTGTTTCTGCCCTGGACTGGAAGAAAATTGCGCCAGTTTATTAACTGTATGTAGAATATCAGGTTTGGTAGACAAAGCTAAAAACATTAATGAGCCAATAAGTTCCTGATAAGGAATTTTTTTATATCTTCTATGTCACCGCATGTTATAGGGCAATCTCTTTGTGACAACACAAATCCTGGTTCTGATGGGGTAGCAGATGGTTTACAATCCCACATAGCAAAACGTTCTAGAGTAGACTTATTGTACGTGGATTGGTTGAGAAATAAATTACCATCAGTATCTTTGATTACTTTCATACCCAGCAAATATGTAATGTGACCAAGATCTCTAACTTCAAATTTATCATTCAACATTTTATAGAACCATTGAATCGTTGACTCCTTATCAGTAAAAATGGCAATATCATCAACATATATCACTACTATGTTTGACGTATTCAAACTATAAACAAAAGTTGATGACAACAATCGTTTAAAACCAATTTGGATTAAATATTCATTGAGGGTTGAATGCCAATTATAACTGATTGTTTTAACCCATAAATAGTTTTTTGCAAACGGACAGCTTTCCCATGTCATTTTTCACAGCCTGGAGGAATGCTCATGTAAAGTTCCTCTTTAAGTTCACTGTTCAAATAAGCACATTTTACGTCAAAATGACGAGTGTGCCAATTTAAAAGAACACTTAAAGCTAACAGAATATGAAAAACATATATTTTGGCAACAAGTCGAGCTCGATAATGAGAAACATTACCTGCAGCGTCTTTCTTAGCACGAAATACTCAACGACAATCTATTCATCTCTTGCCTGGCAGTAGGTCTACGACTGTCCAAGTGCCAATCTTGCAGTAACAGTCCAATTCTTCATAAATTGCTTCTTTCCATTTATGTGCTTGTGGGGAAGCTGGTGCATCTTCATAAGTCTCGGGTTCAATGACTTCCACTACGTTGAGCTGAATTGGTTCCTAAGGGCTTACCAGCCCTTCCGTAGGGGTTTCGCACTATTTTGGATTTTCGTCGTTCGACCTCTTTTGCATTGTTCAGTGGATTCCGTGGAAGTGACAACAGTAGCAACCCAGCTATCATCTAGGACATCAGCAACTGATGAACTGTCATCACTTTCTGATATGATTGGAAGTGATGTCTTCTCTGGAATGGTAGCGCCATCAGTCGGAAAACTATTTTCGGAATAGTCTACCCATATGTGATTGAATCTAAATGGTTCCATCTCAACTTCTTAAGTCCATTCAGATCCAAGTTTAGTTTCATCAAACTTCACGTGTTTGCTCTGTACAACGTCTTGGAGCTTCGGACACTATAGTCTATACCCCTTAGTCTGGGAGGAGTAACCGACTAAAATGGCAGGATATGCTCGATCATCAAGCTTCTTTCTCCGTTCTGCCAGAATGTGTACATACGCCAAACAACCATAAGCCCAAAGATGTCGAACACTTAGTTTTCTTTTGACCCATATGCCTTCTGGAATTTCATTTGTAGTAGAATGTTAAGCTCCGTTTCGTACATACGCCGCAGCAGTAACGGCTTCAGCCCAAAATTTTTGTGATACTTTAGCTGAATGAAGAGATGCTCGTGCTAGATCCAGCAAAGCCCTATTGGTACGCTCCGTGACTCCATTCATCTGAGGACTACTGACGTTTGTGCGTTCGTGCACAATCCCCAGTTGCTCAAAGAGTTGGGATAGAGTTTGGTTATAATACTCCAAACCCTTGTCAGTTCGAAATCATTTGCATTTTTTCTCTTCACTTCGCTCAGACTTGGCGATGTATTTTTTTACACAATCAACAGCTTCTGCTTTATTTCTAATACAAGTAGACAGTAATCTTCCTGGAAAAATCATCTACGAAGGTTATAAAATATCTAGAACCTCCATCTGATAATACTGGCATCGGTCCACAAACGTCGGAATGGGTCAGCTCTAAAATATCACTGGATTGTCTATTTCTGAGCCTTTTTCATGGAGCTTTAGTAGATTTACCAATTTCGCAATCTTCACTTACGCTAGTTGTTTGAATTTTGCCTTCTAAATCTTGTACAAGTTATTTTTTAACCATTGCTTGAAGAGTCTGATAGTTGACGTGGCATAAACGTTTACGCCATGACTCACTATCAACAACAGTTGTTTCTTGCACTTCACAGTCCATAGCCGAGTTAACCACTGCATTACCTTGGACAACGTAGAGGTTGTTTTCTCTGTGAGCTTCAACAATTGTCTTATTGCAAAGATCAGCCTTGATCTTTGCCACTCCATCTTGAAAGGTAACAATCTTTCCTTTTTCTACAATTCTAGCAACTGATAATAGATTACGACGTACGTTAGGAACATAGTACACATCTTTTACAGTTAATTGATTCACTTCGTGACCAACTTGAAATTCCATTTCAATTTCTCCAATACCTTTTGCTCTCAACCGCTCACTAAAATTTGCTGATCCATCAGCCGTTTGAATGGATTCACTCGGAAATGTTTGAAATGTGTGGAACCACTGGCAGCAATTTGATACATGGTGTGTAGTACCACTGTCTAGAATCCACTTATCGTTTTCACAATTTGTCAAGTTGAAAGAAAGAAGAAGTGAGCCTTTACCTTTAGACGATTCTTTTCCCTTCGACGTCTCTTTGTTTTTGGCTGACTTAGATAAAACATTAATTTTTGGGCACTTGTTGGCATAATGTCCACATTCACCACATTTGAAACTGCGAACATTTTTCTTGTCACGAGTTGCACCTGCTTTGATCACATGAAAAGCTTCTTTTTGGGGAATGTCCTGTTTCATATAGCGTCTTTCAAACTCCGTCAGAAGAACCTTTTTAATTTCCATGAACGTGAACTTGGAATCGTCAATGTTGGCTAGAGTCATGACGATACTTTCATAAAGTTCAGGCAACCCGGACAGCATGGCATAGGCTAATTCCTCGTCTGGTACTTTTTTTCCAGCATCTTTAAGCAAATCACTACATATTTTTAAACGATTGAGATAAGAAGGCATACTTTCATTTTCCTCAAGTCGGATGGAGATGAATTGCTTCTTCAGTTGCAAAATACGTGGCCTGGATTTAGGTTCAAAGACATTAGTTAGAATACCCCACGCTTCTTTGGGGGAAGTAAAATCAATGATATGGATTTGTTGATCTGAATTAACCCCAATGCTAATGTTGCAAAAACTTTATCTCTCTTGCTTTGGAAACTTCCCTGTTGACTGGCTGTTGCATCAGCACATAACGCAGCACTTCCATCGACGTATGACCAAAGTTCTTTGTCGATCAGCAACATCCGCATATTGAACTTCCAAGTTCTGTAGTTGTTCTCTCCCAGCTTTTCGAACTTCATACGTGGTTGCATAGAAGCAATCTTGGTAGCAGCCCAAGCCGAATACGTTCGAAAACAAGTCGCTCCTGTTAGGTTTAAATGAACAACTCTACCTTAGCTTGCGCCGTAGAAGTGTGCTGGGCCCATAACCATGTGAATAGAATTGTAATAAAGCGAGCTGTTTAAGGGAGAACTTTCAAAAAAGGGTTTATGCATTTTTTATTTACTGCAGAGACAGAGGAAGAAAAAAAAAGGGAACGATTACTAAAAGAACAGCAACAACAAAACAGCAGCATCAGCACCACGTGTTTTCTTAACAATAATAAATCTTAATGCTAGTTATCAACAATGGTCTGAGAACATTTTGAACAAAATAATTCTCAAGATGAATAAAGCAAATATTCACACTATTTAAAATGATAAGGTTAACTAAGAGATTGTAGGATCCCAGTATATAGCAAAAATGTAAATTTATTAATTAATAACCAAAATTAGTCATTTATAATCAATAAAAAGAAAATAATCATGATCAAAATTTTTATAATAAAATAATATTTAATCATGAGATATCAGAAACTCAATTAGTATTCAAGGTTGAAGAAATAGCGTTCTTTACAGGAAATTGAGCTTAAATTGCTAGCGAGGATAAGGATAGAATGTCTCTTCATGGCCGGCCCCCCCCCCCTCAAGGCTGAAATATATGATTTAGCTCGAGAAGAATGACGCAGATGTAACCAAGAGATGATTGACAGTTTAGAGGAGTAAACAATGATAAGCAATCTGATTTTATGTTAAAGAACCGGAAAGAGTAATGTGGAGGTCTTATCTTTTTTTTGAAGAGAAACTATCGACGGATGTCAAAGTGAATCCGTGTGTGTAGGGATAGCTGGGTCCACGCTTCGAGACAAGTGGCGATATGCATTGCTCTTAATAACAAAAGCCGTTTGTCTAGCCGTGAGAGAAACTCCACGAAGTTATTAGGAGCTTTATCAAAAAAGATACTTATAAGAATGCACCCTTGGTCTGTACGTTCATCTGTCCGGCCGGCCGGTCGCCGTGTGCACGATAACTTGAAAACGGATTAAATTTTTCAAATTTTATTTTCAAAAGTATGACCATCAAAGTCTCAGCTTGGCCGTATCAACTTTTCAGAGTTTTTCGTGGAACCCTTTAAGTCGAATTCACGTGCTATAACAGTGAGTGTAAAGAATGCCAAGATAATGGCATGTCATAACAATCGATTTGTCAAGAAGGAATACATTGTTACTTTCTGTTCATCTTTTAGGCATTATTGACATCAACATGTGCACATGAAATCGACACACGATTGCTCAAGTGCTAATAAATTATATCATCGTAGCCCACGAGAAAGACAGGCGGGGGCACTAAAAAGTCACATGACCAAAGTAGATCGAGCAACAATCCACTCTTCGTTGTATCCATCTTGGATTTCAACAATCAGCGTTTTTTCGTTTGTTGGAAACAATGAAGATTGGATTGTTGCTCGATCTACTTTGGCCTTGCGAATTTTTAATGCCCCGGCCTGTCTTTCTCGTTGGCTACGATTATCATTAATAGCGGAAGTTATTGGTTTTATTTTGTCCGTCCAGCCCCTTCATAATTTCTACATTTTTTGAGGTAGAAGGTTGAAATTCGGAATGTACTTTACTATGAGCATGTCCACCTTCACTATTTAGTTTGGTTTTGATTGGTGCACTGGAGTCGGAATTATGGGGGTGGGATTCAGAGAAGATAAAAGATCTATGTGCTATTTAGGTACGTAAAAGAGTGAAATTCAGTACACATTCCTCTAGGCAAGATCTACATTACTATGAATCTACACTGATTGGAAGAAAGTAATTGGACACCCATCCACTCGGCAAAAAATGGATTTTTCCGCTACCACACGTGTCACTACTGTATGGAAATGCAAAGATAATCATCAGACAACACCATTGACTCTAACTGAAGCATCATGCCGCGACAGGCGGAGCTGACAGAGTTCGAAAAAGGTGTCCTGGTTGGAATATGTCACTCCAAGGCGCATCCATACGAGAGATTGCCAGCAGCCAGAACCACCCGAAATCAACAGTGGCGTGTGTGCTGAAGAAATACAGGACCAATGGACATTGTACGAATGCACCAAGGCCTGGTCGTCCACCCGCATTGACCGACAGGGACCGTCGGGTGCTGGCGGGAGATACGGAAGAGCCGACGTTCGACGATGACCCCCATCGCCGGGGAATTCCAGCAGGCATCTGGATGTCACGTATCCACTAAGACCCTACGAAAGGAGGCCCACATACTGGGCTATCACGGCAGAGCAGCAGCCCACAAGCTGCTAGTCACACTGGTGAACAAAACGAATAGACTGCAATGGGCCAGGGAATGCAAAGATTGGACCGTTGAGGACTGGAAACGTGTTCTCTGGAGCGAAGAATCCCGCTTCACATTGTTTCGATCGGATGGCAGAGTTTATGTGTGGCGTTTACCTGGAGAACGGCTCCTTCCTGAGTGTATCATCCCAAAAGTGAAGTTCGGTGGAGGAGGAATTATGGTGTGGGGCTGTTTATCATGGTATGGCATAGGCCCGGTAGTGAAGGTGGAAGGCAGCATGAGGGCTAAGACTACATAACCATCCTGGATAATTCCGTTCTCCCAACCCTTTGGCAAACCTACCATCTAGAGCCATGTCTGTACCAAGATGACAATACCAGGCCACATGTTGCAGCTCATACCCTGCAATGGTATGCCGATAATGTTGAACGCATGCAGTAGCCAGCCCAGAGCCCCGACCTGAATCTCCCATGGAACATCTGTGGGATGAAGTCGAGTGTCGGTTGAGGGGTAGTAGCCTACTCCCCAAAACACTACCTGAACTGTGGATGGCGTACGGGACATTTGGCAGGAGATTTCTGTGGGGGTCGTATGTATTCTTGTGGAAAGCATGCCCTGTAGAGTGGCTGCCTTGATTGCAGCCAGAGGGGGGCCGACAGGATATTAGCTGTTATCAATAAAAGCAAATAAACGCAGGTGTCCAATTACTTTCTTCCAATCAGTGTACATTACCATACTCTGTTCAATGAAAGTTTAACTGGAGACACCTACTCCAACTTTCGTTGGACAGAGTATAGGTTGGAATTGCGGAGATGGCAGTCACTCGTTCGTTAGAACTATGGCAACATATGGCATGTGATATGTCATTCCATCAGAAATGACGAGAAAGGATAGAAGATACGAGCTTTTTTACATTTTCTACACTCTACGTTCGAGAAAATTAATTTTTTGATTAAAAAACTTGGGGAGAGGTAAAAAGTGCAGATAAAGGGGTAAAAATAGATGACTGCAAGGTCTGCTACTTGCCTTACCCTACACGGGGGGAGTAATTTCTTGTCAATAAATATGAAACACTAATGCAAGAAATAAAACACTCTTTAACCACAACGAGTAAAA
>JAHWFO010048462.1:0-13286 GCA_023313115.1 Rhysida immarginata | reverse complement strand
AAAATCGATATTCATGGTTATGGCAAGGCATATTAATGAGAAATATCTCATGACCAACAATGCAAGGCAAAGTTGGTACAACAATAGGTATCAACAATGGTATCAGCACGCAATTCACAAACACACTGCATGAACCAACAATATATATCTCATGACCAACAATGCAAGGCAAAGTTTGTGCAACAATAGGCCCATTGTGTTCGCATCAACAATGGTATCAACGCGCAATTCACCAATAACAATGAGCACAGAATGATGATGTAATGTTAAAGCAATCTTTCCAAGAATTATAACAATGAACATAAAATGATGATGTAATATGGATAAGTTTCAATTTGTAACAATGCATAGAATTCCTGTTATTCAGGCTTTTCTTAGAAAAGAGAGTTCTTAGTACTTAACAATTTCTTGAAAATCTTTAAAAATGATCAGTAACTGGAGATAATGGAGAGTTAGCAGACTATTGAGAAAGAGTGGAAAGACGACAGAGGAAGCACTCCTTTAGCTCCCTGATGTATTGAGCAAATGGGAAGCAAGTAAATAGAAGAATCGGCGACCGCTAGACTGCACAAAGTGATGAATGGCCAAGTTTTGCTTCAACACATCGAGAGAAGAGTGGAAATTGCAACAACACTAAGTATACATCTGAGGTAAGATTACGTGAGTAAGAAATTATTTAGACTAGCAGTGGCATCCTTGGAGAGGTCCAGCCATTGTGAGCCTTTAAAAAGATTTTTTTCGAATTTTCATTAAGAATTTTTACTGTATTAATTCTAAGCATTTTCATGTGTTTATTTTTAAGATATTGTAAATTTAATTTAATTTTTTGAGATTGTTCTGTTTACATCCAAGTGTAATTATCCCGGGCAACGCCGGGTACCTTTGCTAGTATAACATATAATTTAAAAGAAAAAGGGGAGGGCGTGGCCTGGTGGGCTTTCACTGAAACAACTTCTGTGAAGTTAAGCAACATCATCCAGGAACCCAACTCATCGGCTTTTAGTCATACAGGCCCTGGATGGACGTATTGGATTGTCAGGACTAAAAAAAAAAATTATTTTTTTTTTGAAAGAAGAATAAGCACAATTGATAAATGCAATAATATAATTTACAATTTATAAAACAGGTTACATTAATACATTAAACTTTTCAATATAAAATATTGGAGAATTTTTTTTATAAATAAACATAACTTTAAAAAAAGAAAGATATTTAGATCATACAACCTATATACAAAAATTTACAATAAGACAACTCAGTTGCAAAAATATACAATCACTAGAAAATTTCAGTACATCTTTATTTTTTATGTCATTTTGCTCAAAAATGAACGGGAAAATATGAAGTGAAAAGAATGCAATAGATTTCAGATATGTAGAAATAGTTTTCAAAAAATATCAACAAAATTCGTCCATTCATATTGTTACAACAAAAAATTAAACATAATTGTCACGGAATTTGAGCGTCCGTCAAAATTATGGTGACGTCATCGCCCCTTTCCACACTCGTTACTTCTATTCATCGAGCTGGAAAGGGAAGCGTGGCGTTGCTCGACGTCAAATAGATCGTCGAATAGATTATTTTTTTTACTTGCTAGTGGCAAGTGTGAATGTGTGTGAGCTAATTAAGCAAGTGTTCTTATTATCTTGGGTGGCAGACTAAAAGTGTTCGCCATTTGGTGCATATTTGTTTATTAATTTGCTAATTCTTATTATTGAGATATTTTACTTTTATTGATAGCTTTAAGGTGCTCTCTTCTCATTTATTTTGCATTTTGAAAATAAATACTTTATTATACTTTCACGCCCTCTGCTTACGTGTCAATTAATTATTTCCACTGCGTACTCTACTTTCAATTATCAAATTATTTACACGTTACAATAATTTTAGTCCTTCAAAAATATCCAATCACCCAGACTGCAGTTTCAAAAATTTCCAATCAATACTTAGCATTTACACCTTTAGCAGAAATTACTGCATGCAAACGATTTGGCATGCTGGAAATCAATTTCCTACATTGACCAGCAGATATTTTCGCACAGAGATTGGTCAGGGTAGCTTTTAATTCCTCTCAGGTCTGGTTTTAATCCTGGTTTCTTCCGTCGGACCCCTTTTTTTTCAGAATATGCCATAGATTTTCGATCGGTGATAAATCGGGACTGTTTGGTGGCCAATTTTTAAGCAGTTCGACTTCATGAGCTTGAAAGAACGCTATAGTTGTTCGAGCTCGGTGTGGTGCTGCTCCACCCTGTTGAAACACTGCTTGACCGTTATGATTTAATTCTGGCAACGAGGGCAATGAAAACATTCCTCCAATATATGCTGATACTTGTGAGCATTAACCGTCTCTTCAATGAATTTCAATTGGCCAACTCCTTTTGCACTCATATAATCCCATACCATCAGTGCGTCATAGAATTTGACACTTATACTTAAGCATATTGGCAACAAGTTTACCTTCTCCATAAATTTTAAATTTAGACTCATCACTGAAGATGATATTTTTCCACGTTTCTGAAAATGTTCTTTAGCTTAATTCAGCCTTTTTACCATTTGGAGACGTGACAGTAGAGGTTTGACTTTTGCAGTATAAAATCCGTAGCATTGTTCCTTCAGATGTCGGCTTGTAGCAGCATTTGAGACATCTACCCCTGTTGTTTCACACCAGTCAATTGTGATTTCAGATGTGGTGACATTTTGTTTGCCTTGTAATATTCTTGGGAGAAATTTGTCTTGCCTTTTTGATGTTTTTCTTGGTCGACCAGTTTGCTTATTTGTGGAAGAGTTTCCTATTTCTCTCCATTTTTTAAAGATTTCAACACTACACTTTGACGTATACTTAACTCAGTAGCTATTTTGCGAGCAGAGTATTTTTGTAAGTGCTTGTCTTGAACTTTTCATACCCGCTTATCCGTTAGGGTCGCGGGGGCAGCAGCCCTATGGAGGATCTCCAGCGATGGCGATCATCCGCCATCAGGCGCATGTCCTCGCTGGTAATATCCAAGCGACTCGATCCCAGATTCTCCATGTAGTCTAGCCACCTGGTTCTAGGCCGACCCCTTGGTCTCTTACCCACCGGCTTGGAAAATAACAACTGCTCAGGAAGACTAGTTTGCGGCATCCGTATCACGTGGCCATACCAGCGCAACTGAGATCTCTCAATGCGGAGAAGTAGCGGCTCAACACCTAACGATTTCCTTATTTTGCTGCTGTACACTCTATCTAGTAGGGTAACACCTGCCACACCTCTCAGAAATCTCATTTCGGCCCGATCAAGAAATTCCCACAAGTGTTCCGACCGGTTTAAATCTGGGGAGTTTACAGTCTACTCTATCTCGCTAAATTTTATTTGTGCCAAATATGAAATAACAAACTTTGACGTGTGTTTGGATCATATTCACTTTTTTGTACCCGCGATCGCACTCTTTCGGTCATTATCCAAGCCTCATGACCATAAGTGAGAATGGGGACAAAGATAGATCTGAAGACGGAGAGCTTGGCTTTGTTACCCAGCTCGCGTCTCGTTACCACGGATCGCCACAGTTCACGTCTGACATAGCTTGCTGCACCGATCCGAGCATCCAATTCTTTCTCCTGCCGTCCATCATTCGTGAATGCAATCCCGAGTTACTTGAATTTCTCCACCTGTCTCTATGAGGTTCCCCTCACATGGAGAGCGCGCTGAGCAGGCTGTCTTGAAAGGACCAGAGCCTCGGTTTTAGCCACACTGATCTTCATCCCAGCTTCTTCACATTTGGCTGCAAACCGGTCTAGTGCATGCTGAAGGTTCGTGCGAGAAGACCCAAGGAGGACAAGGTCGTCAGCAAAGAGCAACCTCTCCACCAGGCAGTCGCCCACACAAAAACGCTCATCGCCTCGGCTGCCCCTGTCTATCCAGTCCATAAAGATAATGAACAAGAGGGGCGACAGTACACAACCTTGGCGGAGTCCAACACCCACGGTGAACGGTCTTGACTTAATGCCATTTATCCGGACACACATCTCAGAGCTTTCGTACAGAGACATGATAGCAACCAGTAATTGCCCATTCACTCCATACTCTTGCAACATTTGCCAGAGCTTCTCCCGAGGAACTCTGTCATATGCTATTTCAAGGTCCACAAAGCAAGCGTTGGCCTCTTTTCCATACTCCCAAGATTTCTCAAAGATTTGCCTTAGAGCAAAGATGTGATCCGTCGTGCTTCGGCCAGGTCGGAAACACACTGCTCCCCCGACAGTTTGGAGTCGACTATTTCCCGACTTCTCTTCTCCAGACACTTAGCGTACACTTTCCCAGGAATGCTGAGCAAAGAGATGCCTCGATAGTTGTTGCAATCTCTCTGATCTCCCTTTTTGAAGATAGGGATCACAATTCCTGTCTGCCATTGCTTAGGGGCCTGTCCAGATATCCAAGCAACCTGACACACTCGAGTCAGCCACAGGATACAATCCTGATTTAAGGCCTTTAACATCTCGGATCGGATTTCATCATCACCTGCAGCTTTGCGAGTCTTCAGGGACTTAATTGCCCATCTGACTATTCTCCGCTCCAAGGTGCACCTCGTATGCCTCAGTTGTTGTTGTCACAGGATTAAGAAGAGATGCAAAGTATTCCTTCCACCTATGCAATACGCTCTCCTCCGTTTTCAGAAGCCTCCCATCTGAACTCTTAATAGTTTGTGATGAAAGAGACTTCTTTCCACGGAGGCGGCGCACGGTCTGCCAGAACACCTTGTTTGCCGAACCATAGTCTGCCTCCAATTTCTCCCCGAACTTCTCTTGAGCAAACAAACAAACATAAGCTAATTCTACTTCATCTTAATAACTGAGTAAATTTGCAAGAACATTGTTTCTCACATGGCCAACTGTATCTTGCCTGTTCTAGAGTTAGCGATCCTAGAAATTTATACATTTGCAGTAAAGATGCAACAACATTAAATGTCGTTTATAAGGAAGTACTCAAGACTTAGGTGTAGTCCAAAAACTTCCATTAATTTTTTGACATTAAATAAAGGTTTTTTAAAATTTGCCTATACTGTAACTCCATAACTTAATATTTCAATAAACTAATTCAATAAAAAGATAAAAAATATATAACACAAAAAAATTCAAAAGAACTCAATGAAATACGTACTATTTTTGCGATAGGCTGCCATGTTTTTTTCTCCTCTAACAGCTGTGTAAACAGAAACCATGCGAAGCGAAACCGAACGTTTCGCATACGATAAGGTTATTACAAGTGTACAAAATGGTGAAGGAAAGCTATTCTTTTTAGATGCTCCTGGAGGCACAGGAAAAACTTTTTTAACAAACTTGATACTATGCAAAATTAGAAGTTTCAATAAGATAGCTATTGCCGTTTCATCTTCAGGAATAGCAGCAACATTGTTACTGGGGGGACGAACTGCACACTCCACTTTTAAACTTCCCCTCACAATTATACCAGGGGACACTCCTTTCTGCCAAATAAAAAAACAAAGTGCTACTGCAAAATTACTTCGTCAATCTTCCTTGATAGTTTGGGATGAAGCTACTATGGCAAATAAGGTTGTTGTTGAAGCTTTGCATCGCACTCTGAAAGATCTTAGAAACTCCAATCAAATAATGGGTAGCTTGACATTTTTATTCACAGGTGACTTTCGTCAAACTCTACCAGTTATAACAAAAGGTACAGTTGCTGACGAAGTAAATGCTTGCTTAAAAAAGTCTTTTGTTTGGGAGCATGTTATTCACCTTTCACTCACTAAAACATGAGGGTCCTTTTAAATAATGATCAACAGGCAGATGCATTTTCTACAAAATTGTTGAAAATTGGTTGTGGCAGTGAACCAGAAGTAAATGGTAGGATAAAACTTGATTCTTCATTGTGCAATTATGTCGAATCACTAGATTCTTTGATTGAAAAAATTTACCCCGATATTTCTAATATTCAGTCCAAGTCTTTAGGATGGTTCCAAGAGAGGACTATTGCGTGTTGAAACCATTGTTGATACCTATTGTTGCACAAACTTTTATTTGCTTTGTTGGTCATGAGATATATATTGTTGGTCCGTGCAGAGTGTTTGTGAATTGCGTGTTGATACCATTGTTGCAAAAACTTTGTCTTGCATTGTTGGTCATGCGATATTTCTCATTAATATGCCCTGCTCTAACCATGAATATCGATTTTTTATCAATAATTATTATTTTTTCGAAATCTGAAGTAGACAGTGACCTTCCTCATGCTTTGAAGGTCATGTATGCGAAATTTCATCAAGATCGGAATAAAACTGTAGATTTGTATAAAAAACGTACAAACAAACAAACAGACCCACAAACATTCTTCTTTATATATATAGATACTGATTCACCAAAAAAAAAGGAGATCAAATTCGTGAAGAGTCGACTGTGAACTCCCGTTGTTAGTGGCGGCGTTTCTTAAATTGTTTGGCTCATGACCCCTTTTCACACTTTACAAACCAAAGGATCTTCCAAATATGAGTGTCCTAATATGTATTATATGTTCCATATTCTAAAATATTTTATCCATATGAATAGGAATATTTATACTTGGTAAATTTATAAAATAATTGAAAAATTAATCACCCAGATATTTTCTGCGACCAAATCATTGGCGGACCAAAGCGTGGAATTATATCTAGTTCAAGTGACTGTACCACAGTTTCAGCAGTAACCGTTGGCGTTGCACGAGCCATCAAAAAGCGAGTTGAGTGATCAATTGTCACCAGTAAATTTTTATTACCTGCAGCGGTTGTCGGTAATGATACTACATGATCTGCGGAGATCACTTCGAAGGAGAATGCGGTATTGGACGATATCCCATTGGGCCATAAGCATTTGATGTGCGGCGATTAACACGTTGGCATTTGTCGCATGAACGGACGTAGTGTTTCACGTTTTTTGCCAATTTTTTCCAGCAATAATGCTCACGAATTCGTGTGATAGCCTTCGCAGCATCACAATGTGCAGCATCATCGTGACACACTCGTAAGACTTCCGCTTGAAGGGAAAACGGTACAACGAGAGTCCTGTGCGTTTTATCATCCATTGTCGCATTGTGCAGTAGGCATTCATGTTCGTAAAGAAACATTTGTTTCAACTGCCGATGACGATTGGTCGTAGGTTCTTGTTGGAAGGTTGTGATTATCATTTTGCGAAAGGCATCGTTGTGTTGTGCTTGGCGTAGGCGATCGTCTGGCGACGTACAAATAGCGGCAGAAAGTTGGTGTCGATTATCGGAATCCATCGGAAAACGAGAAAGGTGGTCGGCCACAACATTGGTCGATCCCGAGCGATGTTGTACGTTAAATTCGAACTGCGAGAGATCAACAACAAATCTGGCGAACTTCCGGTTTAGTTTTGATTTGGCTATTATTTACGCTGTTGTAAAATTGTCCGTGAGTAAAGTAAAGCGGTGGCCATGTAAGTAAATACGAAATTGTTCGCATACGGCCCAGTGTACGGCGGTCGCTTCTAATTCATTGCTGTGGTATCTATTTTCGGCACTCTTAAGTGTTCGACTTGCGTACTGTATTACGACCCGTTTGTCAGATTGGTCCTGGGATAGGCAAGCTACCCGTCCATTGTACGAGGCATCGGACTCAACGTAAGTGGCGGCGTCTTGTTGAAAGTGTGTCATTAAGGGCGGAGATGTGACTGCATCTTTCAATGCATAAAAGGCGGAAAGTTGAGCTTCGTTTAAAGTAATAGTTGTACTAACGCTTCCAAGACTGTCTGGAGTTTTCTTGCTACTGTGGCCCTTTAACAGTTCATTTAACGGCTTGGCAATCGATGCCAGGTTCTGCAGGTGATTTCGAAAATGGTTCACAAAACCTAAGAATCCTCTTAATTCACGTACGGTTGTCGGTGGTCCGTATTTGGCAACAGCTCGGACACGGTCTGGATCAGGCACGATTCCGTTAGGCGTTAATAGGCGACCAAAGAGGGAAATGGTGTCGGCAGCGAACACGCATTTGCTGCGAACAAGCTTGAAGTTTGCACGACGAGTGGCTTCAAAAACGTGCTCAATTGTAAGGGCATGGTCGCTGAAGATATCGCTACCAAATGAAACATCATCAACGTAAGTCGATACTCCACGACCCAGCAAATGAGCATACGCAAGTTTAATAGCACGTGTCATGGTCGCGGGACCAATGGCAATTCCAAATGGCATACGCAGAAATTCGTAATGGGCGTCGGGGGTAACGAATGCTGTTTTATGCGTGTACTCGGGGTGAATCGGTATAGTATTAAATGCTTTCGCAATGTCTGCCTTGAACTTATATTTCTTGCTTGCCATACGTTGAAGCATACAGTCCATATTATCCATTGGTTGCGGGTCGGGCACAAGAAACTGATTGATAGTTTTTGAATAGTCTACCACCAATCTTCGGGGTGTCGATTCGTGATATGGCTGATCCACGACGAAACAAGTTGCGGCATATGCAGATTGTGATAGCCTGGAAATCCCCAACTCTATCCATTTATTTACTTGCATTTGAATAAATTGACCATCATATTCTGAAACTCTGTACGGTTTGCATTGTACAGGATCCTCGGATGTGAGATTGAGTCGAACGGTTATCAATGGGCATTCGTCCCCAGGCGTGGAAAAATATCACTATATTTTTCTTCTATGGCGACGAGGCACTGTTCTTCTTCCTTAGCAAGGAATTACTCAGGTGACGATTCATGCTGTAGTGCGGATTGCAAATCATGTGGCGGTTTAGGTGACGATTTGTATGCACAAAGTTGTGGTTTGGGTAGCTCAACAATATCGGTATTAGTTGAAAGTTCAAGATACGAAGCGGGTTTGCGAACGTAATTCACTGAAGCGGATTTTGCACCAACACATTGAAATGTCTGCATGGAGCCTGGCGTTGTAATACAGAGTCCTCCGGTTGGCGTGAATTCGAAACTAGCCTGTACACAGACTGCCAATCATTTCCAAGAATTAATTGAGTTGGTAGGTTGTCACAAAGTCCTACGCGTGGCATTACATAGTCTATTTTCCCAACCTTTATACGCAATATGATCCATCCTACTGGAGTGCATAGCCCACCAAATGAATCGAAGGGTCCATCTTGCCATTTATATACGACGGCGTTAGCAGGTTTAAGGCAGCTATTGAGAAATGTGCCATCAGACTGCGGGTCACACAAGGCTTCAACAGTGGTGTCATTATCGATTAATGCGTGAATAAGTCGAGAGGTAGATGAATGAGCAGCGATGCAGTTTACACTTGTGGTTGGTTTAGTGAATTTAGGCGACGTTGTTACAGTCTCATTCTTTTTTGGCGTTATTACATTTCATTGATTTATGTTCAGTTGGCGCCGGACGTGGCGTGGTTCCAGTTTTTGGCGGAAGTGGACAGTCATATGAAACGTGCCCTTTTTCAAGGCAACGAAAACGAACACAATCCTCAGGCTTCGAGGATTATAACGAAGCACAGTTTGTCTTTCAGATGAAGTTGGTGACGCTTTTACACCAGTCGATTTTGTGTCACTGTTTTTGGTCATAGGCGTGGGCTGTGATGTCTTTTCATCAGCAGCTAATTTATGCTTGGGCTTCAATTTTCGTGTAGCGTCCAGACGCATAGCTGTGTCCATTAGGCTGTCAACATCAATGCAATCGTGTGTTGCTAAGCAATATTGCAGATTAATTTCTGTTATGCCTGCGATTATCATTTTAACACGTTCGTCAGGTGGTAGTGGAAATGGCGATTTTTCCAATATGGCATCCTTAGCAAAAATATATTGCACCAGTGTCTCATCATCACGGAGCATGCGTTGCGACATGACGTTATGAAACTCTGGCCATAATAGTTTATGGCGAAAACGCTTGTTTAATGCAGCGGCCCATTCTTTAAATGTATGAAATTTTTTACCCGTTGTTTTCTGCCAGTTTGCTGCTTGTCCAGTGAGTCGCATTTGAGTATTAAAGAGCTTTAAATTTTCACTCCACGAAGCTTGAGAAGCAAAACGGTCGACCTCCTTAAGCCAGTCGGATACACTCTCAATCGGTTCACCACTATATTGAGTAATGGCTATTGCGGTGTCCATTGTTGTCTGTAGGTTAAGCACTGGCGTCGAAGCATTTAGATGTTTGTCCAACAGAGCATTGTTGAGACGCAAAAATTCTCTAAACATTCGTGTCATTTCTGATGATTCGTGTCATTGCTGATTGAGCATTTGCATGCGCACCAGTTTGTATAGCTGTTAATTGTGCCTGCAATTCGGCGATCTTTTCAGCTGCGAGCGTTGTATATCACGAGCATGGCGAACGTTTCTTATTATTCCTAACGTACCTTGTCTGGAACGAATTTCATTGTCAATCACAAGTTTAGCCACACAGTCACTTTTTGTCTTTTCCTTAGGCAATAAGCGCAGTTCTAACTCCTCTAGAGTGAGTTCAGCCATTTCATCGTGTGAGATTGATTCACATTTTTCGGACATTTTGCGAAATTGCGAGAGACGAAAAAATTGTCTAATCAAAGAAACTGTACTATAAAATACACATACACTCTGCGTAAAGTTTGATGAAGGTTTTCTGTCACAATTCTTGTTAATTACGATGAGCGAAGAGTTTTTACGGTTAGGATGAGCGCACGTGGCGAGCGAGCGAGCGAGCGTCTCAATCCCAAGAGCAAAGCAAAGCGAAAGAATATGAAAATGACAAGTTCGTAACAGAATTCCTATTTCAAAGTTCGGTATTTAGTGTCTGCATACACTTACGATCGTTTCTTTTCTTCTTTTCTGAGAGGAAATGGTTCAGCATCTGCATTTCGATGATTATTTTTGTGTGAGCGGTCCGGATGCTCGTGTCGACTGCGCCATGTTAGTTTTATAATTTATTTATTTACAAAAATATCTACAGAGGGCGTTGCGCCCTAAAGAAATAGCATTAAAGGTACACTAACGCTTCAGAATACGAACTTAGAGCTAACAGATGGACGACTCCCTATACTTTCCCAGCAAGTATGATTTCAGAACGACATCTGGATTTTTACATGAAAACTAGCATCTGTCGTCTGCCTTGGGAGAAGAGGAAGCGTTGTCCATAACTAATAGGTATTGTTGACATATTGTTGCTAGGAGACCACAAACAGCTGCGATTTCTTAGATCATGTGTACAATTATGATTTAATGAAGAAATCTTTTCCATTTTCATTCTGAGATCTTTTAATGTAATTTTAAATATTATTTTTAAAGCAAAACTTTATACGTATATAATTAAATTGTTTAAAGAATCGTATGTAATGTTAATAAAAATTACATTTTAACTCCAAAACTTAATATTTCAATAAACTAATTCAAGAAAATAATAAAAAAATACTTTAACACAAAAATATTCAAAAGAACTCAATAAAATACGTAATATTTTTGCGATAGGCTGCCATGCTTTTCTCCTCTAACAGCTGTGTAAACAGAAACCATGCGAAACGAAACCAAACGTTTCGGTATTTTTCACTTAAGAATCCAGAGAGTGCCACTGAAAAAAAAACTCACGCACGACTCATAGGAGTCGTCCATCCTGTTTCTTTCATCCATGCTGTAGCTCCGGACAGGTTACCTTGCAATGAAGGAACAAGTACAGAGTGAGATCTTTGTATCAATGCGAGGAGGAAGAAGGGAGTAGGTAATAAGAAAAATTTACTCTAAAAACAGGTTTGCTTGCAATAGAATTATTTGGATATTGTTCATACAATCTTACGTAAACATTTACAACTAATTGCTTCATTCGACTTGTTGAAGGCGTGCGACTTGAATAGCGATGGCGTGGCAGCCATGATAAAAAATAGTTCCGGAAAGGTGGAAACGCATGCATTATTAAATAAAAGGCATGAAAGGTAATTGATGTGTTTAAGTTTTAAAATATGCAGAGTAAATAAAAGTAAGTAAAATTGTTACAAAGTTCGTCAACTGATGGAGCTGCTGACGGGGTAAAACTATAAAACAATTTTTTCTAAATAACCACCATTTGCACAACAACGTGCCGCAGTCTGAGGAAAAAAATTCGCAGACGCCCGGGCAAACATTTCGGTTGTAATGCTGACCGAGGTATGGACGGGGTGCGTGTTTATAAACATTAGCTTACTTCTTGCCTCGACGTATTTCCGGTTTCGAAATAACTGCACTTTCGTTGTTGGCTGTGACTAAAATTCGAAATAACTCAGATTGACTACCGAGTGCCTCGATTTATCATTAATTTATTACTGAGTCGGATATTATAAAACGGTACACGGAAATCGATAAAACGTTACTTTACTAAATAATTTTGCCTTTTCCGAGTTGATTGAACCGGGAGCAACACAATACGGCATTTTTGTTGGTTAAATAGTTCGTTTTTAACTCTTACCTGCCTCAGAAATTCTAAGGTCGGAAGTCAAAGGCGGCAAAGAAAGTGGTGCGTGCGCGTTCCAACTTCCTGCGCACCCCGTCTTATAGAATACCGATCTGACGAGACGGAATGCATAGTAAAGCTCTAGATTAAGAAAGTACGGCAAACCTTTTCCGCGCCGCCCGCAGCTGCTGATTGGTAGAACGGCTGTCACGTGAGTTTGTCAGCCATTGTTGGCTCAAACGCAGCGATAAATACCATTGAAATGCATGTGGAAGATGCAATTTAGATTAAATTTTTAACGAAATATTCGTTAATTGATCCTAAATTTGAATCCGAATAAGCGAAATTTCAGAATCCTTCAATCTATGCTCCTTGGAGGTTAATAAATTCATTAAAATATCTGAAGAAGTAATAAGAAGCAAGTATGTTTCTATTATAACTTCACCGAATGTTATAGAAATGTTGCATTGTGCAATTCTCAGACGATCAGAAAATATAATTTTTTGTTGAATATAGTTCTTTTTTAAGAAAATACAATTCAATATAACAATGTTAAACTATCTATGAAATGTGGAGGCAAAACTTGAAATAAAACGTCCATGTTATTTTCATCCTATTTTAGCAAAGTTAATTATCACTCATCATTAAACTTGAATATAAAATATGAAATTGAATAACGAAAATTTGCTAGTTGGGTGAAAAAATATATAGAAAATTTTAATATAAGTTTTGGATAGATTTTTTACGTCAATATTATAAACCTCCATAAATGAATAAATTTCAAAATACATTGCATGTGTAGTTATTTTTTGTAATTTTTTTTGTAATCAAACGGTTAGTTTTTCCAAATTATAATTTTTAAAATTTTCTATCAAAATATAATTATCAAAGTGATTTTTATATTTAAATCAAAAACTTAAATTTAATAGTTCCTATTTTATTAA
>JAHWFO010048461.1:0-29270 GCA_023313115.1 Rhysida immarginata | reverse complement strand
GAGGGCATGCAGATTCCGACGGATTGTCCACCGAGAGACGTTTCTAGTGCGGCCAGTATTGAACTGGTCTGCACTGTTGCGCTCCGTCTCTCTGAATCATTCGTCCCAGGTGTCGTCGGTCACGATCATTCAGGGCAGCTGGACGCCCAGCATGGTGCCTGTTGTGGACTGTGATGACTTCATCCAGCTATTCCCGATACACCCTGGAGACAGTTGAGCGGGGAAAGCCAAATTCCTGCACCACTGTCGAAATGGAACATCCCATGCGTCGGGCACCTACTATCATACCCCGTTCAAAAGACGTCAACTCGCGACGACGTGCCATTTCTGATTAATCATTTATCCAAGCTCTTCCCACAACGTCTAATGGTCCATTCCCAGAATCCGTTACCCCTGTGAATTCGTGAGCCATGCCTATCAATCAATGTCCTTGCTATCCCATGAGTTTTGCTACCTCAGTGTAGATTTTGAAATGTGTGAAAGACAAGTTTCAGTTACCATTCAGGAGCTCAACACCCTAAAAAGTGCAATGGGACCAACATTCAAAGATTTGGTACAGAAAGTGCCAAGCTAAGTCTCTAGGCAGGTGAATTTGAATTTCAAGGTCACATTATTAAAGACACCCAAAGAGTGCATTAAGTTATTAAAAGTTATTAAGGATTAATATATTGAGGTAAGTAAATCAAAAACTTGATATACTGTATAAATAACATTATAGTTAACATTATAAATAACCTCAACCTTATTATTATTTCTATATAGAAAATTTTAATTGAAAACAAAATTTAAACGAAAAATCAATATTTACAAAATTTATTGATTGTCAATTATATTTCCAGATGATAATAATGAGAAATTTTTTAAAAATTGTATTTCCGCCGTATTTTAGAGGAAGCGTAATTCAGCGTAATGACTAAGTCTGGCGTACTTTCCTAATCTAGATCCTTACCCACAGGGCATCTCATCGGACTCGATCCGGATCGTGTTAGATGCATGTAAACGCGAGGCTTTTTTGGATTAGCTCAAGTCGATCCGGATCGAAACGTGCATGTAAACGCAGTGATAGACTAGGATTATGTTTCTTTATTTACTCAAGAGATGGCACCAGAAAAACGCAACAATGTAAGCTTAATTGTTCCGAGCAAACGATAAAATACTGACTGCTAAAATCCATGATGGGAACTGTTAAGGTTACATTGTTGAATCAACTAAGATCAGGTAAATTTCAATGCCAGAGCGTGTCTTTCTTGTTAGCTACTATGCTTGACTTAATGATTCATGTTTTAAGGGAGATAGTTAGAAAAAGTAATAAATAAATATATAAATAAAACATCTTATTTAAATCTTTGGAGAGATGTAAGAAAATTTTCTAAAACAATTTAGAGAATACAATTTCTAGAGCATGCAGTTGTTCAAGCTTTTGCTGAAAAAGTGAAGGTACTTTCCCTAATGAGCAAATAACTGGAGAAAATTTATTTTTCATATACGAGGGTTGGGGCAAAAGTCATGGCAGCTATTTTTTTACGGTTGGAAAATGTGCCATATACAGACGAAAGGACAAGGTGTTAACTACATGTGTGGACAATGAATAGCACTGAAATATCGTAACACACTAATTTATTACGGTAGTATACAGGGCAAGATGGCCTTCACGGTGCAAAAGAATGACAACACAGTACACATAAAGTTGGCATGACAAACCTGGGCCGAAAGACCCTCAAAGTAGTCCCCTGCTACTGTCACCACACGCTGCCAACGATGTGGGAGGCGTTGAATACCATCAGCCTCAGCATTTGCCCGAACGTTGCTCATCACTGGTTGACACACGTCCTTGCTGAAACTTTCCTACCCACCGTGCTACTGTACGGTATGGTAGGACATTATTCCCAAGAGCTTCCACTGATTCACTGTGACATTCCATCGTATTTCTCCCTCGGAGAACGGCTATTTTGATGTAAGCGCGCTGCTCAACACGGGTTACTCCCATCTCGCACGACACTCACCAACTGACTGATTTCACAGCCCTCGCTGCGCTACTACCAGCTATCACAGAGCCATCTGTTGTTCTGCATACACACTATGTCTGCAGAACTTCCACACGACATATATACGTTTGTGATCCGTTCACATATCTACAAGAAAAAAAATAGTTGCCATGACTTATGCCCCAACCCTCGTACTTTTTGTAATGTAGTAACTTCCTTTAGAGAAATTATATATAATGTTCATCTAAGCATATTTGAAAATTATAAAGATCTCAACTGATAGAGTGAGAGGGCAGTTCTTGCTGCTAAAACTGATACTGTCAATATGAACAACCACATTTCACGCTCTGTGACTGAATACAACTCTATTGAAACGGTTCCATGTTGATGAGGGATGGTGAAGAGATCCTGAACACTTTCAATCCATCTATGAAATATTTTTTAATATAGAGAGAAATAATTCAATACTCATCGCAGCCTTTCTTTGATATTCTAAAATGTTAAGGATGCAATGTTGAATTTTCCTAGGCAAACCCAATTGGACATGAAATTCCAATGCAAGCATTTTAAAGAATTCTTTTCATTTTCCAAAGTGAATATTTACTTTATTAACTCTAAGGATTTTTCATGTGTTCTTATTCATATTCAAATTTAGATACTGCAAAATTTCATCAAACAAACAGACCAAGCAATGCCAGGCATATCACCTAGTATTCTTATAAAAATGAAAAAAAGCAAGTGAATTTCATTACAATTTAAAAAATTAAATATACCAATTTGACTCAAAATAAGATGGCTCTTCAACAGGTAATTAAAATGTAAAGAGGCGACATCAAAATAACTGAGCCATATTCAATAATCCCTCATCTTAGTGAAAAGCGTCTTGTGAAGATGATATACACTACTGTTTTTAAAAATCGCAACACCCTGATGGAATAGCCCAATCTGCATTAAATTTGGAGCATTTGCATATTGTGGGTCAGAAAAGAAACCATTAGATTTTCATCGGGTGAAACCACCGTGGGATGCAATTACAGCCTCTAAACGTCGTGGCATTGAGTCAAACGAGCTCTGAATAAGGGCCTGGGGAATGTTCTGCCATGCTCTGTCTACACGGGTATTCAGTTCATCCACAGTTGATGCTGCAGGAGTCTGACGAGCCAATCGATGAGCAACCCTGTCCCACACATGTTCGATTGGGCACATGTCTGGTGAACGAGCAGGCCAGGGGAACAAGGGAGTCTGATGTGCTTGGAAAAAGGCGAGGACATTTCTGGCCACGTGCGGTCGGGCATTGTCCTGTTGGAATACAGCGCCTGGAAGGTTCTGCAGGAAGGGGATGACCTCGGGTTGCACAATTTCCCTGATGTACCGGTCACTGTTCAGATTGCCAAGGATTCTGATCAGACGGGAACGGCCATGGTAACCGATTGCACCCCACACCATCACCCCTGGCGTTTGTCCTGAATGACGCTGCAGGATGCATTCTGGAAGGTCGCGCTCGCCACGATGTCTTCTGACTCGTATCCTGCCGTCATGGTGCTGCAAGTTAAACCTTGACTCATCCGAAAACACAACTTGTTGCCATTCAGCTTGCCACTGTTGGTGTTGATAGGCCCATTGCAACCTGAGGCGCCGGTGGTTTTGAGTCAAAGGAATCCGCAACAACGGTACTCGTGCCATCAATCCTCTGGAAATCAAACGGCATCGTACAGTGCTAGCAGACATTGTCCTGCCTACTGTAGCACCCCACTGTTGTGCTAACACTGTGGAAGTGGCTGTACGATCTGTTACACACATGCGATAGAGGTGTCTGTCATCTTGCGGTGTCGTCGTGCTGGGTCTTCGGTGTGCCCTGTTCTCTTCGCTCCACTGCATAATTGTCGTTGCATTACGTCCTACACGAGCAGCAATGTCACGATACGACCATCCCGCTTGACGCAGACCAATTATGCGTCCTCTTTCAAAGTCTGTTAGCTGTTGATATGGTACCCTTCGTCGTCGTCGAGGCATGGTGTTCTTTCAAGCAATTACTCTGAAAATCTAATCATTTATACTCTGACCCGTTGTATGCAAATATTGCAAATTGCATATGGATTAGACCATTCCATCAGGGTGTTGCGATTTTTATAAACACTAGTGTAGATACCATTTCAATTTTAAACACACAAGAATGGCAAAAAGCATGACCCTTTAAAAGCTACTCTTGAATGAAATTAGACACTGAATGATTATTATTCCTTAGAGTACTAGCAATTCCATTATCAAATTGTATCAGTTCGTTGCATATCAAATGTCAAATTTCGAGGTGGGTTCCGCGCAGAAGCGCGTTTTCCATGTTTAGTAGCAAGTACCCGTAACAAAGTGATACATTCTCAGAGATAAATCTATCAGCAACCAGCTGCCTAAAATTTGCATGTCTGCGATGATATTTAATAGCGTTTGAACCCAAGCGAAGATAGTCATGACTTCATACGAATTACGTCTGATAATGCATTACGAGTACAGGTTGAATCACACTGCATCCAACGCCTCTCGAAACATCAATAAGGTATTTGGTGTAGGCACCATAAACGAACGTACTGTCCAACGTTGATTCCGAAAATTCCGGGCAGGAGTGACGGACCCGGCAAATGAGCCACGCGGAGACCGTCCAACGAGCTGAATGACGCTGATCTGAAGTGATCTGTGGAAGAGGACCTGTCAAAAACTGTTCGGGATCTTGCAGGGGATTGTGCTGCATCAGTGTCGACTGTCAGTAGGCACCTTAGGACCATCGGCAAGGTGAAAAAGCAGAACAAATGGGTCCCACATGAACTTACGGAACACCAAAAAGAGCGCCAGATGGAGGTTTGTATGGAATTGCTTTTGCGCCACGAAGAAGCGCATTGTCACCTGCGACGAGAAGTGGCTCTTATACGACAGTGGCTGGATGCTGATGAACCCCCACGACAGTTCCCTAAATCCCCCTTGCACCCCAGGAAGCTCATGGTTACAGTTTGGTGGAACATCCGTCGTGTAGAGCTTCCTATAGCAGGGGGAGACGATCACCGCCGCGACGTACTGTCGTGAACCGCATCGTATGCGCACAAAACTGTGTCAGAAACAACCTGCACTTGTGCATCGCAAAGGCGTCCTTCTGCTGCATGACAACGCATGTCCGCACAGGCTCTGGGCTACGAGGTGCTTCCACATCCCCAGTACTCTCCGGACTTCTCCCCTACCGATTATCATCTTTTCCAGAGCCTGAAAACATTCCTAACCCAAGCAGATGTCGAAAACGCATTCCGGGAGTTTATTGAGTCCCATGACCATGGATTCAATCGGAGAGGGCTCGAGAAGCTGCCAAATCGTTGGCAACAATGTTTGGATTAAAACGGGGATTATTTCGAATAGCACGTGTGAAGGTGTCCTTTCTAGAGGGCCATTAAAGATGACTTCTGCAATCCGACATTTGATATGCAACAACCTTTAGCTGGGTACACTAATGAGTTACAATGGTAAATTTAGACAGTTTAAACACAATATTACAAATCATACAACATCAAAAAGCATTTCACTTACCACTGAGCTAGGGATTTTTTAATTTCCAATTGCTGTATGTACGTTAGAGGGCCTTCTTGCTCATGCTTATTAGAGTAAATGTTCAAAGTTTTCAAAATAGAATTTTGGAGCTCTTTCATCTACAAAAATTCCAAAATTAATCTTTCAGTGATAATGTTCAACAGTTGCAAAGTGTGACAGATGAGAGATGGCCATACCCCGAATTTTTATTATGGTGGGGGGGGGGGGGGAGCTGGAAAACAAAAAATTTCATTTGTTGAGGTCGCTATGAAAATAAAATTGTTTAGCAAGGAGGTCCATTTCAGGAGAAGGGGGAGCAGGTCCTCAGTCTCTGGGTACAGCCATCAAAAAATAGTCACAAAGTAGTCTTGGACACATGAAATCAATTTTAAATACTAAATAGAGAGATGTTATTTCTGGCCATTTTTCATATTTGAAAGCCTTTAACTTCTAAACCCTTTTGATCTCCAAAATGAACCTTCCAGGTTATGTTAAGTACAACCCTAGCGTCAATGAACTTCGGACACCTACAGAATCTTGGATAAGTACAACGAAACTAATTGTAAACAAATGAAAATTACTTTATTGAGTGCACAGAGCTTTAGTACAACTCTCATATAGCATTTTAACATAAAAAAGAAAACGAGAAAATTAAACAAGCGACTTTTTGTAATGTTCCGATTTCAACACGTTGCAATGAACTTCGTACACCGTACCCTTTATTGCACATTACCACTGAGTGGCGTCACCTTTCCGACGAATGACACTCCGAAGTCGTTGAGGCATGCTGGACACTAACTTCTGCGTTGTTTCAACTGGAATTTTGTCCCACTCTTCGGAAATACACGCCCGCAACTGCTGCAGTGTTCGAGGCTTCCGCTGTCTGACTTTTCGCTTTAAAATGCGCCATACATTTTCAATGGGTGACAGATCTGGGCTGTAGGCAGGCCAGTCAAGCACCCTGAAACGCTGCTGTTGTAGCCAAGCCTTGGTGTTCCGAGCAGCATGAGGCTTCGCGTTGTCCTGCTGAAAGATGCTTGGTCTTCTATTGAACAACTTTTGGCGGGATGGACGCAGATGCTGTTGAAGAATGTTTATATAGGCAGCAGAGTTAATAGTGCCCTCGCAAAAGTGAAGCGATCCTGTCCCGGCTGCACTCATGCAGCCCCACACTATCAGCAATGCAGGCTTCTGAAATTTTCTCTGGTAACAGTCGGGATGATTACTTTCGTGCTTGGTCCTTAGCACCTTGCGACCGCTGTTGCCATACATCACTGCAAAGGTGGACTCCTCGGACCACAGAACACTATTCCACTGAGCAAGGGTCCACTTTAGATGGGTTCTGGCTCATGCTACCCGGCGACGCTTAGCTACAGTGCTCATAAATGGCTTCCTCTTTGTAGCGTATAAGTAATAGTTGCATCTTCTGATGTAACGGCGGACTGTGCTTTCGGATATGGGTATATGAAAATATTCTCGTGCTCAAACAGTCATTTCACTTATGGGAGCATGCCTATTTTTCACAATGTAACGTCAAAATACTCGTAGGTCCCTAACATTCAATAATCGCTGCTTGCCTGGTGCAGTCCCTGGTTCTGTTTTCCCGATTTCTCTGAAACGCTTGATGATCCCATTAACAGTAGAGAGAGAGAGTGGAACTGATAATTCATGGGATTTGTTATTCTGGAACTGCTGTATAATTTTTTGCCGTATACACGTTTCTACTGGCTTACCACGTCCCATGGTTCAAAACAACACGAATATTGTACTCTGTCGCGTGGACGGTGCTTTTAAAGCCTGATGCAAAGCATTCTGGGCGTTTCTACAGCCTTCAGGAAAGTTCTATATGCTGGTGATCCCTTGTGTACGAAGTTCTTTGAAACCAGTTGACAACGCAATTTTACATAAATTTGAATAAATTATTTCACACTATTAAATCGATTCTAAATCGATGTTGATATTGTTCCATCTACTCAGTAAATCTGTTTTCATTAGCCTGCAATCCTCTGTATGCACATTTCACTGTGGTTTTAGCCAAATTACTTGGTGTCTGAAATTTATTGACGCTAGGTTTGTATTACTGTTCGGGACAAGTTAACGTTTCTATGAAATATAGTTGCTAGCATTTTTTCATTATTATATAACCTAAAAATAAAATAAATATATTAAATGTCACCAATTTTAGATCCTGATCAAACTGGAATGACGATGGGTGAACTTGAAGAAAACTGGGTTGATGATAGTTGGATGCTTATCTTGTTGAACGAAGATCTTATTGCTGTCCCTCCCATACAAATGTGGAATTTCCTCCTGGTATAATGATTCCAAAATGTTGTTCTGATAATACTGTGCATTTATTTTGGTGTTGTTTTTGGCATCTTCAGACACCCTTTTGAACAGCATCCCGCAACGATCGTGAACCCTTTCGGGAAACTTTCGTGACATCTCGGACCAAATCAGCTCGGCCTTTTGCATCGACTTGGCGATATGAAATGGCACGTGTCTTTCAAAAGTTCAATAGACAGGCCCACGCTTCATCGAGTCATTACAAATTTCCATTTGTCGCTGCTTAGGTACTTTTCATACAACTTTCTGGAATTCGTCGGGTGTTTAACCCTTTAGCCGCGTAAATCTGATTCATCCCGTAGGGTTTAAAAACTTCTTGTTATGCTACTAAAAGTGGATAATTCCATCTTCTCAGGAATGAAAATGAAATTTAATTATGCAGTGAAAGGGTTAACGCATGTACACGAGCTTTATGAAATTTCCAAAGGTTAAGATTTTTATGAATAATTCGGTTAACAGTTGCCGATGATATGCCGGTCATCTGTGCCATAACCTTCTGTGTTAGTGGATTTTCCTCAACTACCATTCTCCGAATCAAGTTAACAGTATTGCGCGAGCGACGATTTTGGACACGTCCTTTTCAAGGCCATTTTTTCCTACAAAACTTATCCAGAATCCCGGACTTCTTGATGTCAGCAATTTTTTTTTTCACTTATCCTCTATACGAGGCCTGTGAGAAAAGTATCCGACCTTCGGCCGGGGAAAAAAAATTACACACCTGGAGTATTGGAAACCTAATCACCCTCAAAGTAGTCTCCTTGGGACTCCACACACTGCTCCTAGCAGTGCCGCCATTGTTGGAAGCATTCCTGGAAAGCGTCTTTCGGAATGGAGTTGCAGCCATAATGTCCTCTCTTCTCTGAAATCGCGTCCCTTTCAATGGCCTCTTGAGTTTGGGGAACAGCCAAAAGTCGCAGGGGGCCAGGTCAGGAGAGTAAGGCGCCTGTTGTACCACGGGAGTTGGGTTTTTCGCCAAAAAAGTCTGAATCAAGTTTGGTTTTTGAGGCGCCAATTGCCTATTGACCACAAGTGCGGTCTCTTGCGCCGCACTGCATTACATAGGCGACGGAGGACATACCTGCAGTACTCTTCGGTGATTGTTTGACCGTGGCGCGTACTCGTGGTGTACCACACTGCGAGAGTCGAAGAAAGCAGTCAGCATCACTTTCACATTGCTGCGCAATTGGCGGGTCTTCTTTGGTCGTGGTGACGAGGAACGCTTCCACTGTGACGACTCATGGTTTCCACCTGGCTGTCGCCCAGTTTCTGGCAAAATTAGATACAGTAACGCTACTCCAGTCGTTCTGTCATTTTCCTTCAAATCAAAAACCGACGAGAGCACAACACACTACCTCCCTCTAATGCTGATTGCCAGCAACTGACGCTATTGAGAGGCGGGAAAAAATTCACGCATACGCACAAAGGTTCAAGGTCGGCTCATGCAAGCGCACGCGATCCAAATCCGTCAGGTTTTCGCAAAAAAAAATTAGGTCGGATACTTTTCTCACAGGCCTCGTACATGCTTTCAATCTCACTGTTGTTTAGACTTCATTTGACAAGTATAGAAGACAGCATGTAAATCTTAGTCAAATTAGATCGATCCATTAACTCCTGGGAGAGGGGAAAGTTGGGACAGTCGTGGTGAAACGACCCTCTATAATTGGAAGACAGAAGAATTGATGACACAAAGCCCAGATATTATAGAAAATGGTTGATGGCCAACAACTACATCATCAAGTCCAATCATCATCAACTCAGTTTTCTTCAAGTCCACCACCATCAACCAATGCTGCCTAGAGAGAAAGCTTGTGCACGGAAAAATCATACATTGTAACATCACCTACGAAAATGACAGAAAACGTTGAGTAACGACGTTGCATCAAATTTTGATTTAACAATCGGTAAAACCGTAACTGAGTGTTTATGAATTGCTAAAACAAGCATTTGGCATTGGTTATGAGCTGCACAGTTGTCGTTGCTCAATGTTTTCTGTCAGTTTCACCACGAGACGAGAAAAGAAAAACGTTCCGCTTAAGCGTGTTGCAACAATTGTACGCAGCACTCTTAACAGCTGCAAATTTCATTACGTCATCAGCAGAGATGTCGTCTCACAATCCGGATACTTTTCGGACAGACCTCGTATACTTTTTCCTTGATGGGGTTAAGTCAGGACTGTAAGTTGCATTCTTCCCAGTTGAAGTTTTGATGAGGTCTACTGTTGCTTTCACAGTGTGAGGACGCGCGTTGTCGTGGAGAAGAAGCACTCCTTCTGTAAGAAGTCCAAGGCGCTTACATTTGATGGCCATGCTCAGTGCCTTCAATGTTTGCCCATATCGTGCTGAATTAACTGTGGTGCCTTTTTTAAGAAAGTCCAATAAAATCGGGCCTTTGCGATCAAAAAACACGGTCAACATCACCTTCCCCGTGCTGATTGCTTTTGATTTTTTCGGGGTTGGTGACCCATAATGCTTCCATTGACGACTTTGACGTTTGCTTTCGGGCTGGAAATGAAAGCACCAAGTTTCATCCCCTGTAATGATTCTGTCGAGAAAACTCATTTCTTCCTGTTCATAGAAAGTCAAATGTGGCAGGGACATGGCCATTTGAACTCTAAGATTCTCTGATGTCAAATGATGCGGGACCCATTGTGCACAGTTTTAGCAACCACGACATCGATTGTCACTCTTTTGTTTTCTTTTAAGACGGTGCCAATTTTGGCTTTGAAATCATCTGTGATGGCGCTGTTTGCTTGTCCAAGTCGTCAATCATCTTGCAACATTGACCGTCCCTCCAAAAACCTCTTGCTCCATGCCCAAACACGAGTCAAGGTTAGGCAGTCATTTCCATAGACGTTCTGCATACAACGATGAATTTCAGAAACTGAAACTCCTTCGCATGTAAAAAAAAAAACGAATTACTGCTCTCCGTTCCTGTTCCGTTGACTCTATTTTGTTGTTTGGTCAAAGCGATCACTCGCAGAGCTTCGAACCGCAAACTATCGTTCTTTCTCACGTGATGCAACACTTGCATCCATCCTATTGTTCAATCTGTACGTGGGGTTTCGCAATCGGTGAAAACAAAAACTTACGATCCTACCCCCCCCCCCCCCAACACAAATTTTCGTTTTCATTTGTACGACCCTTATACATTTTCAGAAAGGTTGTAATGAAAGAAAAACTGGAAGTTTCTAACTTATAATGGAGTGGAATGGTTGGTAAGCATTTTTCAAAATCCTTCTCTTACCCTGCTGAAGTGAAGAAAAATGAGCCTATACCCAGTCTCTCTCTACATAGGTAGAGAAATCACATGACTAAAGTAATCTTTTTGCAAACTCAAAGTGATGGCCAGCCAGATGGTCGAGACGGCTAGGGCGTAGGCTTTCTAATACTCGAGACCGCCTGGTCGTGGGTTTGAATCCCGCCGTTGGCATGGACGTTTGTGTTTGTCCCGGGCTGCGTACTGCCATAATCTGTGCAAAAGCCGCAAAATGACTTTAGTTGTCGACGCCAAAATTTCTAATCAACCTTGAAATAAAGTGACTGAAAAAAAATAGCTATGCACTTCCACACAATCGACTTATGACGTCATGAGGTTTGACCTTTTATTGAAGCTGAAGGTTAGCTTTTGCGTTTGATGGGGAAAAAATTACGGAAGCTTTTCAATTCCATTTCAGAAATAAAACATAATGAAATCATTTTTATTTTACGAGGGTGGGCTGAAAAGTTTTATTTTTTAACAAATTAAAAATTTTTTTTTCAAATGCTGGCTTATTTTGTTCTCTTTTCAATGCATTATTCACTTTCCAACATAGTCCCCATCTCTGTCCACACACTTTTGCCAACGTGTCACTAGTAGTGACATCCCGTCGGAGAAGAAGTCCTTTGGTTGTTTTTGACACCAGGGGGTCTAGGCTGAACTCATCGACAAGCTGTCGCTCTCGACAAAATCTAACCGTCGATAAGTGGCATATTACACATTTATACACAAATTTATACACATATGGCTAGATGATATATAGTGATATACACAAGTTTACACACCTTTACACAGAATTTTAAACATTTATCCATGTATACACATAAACACATAACTGTAGACACACAATATTTTTATTTTCACAGTTCAAGTTTCGTAGCACAAGAGAGTACTTCATGTATGTAAATATTTTTAAACAAGTTTTTGTTAATATTTTTAGAAAATGTGTATTCTTGAGCTATGTGTACTTAGCCTGCAGGCCGGAAACGAAGGAAAAATGATTTTAATAAGAAATCTGTTGCGAAATTCTGAAATAACGATCGCCAAGTGTATAGTCGACTGCTCTTAAATTGTAGGCAGTCGACAAGAATGGCAGAATTGTAGGCAGTTGTCGATGGTCAAAGTCTACACTCGAAAATCGACGGTGTAGAGTCTGTACACTGTAGACTCTGTAGACAAGTAGACAAGTGTACACTGTAGACTCTGTAGACAAGTCGTGTTCATGCTCGCTCGAATCGACAAATGCGTCATTAACCACGTGACCATCGACACTTGTCGACAGTCGACTGCTTGTCGATGAGCTCAGCCTAGACCCCCAGGATCAAATTGCATCTTTCAGCTCGTCATCAGAGCTAAATCGATGTCCTTTAAGCGATTCTTTAAGCTTTGGGAACAAGTGAAAATCGCTGGGAGCGAGGTCAGGGCTGTATGGCGGATGCGGTAGAACCTCCATGAACTTCAGTCGCTGCAACCCTTCTTGTGTTTCTTCATGCTGCAGAATAGGGTCCATACCCTTCCGAACTCGGAGCAACCGGGCGCGAAGCTTCTCTAGCGTTTGCACGTACTGTTTTGAGTTGATTATGGTTCCTGGTTCCAAGAAGTCCCAAAAGATGGTCAACATGACTTTCCCCTGCTGACTTGACAACCCTGAACTTTTTGGGACGTGGAGATGTTGCATGGCGATATTCCAACGATTATCGTTTGTTCTCTGGCTCAAACTAAGGTGCCCATGATTCATCTCCCGTGAGAATGCGCTGCAGAAAAGCCTCACCCTCACGCTCGTACCGGGCCAACAGATCCTGGCAAACTTTCTTTCTCTTTTTGAGTTCAGGAGTGAGCATATGCGGTACCCAACGAGCACACACCTTACAATATCCCAGCAACTCTGTTATGATAACGTGCACTCTCTCCTTGGAAATTTGGAGCTCTGTAGCGATGTCATATTGCTTAATTCGGCGGTTGGAACGAATCATTTGATCGACACGAACTCGATGTTGCTCGTCTGTTGCTGTGATTGGTCGTTGATCAGCTAGGCTAGTGCTTGCCGGGTTTCGTTCTTTCACTAATCTTGCCCATCTTCTCACTGTACTGACGTCAAAAGTTGCATCGCCGTATACAGGTGTCATTCGGCAATGAATTTGGACAGGATCGCAACCTTCAGCTGTTAAAAACTCAATCACTGCACGCTGCTTCAACCTGACTTCCATGTAGGTCGCCATTATGTTTCATTTTTAGCACACCTATACCATCTAGTGACATAGACAAAGTGTTTTTGAAAGAACAAAATAAGCCATCATTTGAAAAAAAAAAATTTAAATTCGTTAAAAAATAAAAGTGTTATGGCCTTGGAGGCATTACTTTTCAGCCCACCCTCGTATTTTTTTTTTTGATATTTTGGAAGAAAAAGGAAAAAAAAAAAACAAACGCATTAAGCCAAAAAAGTTTGATTCAGGTGACATAGAGGAAGGACTTGAAATAGGACTACTTTCTAAAGAAGTCACTTCAGTCATGTGAGTTTCTCTACCGATATAAACATACAAGAGTATACTCAATGAAGGGTAAGAATTCCTGAAGTCGGCCCCTCAAAAACAAACATGTCGTGAAATTTAAAACTTTTATTATAATTTGGTAGTACCTAATGGAGTATTAAAATTCCCAAAATATTTTTGAAAATTTCCATTTGTTAAATACTATGGTACTTAGACTGATAATAGTTAGACTACAGAAAATTTCCATTTGGTACTTTTCGTTTAAAAAAATCATATCTGAAGCTAATTTTTTCAAATCTCTTTGAAATTTTAAAGATAACAAGTAAAACGTATAGATTTCAGAACAAACCATAAAAGAATGAGATAAAAAAAAAATTTGCGTAAAAAAAAAATGATTTCAATCGACTTCAACAATTTTGAAAAAACACATTGAATCTGTATTTATTCTAGATTTAAAATCTGACAAAAAAAATTGGTGATCTCAATTTTTATGCGAATGCCATCAATTTTTGTCAAGTTATTCAATCATACCACTGGGCTGCTAAGCAAGTAACTCTTCATCAAACAATATTGACAGCAATAGGGAGCTTCCCTGTAAAGCAACTGTTTAAACTAGTGATGTCCGTTGGATGCGGATCTGAAAATATCCGGATTCGGATCTAGAAATATCTGGATCCGGGTCCGTATCCAGATTTCGGATCCGGGTCCGTATCCAGATTTCGGATCCTTTCGCTGGATGCGTATTAAGACTAATTAGGACTTAAGAGGACTAGGCTCTCACTTAATAAAAGCATTTATAAACTGCTTTCAGAAAAAGTTTGCATATACACAATTTCCTGATATAGGATCCGAATTTCGGATCTCGGATTTCTGACCAAGATCCGGATCTCGGACCTAAATCCAAATCTTGACATCACTAGTTTAAACCAAGTGCTGTTTTACAGGGAAGCTCCCTATTGCTGTCAATATTGATTGATGAAGAGTTATTTGCTTACCAGCCCAGTGGTGCGATTGAATAGCTTGACAAAATTTGATGACATTCAAAATATTTTGGGAATTTTAATACTCCATTAGGTACTATCAAATTATCATAAAACTAGAAATTCCAACCATCGCATGACGGGTGTCAACCATACAGGTTGAAGGGTAAAGAAATGAAAGTGGAGCATCAAAGGTGTTCAAACTCGTATATTCTGCAACAATATAGGCTACTGTTCATCTGCATATAAAATAAATTGGGCTAGTGCGAGTCGGACTTGCGCGTACTACATATATTTACCAAAATATGCCACAATCTAGAGGGTGTGGCACCTTGTTCTCGATTTCGGCTTTTATAGACATATTTAAATTTAAAAAATAAGCGCTTTGAACAAAAAAGTTTTCAAACATTAAATTAACAGATCACCAGAAAAAAGATCTTATGTTTGGCGTTGCACAAGTCCAACTCACACTCGGCCAGTTTTTCATTATTTGTTGTAATACTTTATAGTTTGAACTACGAACACGCCAAGTTTGACACTTGTATGTACAACCCTAGCGTCAATGAACTTCGGACACCTACAGAATTTTGGATAAGTACAACGAAACTAATTGTAAACAAATGAAAATTACTTTATTGAGTGCACAGAGCTTTAGTACAACTCTCATATAGCATTTTAACATAAAAATTAAATAAGCGACTTTTTGTAATGTTCCCTTTTCAACTCGTTGCAATGAACTTCGTACACCGTACCGTTTATTGCACATTACCACTGATTGGCGTCACCTTTCCGACGAATGACTCTCCAAAGTCGTTGAGGCATGCTGGACACTAACTTCTGCGTTGTTTCTACTGGAATTTTATCCCACTCTTCGGAAATACACGCCCGCAACTGCTGCAGTGTTCGAGCCTTCCGCTGTCTGACTTTTCGCTTTAAAATGCGCCATACCCTTTCAATGGGCGACAGATCTGGGCTGCAGGCAGGCACCAAAAGTGAAGCGATCCTGTCCCGGCTGCACTCACGCAGCCCCACACCATCAGCGATGCAGGCTTCTGAACTTTCCTCTGGTAACAGTCGGGATGATTACTTTCGTGCTTGGTCCTTAGCACCTTGCGACCGTTGTTGCCATACATCACCGCAAAGGTGGACTCGTCGGACCACAGAACACTATTCCACTGAGCAAGGGTCCACTTTAGATGGGTTCTGGCCCATGCTACCCGGCGACGCTTAGCTACAGTGCTCATAAATGGGTTCCTCTTTGTAGCGTATAAGTAATAGTTGCATGTTCTGATGTAAATGCGGACTGTGCTTTCGGATATGGGTATATGAAAATATTCTCGAGCCCAAACAGTCATTTCACTTATGGGAGCATGCATGTTTTTCACAATGTAACGTCGAAATACTCGTAGGTCCCTAACATTCAATAATCGCTGCTTACCTGGTGCAGTCCCTGGTTTTCTTTTCCCGATTTCTCTGAAACGCTTGATGATCCCATTAAAAGTAGAGAGAGAGAGTGGAACTGATAATTCATGGGCAATAGCTCGCTGGGATTTGTTATTCTGGAACTGCTGTATAATTTTTTGCCGTATTCACATTTCTACTGGCTTACCACGTCCCATGGTTCAAAACCACACGAATACTGTGCTCTGTCGCGTGGACGGTGCTTTTAAAGCCTGATGCAAAGCATTCTGGGCGTTTCTACAGCCTTCAGGAAAGTTCTATATGCTGGCGACCCCTTGTGTACGAAGTTCTTTGAAACCTGTTGACAACGTAATTTTACATAAATTTGAATAAATTATTTCCCACCATTAAATCGATTGTAAATGGATGTTGATATTGTTCCATCTACTCAGTAAATCTATTTTCATTAGCCTGCAATCCTCTGTATGCACTTTTCACTGTGTTTTTAGCTAAATTACTTGGTGTCCGAAGTTTATTGACGCTAGGGTTGTATAACCATTTTTACGATAGAATAAAAAAAAAAATCAAAAAAAAAAGAAATAAAAAAAACCTTTTTACATTTTTTATTATTTGTTAGACAATCTGCCATCTGCCATAATAACACATATTCTGTGAAAATTTCAACTGGTTACCTATTCCTGTTCAAAAGATACTGCCCTTAAGAGTATTTTCTTATCACACAACAATCCCTGGCTTTGGACAGCCCACGAGAATTATTATTTTTTTTTTTTCAGTTTATTTATTTAACAAGATTTGATCCGCGCGGAGATTAGTTACAAATTCAATTCATATTTGTTGCAAAGCTCGGACATTCATATTATTTCGTGATACAAACTCATACGTTCTCCTTTATTTATAGTTTAACAAAAATTGTTGCTCAGACAACAATGATCAGATGACTTCAGTTCCGGCGTGTGCTTCAAGCAAGCGCCAACAATGCTTAAACGTGCAACAACAATGCAAAACTGTTTCCGTGACAAACTCACATGTTCTCCCTGGCTTCGGACGGATTGTTATAACTTTCTTTGTTGGCCTCGGACATTCGGGCGGTCGGACGGACGGATAAGAGAATTAGTATATTAGATTTTAAATTTCACGACATGTTTGTTTTTCAGGGGCCAACTTCAGGAATTCTTACCCTGATGATAAAAATAAAATATAAATGTTTCTGATTTCTCAATGATGTGGTTAACCTCGTGTAAACATAAAGATAAACAACACATACACACACACAAAAAAAAAACTGAAATGGCCATTGAACTGATTTCATGTGGAATGACCTAGGGGAGAGAAAAGATTTTAGGGGGAAAATTATGAATTTTGGGAAGGGGAGCTATAACACTTACCGTAAATACCAGTGTATAAGTCGCACCCCCCCAAATTTAAGGTAAATTTTGGTAAAAAAATTTTTTCCTCTTAAAAGTCAAGCCATGACATCATAACTGATAATGCTAATTACATCAATGAAAGATCAAAACAAACACTAAAAGCAGTGTTGAAACTAGTTTATTTACATAAAAAACAAAAAAATATCAAAATTCTAAATAATTTTCATCCTCAGTTTCCCCCAAAAGTTCATTCTATGTCTCTAAATCATTGTCCCAACCGATTCAGAATGCTCTATTTTCAATTGCATGGGGACTGAGTTTTGCACCACTGTGGCAAAAATAAGAAACCCATTTGCCACCCATTTTAGATACTGAAAAGCATCGAATGAACAGGCCCTCTATAATTTAGTGGGCCATGAGCAAAGTTGTCCTGCTTGGGTCTTCTCGCACGAACCTTCAGCATGCACTAGACCGGTTTCCAGCCAAATGTGAAGAAGCTGGGATGAAGATCAGTGTGGCTAAAACCGAGGTTCTGGTCCTTTCAAGACAGCCTGCTCAGTGCGCTCTCCATGTTAGGGGAGCCTCATTGAGACGTGTGGAGAAATTCAAGTATCTCGGGATTGCATTCACGAGGGATGGACGGCAGGAGAAACAATTGGATGCTCGGATCGGTGCAGCAAGCTGTGTCAGACGTGAACTGTGGCGATCCGTGGTAATGAAACGCGAGCTGGGTAACAAAGCCAAGCTCTCCGTTTTCAAATCTATCTTTGTCCCCTTTCTCACCTATGGTCATGAGGCTTGGGTAATGACCGAAACAGTGCGATCGCAGGTACAAGCGGCCGAAATGAGATTTCTGAGAGCTGTGGGAGGTGTTACCCTACTAGATAGAGTGTACAGCAGCACAATAAGGGAATCTTTAAGTGTTGAGCCGCTACTTCTCCGCATCGAGAGATCTCAGTTGCGCTGGTATGGCCACGTGATACGGATGCCGCAAACTAGTCTTCCTAGGCAGTTGTTATTTTCCAAGCCGGTGGGTAAGAGACCAAGGAGTCGGCCTAGAACCAGGTGGCTAGACTACATTGAGAATCTGGGTTCGAGTCGCTTGGATATTACCAGGGAAGACATGCGCTTGATGGCGGAAGATCGCGATTGCTGGAGATCCTTCATAGGGCTGCTGCCCCCACGACCCTAACGAATAACCAGGTTTGAAAAGTAAGTAAGTAAGTATGAGCAAAGTTGTGTTTATATCTTCTCGAAGTTAGTTTCTTCGATATTATTCAGTGATATTTACAAATATCCAAAGATAAATAATATTCTGTAGGTGATTAAACCATAACAAATACATATTAATTAAATAAAATTAAGTTCTATGATGCATATTATATGACAATTTCGTTTGAAGTTCATCAAAACATAATGCCACTGTATCACATCGAAGCAATTTTGAAGTTGCCCTTCATATTGATTAGTTACGAGGCATGTTTTTTAAGTAAGTACCGTTTTGCGATTCCGCCGCCGCAGCGCTACGGTCGGCGTTCCGCGCATGCGCGCTGGTTAACTACATCTCTTGTATACGCACTGACGCCATTACAGTCTGATTCTTCATTGTATACGTTGTTTACTGAGTGTTTAAGATGCCTCCGACAATCGTGAGTCCCGCCGATTGTGAAGTACGGGCTGTTAAACGATTTCTTAGTGCTAAAGGCGTAAAACCGATCGATATTCATCGTGAGATCTGTGAAGTGTACGGACAAAACATTATGAGTGATGGAATGGTAAGGAAATGGGTGAGAGCATTTAAAGATGGCCGCACAAATGTGCATGATGAAGAACGGAGTGGGCGTCCTTCGGTCGTTAATGAAGATTTGGTGCAGAAAGTGGACGAAAAGGTGAGAGAAAACAGACGCTTTACAATTTCATCATTGTGCGACTGCTTTCCTCAATATTCTCGTAGTGTTTTGTATCGCATTGTGACCGAGAACTTGAATTACCGGAAATTGTGTTCACGTTGGGTTCCAAAAATGTTGACGGATTTGCACAAAACCCAACGTTTAGGCAGTGCATCGACTTTCCTTGAGCGGTACCACAATGAAGGCGCAGATTTTTTAGACCAAATTGTTACTGGTGACGAAACATGGGTGGCCTACGTCACACCAGAATCGAAACAACAATCCATGGAATGGCGACATTCATCATCACCCAAAAAAGTGAAGTTTAAGCAAACAATTTCTACCCGGAAAATCATGTGCACAGTTTTTTGGGACAGAAAAGGAGTATTGCTAGTGGAGTTTCTGCCTCGTAACGAGACAATCAATGCAGCGTCTTATTGTGAGACATTGAACAATCTGCGTCGTGCAATCCAGAACAAAAGACGTGGCAAGTTGAGTTAGGGTATCGTTTTGCTGCATGACAATGCCCGTCCACATGTGGCTAATCGGACCAAAGATCTCATCAAATCTTTTAAATGGGAAACTCTAGATCATCCTCCATACAGCCCTGATCTGGCGCCCAGCGACTACCATTTGTTCCTGCACTTGAAGAAACACCTGGGTGGTCAGCGTCTTCAGACGATAACGAAGTCAAAACATTTGTGATACAGTGGTTAACAAGTCAGGCGGCAGAATTTTATGAGGAGGGTATTCAAAAACTGGTGCCACGTTATGACAAGTGCCTCAATATTCACGGAAATTATGTAGAAAAGTAGATTAAGGTACAGGCTTTCATGGAAAAATAAAATTATTGCGATATCTTTGCACGTCTTTTTTTAATTCCAAAACGGTACTTACTTAAAAAACATGCCTCGTACTTTCGTACTGGTTTTTCGCGACGAGAAATTCAAATAAAAAGTGAATGAATCTACTTTATAATGAACTGTACATGGTATATAGTGTATAATTAAAGTACTGTGACGTATATTAAACGTTAATTTCGTTTGAAGTTTATCAGGACAAAATACAACTCCGTGGCTGTGTTCGTTAATTTATACAAGACGGCAGCATGTGAAGTCGTGTTTATATCTCCTTCGAAGTTAGTTTCTTCCATATTATCCAAATATAAACTATTTTCTATAGATGATTACTGTTAACAATAATAAATAGATATTAATTTGATAACTTTAAGTGGAATATAATAACTACTTGCTTGCTATTCAATCAAACATGGTAACAGCTGGTAACGAAACAAACTACCGTAAATCCTCTACTATAATGCGAATATTTTTAGCCTAAAAAAGCACCTAAATTTGCTGGATCGTATTATACAAAAGGATAAATATCAGCCTTCCAACAACGACTGCGGCCGGAGGGGATTTTGTCCAGATGAAATTACCGTATAATATACATTAATGATATTGCATAGACAGTGTTCAGTTCATTATACAATAAATTAATTCACTTTTTATTTGAATTTCTTGTTGCCAACATCTAAGAAAAAAAATAACTCCTCCCAAAGATTGCTATTTCTAAATAGAGATCATCAATATTGATGGTCTCTGTCTCTGCTTCCAAACTGCTTCGAACTACTGTCCTGATGAAATTCACAGCGAAATTACAGTGTGTTATAGTTTAGTTATACAGCATATACAGTGTCCAGTTCATTATACAATAAATTAATTCACTTTCTATTTGAATTTCTCGTCTCCAACATCTAATACAAAAACAACTCTCAAAGATCGCTACTTCCAAATAGGCCTAATTCTAAACTACCTCGAACCAAAGCCTACAAAGAAAGCAGTGACGTTATGAAAAATATTAAACTGAATAAAGATTACTTTTTTATTTTATTAAGAAAATTGATATAAAGTCGATGTGTAGAAAGCTTTCCCTCTCAATGTAGAAAGACACAGATGAATTAGATTTTGAAGGTTTTTGAATTGTAAAGATCCAAATTATTTAAAAAATTAAAAAAAAGATTTTTTTTTTTCTGTATATTTATGCGCATTTTATTTCTCGCGAGGAGTCAATAATGGGTATCGCATTATACAAGAGGATAGCATTTTTGCTAGTTTTTTGGACCGAAAAAGTGGAGTCGCATTATAGTAGAGGATTTACGGTATATCAACATCGATAGGCAGCCCATCGACAGGTAATTTTAGCTAGGCTCGAGCAGACGTCGCACCCCTGTTTTTTCACTCAAAAATTGGGTACAAAATTTTGCAACTTATACTCGAGTATTTAAGGTAATCTCTATCATTTCAGGAAATAAATTTTATCAAATTCAAAATAATTACAAAAGTTAAACCTGTGTTTCAAGATAATTATCGCCCACGAAGAGTTTATCATCAATACCAACATCAAGACTTGGATATTGACCTGTTCCATAAATATTGACTATTTGCTGTTCTAATGGGTCAACTGATACCTACAAACAAAATATGTAACAAACATCAAATGAGTTACACAGATATATACAGACAGCATGAAGGCAACTAAGCTTATAAAACAACATTAACTGTTTGATGTAAATTGTACTTTAACTACTATAAAAAAAATTATATTATGCAAAAATTCCAAGATACCGTAAATACTGTATTAAGCACCCGGGCGCTTATTTGCAAAAATTCAGCGTACCCCCCAGGCGCTTAATGCAGGCCAGCCGGTATTACAGGTTTGGCACTTACAAAATTCTGCACAACTGTGTTGGAAACTACGAGGGTGGGCTGAAAAGTAATGCCTCCATGGCTGTAACTTTTTTATTTTTTAACCGATTTTCAAAATTCTTTTTGTATCTCATACTCCCATTTCTCCTCTATGTAATGCACTATTCACTTTTCGACATAGTCCCCATCCCTTTCCACGCATTGTACCAATGCGTGACTAGTCGGGTGAACCCGTCGGAAAGGAATTCCGGGGTTGTCGTCGACCCGAGGATTGAATGGCAGCTTTGGATCCTCTTCCGCAGCACGATAACGCCACACATCAGAGGGGGTTGCAGCGCCTACAGTTCAAAAACGAAAGACTTTGCACCTTGCGACTTCCACCACTTCCCAAAGAGGAAAGAGCACCTTAAGGGGCACGAGTTGCGTTCTGACGACGAGGTGAAACCTGCCGTTCGGTCTTGGCGTCGACAACAACCCCGAAATTCCTCTCCGACGGGTTCACCCGCCTAGTCACGCGTTGGAACAATGCGTGGAAAGGGATGGGGACTACGTCGTAAAGTGAATAGTGCATTACATAGAGAGAAATGTGAATATCAGATACAAAAAGAATTTTGAAAATCGGTTAAAAAGTAAAAAAGTTACAGCCTTGGAGGCATTACTTTTAAGCCTACCCTCGTAGTATTTCAAAATTTTAAATTTATCAAGATTTTAAAACGCAAAATGTAAGCAAACAAACTCAAAGCAATCTACTCTATCAAATATATTAAAATAAACAATCAAATTAATAATCTATAAAATAATTTTATAAAAACAAATAAATTAATCAAAGGCAAATGTAATAGCATAATTACAGTGTTTCTTCATTGTTTGAATCGGGTTTACTAGCCTCATTTGCATCAGAATCTGTATCATAGTCAATTATTTGTATTTCATCTTCAGATGAAACAAATGTAAATATGTCTTGCTTGTGATGTAACGTCCACCAATGGTAACGGATATGAAAATTGCATTCGTCTATATAAGAAGATTCAGACGTGTTAAGTTCAGCAGTCAGGAAGATAATGCCATGCACTAAAGGGTCAGACATTGTCAGGGGATGTGTTTTGAAACTTTTACAGCTGAAATGGTCCACATCAATGATAACTCGTGAGCTTAAACATTCTAACAAACATGTAAGTGCAAGTATCATCTCTACAATTAGAAACGAAAGGACGAAAGTGGCTCAGTCACAGCCGAAGAGGATAACGACTCGTCGTATGGCAGGACGTCCAAGGACTGTGTCAAGGACGAGTTAAGGAAACTCAAAAGAATGCTAGAAAGTGAGAACCCACCTAGTTCAGCGTAAAATGAGCCGCAAGTTGGGACTTCCGAGTTACGACTGACGAAGCATGGTTCTATTTATCATCCTGCAATGGTAAATGACGCGTTTACTATCTAACGAGAAGCGCACGTCTTATGCGAACATGTGTGACTAGAAAGCCGACACATTCACGTGGTTTCATGGTATGGACTGGAGAGTCTCTTATCACGGGAAGACACGTCTACGCATTATTAGTCTAGGAGTAAAAATAAATTCAGAGTATTATATCCGGAACGTTTTCCAATGCCTTCTGCGATGTGATGTGCCTAAACTTGTGCCACATGGAACACTCATCCTGCATCAGGATTCAGCACCTGCTCATGCCTCTCTCAAGACCATGACTTCTTGAAGACCCAGCAAACTCGGTTCATAACACTTGAAATGTTGATGCCGCAGTCGCCCGACGTGGCCCCTATGGATTATTTCGTATGGGGATACCTGAAGCAGCAATCATGGAAGTGGAAAGTTACTGCTGTAAGTGGCCTTAAAAAAGCATTAAAACGGGAGTGGCAGCGTTTGCCTCAACATCTGATCCAAGAAGCGTTGGGTGCTTGGCCAAAGCGTTGCAGGCAAGTGTATTATAATCAAGGAAAGCGTTCCACCCTCCCTCTGTAAAATTGTTTTCTGTGACTAAGTCAAGTTCCACTGCAATTACATCACCCCTCAGGGCTGCAAGTTTGTTAAATCCACTTGCACAAGGATTCCTTCTTGAAAACAAGGAATCAGATTATCTTCTGAGCCATCTGGGTTGTTTCCTAGGCCACAAAATTTTGAATGATGATTTAATCATTTCTGTGGATATTCTTGCCCACGCCTGTATGACACAAGAAGCATCTTCGATGGTGATTTCAGATTACCAGAATTTGTATATCTCCAGCAGTCCAATCGTCATAAAGAGTAAGTTGCAGGGCTTATTCCAAAAAACCTCAGGGGCTTGGATATATTTTGTACATCCACTTGGAATGAATGCAAGCTAATGGAAATAGATTTACTGAGTATATGGAACAATATCAACATCGATTTAGAAGCAATTTAATGATATGAGATAATTTATTCTAATTTATGTAAAATTGCGTTGTCAACAGGTTTCAAATAACTTCGTACACAAGGGGTCAGCAGCATATAGAACTTTCCTGAAAGCTGTAGAAACGCCCAGAATGCTTTGCATCAGGCTTTAAAAGCACCGTCCACGCGACAGAGCACATTATTCGCGACAGAGCCATGGGACGTGGTAAGCCAGTAGAAACGTGTATACGGCAAAATATCATACAGCAGTTCCAGAATAACAAATCCCAGCGAGCTATTGCCCATGAATTATCAGTGCCACTCTCTCTCTACTGTTAATGGGATCATCAAGCGTTACAGAGAAATCGGGAAAACAGAACCAGGGACTGCACCAGGCAAGCATTATTGAATGTTAGGGACCTACGAGTATTTCGACGTTACATTGTGAAAAACAGGCATGCTCCAATAAGTGAAATGACTGTTTGGGCTCGAGAATATTTTCATATACCCATATCCGAAAGCACAGTCCGCCGTTATATCAGAAAATGCAACTATTAATTATATGCTACAAAGAGGAAGGCATTTATGAGCACTGTAGCTAAGCGTCGCCGGGTAGCATGGGCCACAACCCATCTAAAGTGGACCCTTGCCCAGTGGAATAGTGTTCTGTGGTCCGACGAGTCCACCTTTGCAGTGATGTATGGTAACAACGGTCGCAAGGTGCTAAGGACCAAGCACGAAAGTAATCATCCCGACTGTTACCAGAGGAAAGTTCAGAAGCCTGCATCGCTGATGGTGTGAAGCTTCATGAGTGCAGCCGGGACAGGATCGCTTCACTTTTGCGAGGGCACTATTAACTCTTCTGCTTGTATAAACATTCTTCAACAGCATCTGCGTCCATCCCGCCAAATGTTGTTCAATAGAAGACCAAGCATCTTTCAGCAGGACAACGCGAAGCCTCATGCTGCTCGGAACACCAAGGCTTGGCTACAATACAAGGCTCGGAACACCCTGCAGCGTTTCAGGGTGCTTGACTGGCCTACCTGCAGTCCAGATCTGTCACCCATTGAAAATGCATGGCGCATTTTAAAGCGAAAAGTCAGACAGTGGAAGCCTCGAACACTGCAGTAGTTGCGGGCGTGTATTTCCGAAGAGTGGGACAAAATTCCAGTAGAAACAACGCAGAAGTTAGTGTCCAGCATGCCTCAACGACTTCGGAGCGTCATTCGTCGGAAAGGTGACGCCACTCAGTGGTAATGTGAAATAAACGGTATGGTGTACGAAGTTCATTGCAACGTGTTGAAAACTGAACATTAGAAAAAGTCGCTTATTTAATTTTTATGTTAAAATGCTATATGAGAGTTGTAGTAAAGCTCTGTGCACTCAATAAAGTAATTTTCATTTGTTTACAATTAGTTTCGTTGTACTTATCCAAAATTCTGTAGGTGACCGAAGTTCATTGACGCTAGGGTTGTATATCTTTGAAATAAACAATCATGGCCGGCCCGAGGATGATGCTAATGGTGGCATGGCTTCAAATAGTCCCATGCTTCTGAAATCCATGTTACAAATATTTATGAAAATAGGTCTGCAAGAGCATTTACCATTATGTACCAGGCCCCAAAATAGCATTTTGCATGAGGCCTCATTTTTCTTCTTGGACCTTGTCATTATCACCCTTGGCTATTTGTTTACCTACAGTATTCGGTTTCCCGTCTTTGGTTTCTTACTGTTTCTGTTGTTTGCAACCACAGTTGCCGGCAATTAGTCGACAGTGCATAAGAGGCCTAAGACAGATATACACTTGACGAAAGATGTGAAATTGTGCTTTGAAATATGCAAACTGAACAAAATTTAAAATTAAAAATATCTTCTAAAAGTCAACTATCCAAATTTCATCATATTAAATAACCAACTCACCAACACTTGAAATTGGAACTTCCAAGGAACTGCTGGGATGAGTTTGATAATGATGGTTTGATGTTCCTGTGCCTTTAAAAAACCCTGTTGTTAAGAAATTCAAACAGTGACTTATAAGTAATCAAAATTGTTTCTTTCAATCATTTCTTTCCTTATCAAATAAACGTAACCACTAAATACTGGTTATTATAGGAAAAGAAATATCTAATGATACATAAACAAATACATGTACACCAATTTTGCCAACATCACTCTTCCATGTACTGCTCCAGTGTCAATAGCAACAATAGCACGCCAGTTACACGCCGCGACAATGTCTGCCATGCGTCCATTGTTGTGTCTTCCTTAGACACCTGAGCACCGTGCGATGTGACTGCAATGGTGTCGTGAATGAGTGGGCTGGTGAATGGAATGATGAACGGTGGTCTTCAGCGACGAATCTTGCTTTTGTTTGGACACCGATGACAGACGTAGATGGGTGTGGCACAGACCATAGGAATATGCCAATGAACTGTTGTGTCGGCAGTCAACAAGTGGGGATTGTTGAGCCTGCAGACACAGAAACTTTCGTGACAGTGTCACCAGTCATTGTTGAGCTGGTATTGTTGGAAAAAGACGATGCTGTTGCGAAGCAACCAACTAGTGAGCAGTCCGCAATCAGTGATTCATGCCAGCTTAACTAGCCAACACTCAAAGGCAAATGTTTTCCTTATCCATTAATTAAGTCGCGAAGTAACATGAACCAATGCATCCAATATCACCATCGTGGACCAACACCCGGGATCATGGTCTGGGGTGCCATCGACTACGATACCAGAACGCCTTTAGTCACCATCCAAGGCATCCTGGCAGCAGCATGGTACGAGCGGACTTCAAGAAGTAATGCAACACATTATTTTTCTCGGCCAATTTTGGATGAAAAAACTGAACATTTCTTGTGGAACATTATCAAACATTTCCGCTTCATCTCGTAAAGTTTCATTGACGACCGATATGCGACAGCGCTATAGTGGCGTCTACAATGGAGGTGCGTTCCAAACAACGGGCAGTGATTGACTTTCTTTTGGCGGAAAAGCAGGGCATCTCAGATATTCATAGGCGCTTGCAAAATGTCTACGGTAATCTGGCAGTGGACAAATGCACAGTGAGTCGTTGGGCAAAGCGTGTGTCATCATCGCCGCAAGGTCAAGCAAAACTGTCTGATCTCCTGCCGTGCACAGCTCTGACTCCTGCAATGTCGGAACATGCGAACACTCTCATTCGAGCAGATCGACGGATTTTCATCTGTTTGGCCCAATGAAGATTGCAATCCGTGGGACGCACTACGCGGACGATGAAGCAATTATTGATGCAGCACGACGTTGGCTCCGACATCAACCAGTAGAATGGTACCGTGCAGGTATACAGGCCCTCACTTCAAAGTGGCATAAAGCCGTAGCATTGAATGGAGATTACGTTGAAAAATACGAGGGTGGGCTGAAAAGTAATGCCTCCAAAGCCACAACACTTATTTTTTAACGAATTTAAATTTTTTTTTTCAAATGCTGGCTTATTTTGTTCTCTTTTCAATGCATTATTCACTTTTCAACTTAGCCCCCATCTCTGTCCACACACGTTTGCCAACGTGACACTAGTCGTGACATCCCGTCGGAGAAGAAGTCCTTTGGTTGTTTTCGACACCAAGATCGAATCGCGTCTTTCAGCTCGTCACCAGAGCTGAATCGATGTCCTTTAAGCGATTCTTTAAGCTTTGGGAACAAGTGAAAATCGCTGGGAGCGAGGTCAGGGCTGTACGGCGGATGCGGTAGAACCTCCATGAACTTCAGTCGCTGCAACCGTTCTTGTGTTTCTCGACTTGTGTGTGGACGTGCATTGTCATGCTGCAGAATAAGGTCCATACCCTTCCCAACTCAGCTGGCCAGGTGGCCGAGAGGGCTAGGGCGTAGGCTTTCTAGTTCTCGAGTCCGCCTGGCTGCGGGTTCGAATCCCGCCGTGGGCATGGATGTTTGTGTTTGTCCCGGGCTGCGTACTGTTATAACTTGTGTAAAAGGCGCAAAATGACCTTTGTAGTCGACGCCAAAATTTCTAGAACCCCCCCCCCTTCCGAACTTGGAGCAACCGGGCACGAAGCTTCTCTAGCGTTTGCACGTACTGTTTTGAGTTGATCGTGGTTCCTGGTTCCAAGAAGTCAAGGTGGACTTGGAAGTCCCAAAAGATGGTCAACATGACTTTCCCTGCTGACTTGACAACCCTGAACTTTTTGGGACGCGGAGATGTTGCATGGCGATATTCCAAAGATTGTCGTTTGTTCTCTGGGTCAAAACGATATGCCCATGATTCATCCCCCGCGGGAATGCGCTGCAGAAAAGCCTCACCCTCACGCTCGTACCGGGCCAACAGATCCTGGCAAACGTTCTTTCTCTTCTCATGAGTTCAGGTGTGAGCATATGCGGTACCCAACGAGCACACACCTTACGATATCCCAGCAACTCTGTTATGATAATGTGCACTCTCTCCTTGGAAATTTGGAGCTCTGTAGCGATGTCATATTGCTTAATTCGGCGGTTGGAACGAATCATTTGATCGACACGAACTCGATGTTGCTCGTCTGTTGCTGCGATTGGTCGTCCACGGCGGGGTTGATCAGCTAGGCTAGAGCTTGCCGGGTTTCGTTCTTTCACTAATCTTGCTTATCTTCTCACTGTACTGACGTCAAAAGTTGCATTGCCGTATACAGCTGTCATGCGGCGATGAATTTGGACAGGATCGCAACCTTCAGCTGTCAAAAACTCAATCACTGCGCATTGTTTCAACCCGAGTTCCATGTAGGTCGCTATTATGTTTCATTTTTAGCACACCTCCACCATCTAGTGACATAGACATAAAGTGTTTTTGAAACAGAACAAAATAAGCCATCACTTGAAAAAAAAAAATTAAATTCGTTAAAAAATAAAAGTGTTATGGCCTTGGAGGCATTACT
>JAHWFO010048460.1:0-16761 GCA_023313115.1 Rhysida immarginata | reverse complement strand
AATCATTATTTTTTAGTTTGTTGAAAACCATGAAGGTTACTATCACGGTATTATGTAAGCTTCTGTGTAAGTGACAAAAGGAAGGACGTTTTGTAAATAATCAAAAAATAATTTAATTAGTTCCAAAACAAAAGATTTGATACACCGAATTAAATTAAAGGCTGTGAGGGCACTTAAGCTCCCAAAGTATTGTTACAGTCAGTATTAATTCAACAATTTATGATTGTTGAATATAATTAATTCAACAAGATTATATAAGATGTAGATATAAACGTCTAAACGGTGACGTCAAATATGCCTAGACTGAAAGCATCCTCTCCTGAATCATGAGCAAGGTCCGTAGCCCACCATGAGGAGGGTGGAGACTCTATCCTATTTCAAAACATAGAAAAAGGAGTACTGTCAGAAATGAAGACCGTATTGAGGCGAACTAGCTTGTAACAACATTCTTAAAGCACTGGTTGCGAATCCCCCCTTACTAATATTATGAGCACTTACTCTATGATATCCTAATCGATGCGCCGGAATATCGTCCTACTTAACCAAATGCCGGTCGTGGCAAACACAGTAATCCTCGGGTGAAACACTCTTCGTCTCCGGTATTCCACAAGGAAATCTTGTAGATGGGGATGGCTATCACCGACTGACAAATGCAAACATACAATTTGATTAGCACAAGGCTATATCAGTTAAAATATGCGCTCGTTGCACGACAATAAAACCACGAACTTAGTTCTCCAAGCAGTTAGTAATAAATCAGGCTACATTAAGAAAACAGTTATTTGTATTATACACCAAAGAAACTTACAGTTCTTATGAAGGGCTTGAAGACACTGGCAAGCTACACACAGCGCGGAAGCTGGCGCCAGTTCGCGCGAGGCCGCTTGTGCTCCTTGATTCTCGTTATCTGCTTCCCTGTCGACTTTCTCCATGGCGAGAGGCACAGGCTCCTCCTCTTTAACGATCTCAATATCCTTCGTCTTTTGTATCACACTATTTCTCGCTGTTGATCCATTAACATTCTTTCGCCTTCTATTCTCATACCAATTCGTAAAGTCTTTATATGTATGAAAATCGTCTCTTCCTCCTTTGCAGCAATATACAAACACAGGATTGTTGACGCAAACACCACAGGCTGATTGTTCACACATGCAAGCAAAGAAACATAAAATCAAGTTTCTTATTTATACAGACATAAAGATTATTAATTTCTATGTTTTTGAGAGACTTATCTCCAGTTTTAGAATTTTTCTATCATTGTGGAAGTATTACACAGCTGTATGTTAAATTTTAACGTTATAGCTTACTTCCAAGTTGCATTTTAAAACCGGACAAACATACAGACATTGTATTGTAACGTTCTACGTTTCGACGCAAGTCGTCACTGCGATCGGGAATGAAGTGGACTGAATAAACCAAGAAAAATTCACTGAATCGTTTTACTCATTATCTGGGTGAGAAGATCGTCAGAAATAGTATAAAGAAGGAACACACTAAGTTGGTTGTTCCCTCCTGAGAGTGGTGGAAGGGGAAAAAAAATTTATTAATCCAAGGTAAATGTATGGAAGACTTTTAAGGTAAATAAAAGCTTTCGTACCACTCTAGAGACAATTCAAAAAAAAAAAAACCCCCACATATTCTACAAGATGAATTAACAGTATATAAACTCTGTAATAGTCTGTTGTAACACTGGGGAAACAGAATAGTAAACAATTAATTAGAGTAAAAAGAAAAGTTCACTTGTAACGTTTAAATTGATAAAGTATTGTATTAAAGTCTAAGTTGAGCAAAGTTAAGGTCTGAGTTGCAATTATTCTTTTTTTTTTTTTTGTAATATTCTATTGGTCCTTATAATTGTCACTGATTACTAACACACAATTCTATACGTCAGTCACTGAATAAGTTATGTAGCATTCAGGATTAAAAGTTTAGGTCCTAAATGACAACGGTGGTCGTCTGTTTACAAGAAGAATCGGCAAGGGTAATAGTCTTTTGTTTCCTTTCAGTCTCTTTGAATTATCTTAAGTCTTAGTTAACGGTTAATATTTCCTATTATGATTAATTATTTCTAAAGGAGAATGAAAAATTCCGACGTATAAACAACAGTCTTTCGTTCTTTTAGTAGGTAAGATTTCTGATTAAGTCAAACTGAAGGAGGATCTGGAATCGATGAGGGCGAAGCATCCAATACCAAGAAGCGTTCGTGAGGCATTCATACAAGGAGTGGGACAAGGTAAGTTAGTATACGGAACCCACCCACTACCCGGGCGATCGGCAGAAAACACAGATTCCCTCGGACAGGAAAATTTGAACTTATCGTGGGACGTCATCAACGGCGTAAGTTGAAAATAATAAATTCTGAGTACGAAATACGATGGGAAAAAGGGGCTTATCACATTTTCCAACAAAATCCCAATTAGTACGATTTACTTAAGGTTCAGTCTTTTATTTAGCTTTGCCTCAAAATTTGGTATTATTCTATATCTTCATCTTCCACTTGAGTAATTTTTAATTTTTCTTTTCGTTTTAAGATTTTTAGAAGATTAGGAATGGATCCAGGTAAATGTTTAGATTAATCGTATCTTTCTTTTTTTTTTTTCCTTCTTTGTTTTCTATTCATTAATGATTCAAGTAAAAATCACATCGGCGGGGCCCCCAAAAGAAATTAGAAAAGTTCGTCTTACTTGGCTTCTTCTCGATTGCGGCCGTCGGCTTCAGCGGTTCTAAGGATTCCAATGATGTAGTCCAGAGTTCGTCTCATCGGTGTGGGGTCAATTATCTTTACAATGTCGCAATTAGGTTAATTGTATAGTTCGTAATGATCGTCAAACTCAATAAATAACAAATCAAAAAAAATAGAAAAGTCTACTTAGCTTTATTCCTATTCGGGTGAGTCGGAACTTCGTCATTCGATCTTTCCTCGTCAGATCAAGGGCTAAGGTCAAAAACCCTCACCGGTGAGAGAATGATGACGTAATTTCTCACTGGGCTAACCGTCTTTTTCTCGGTGAGGACGGTGAGACGGTATCATTACTGATGCCACACTGGGAGAAGTGAAACTAGTGGCTCTATATAATGCGCCCAATCATAAATTCGATGCCAATGAGCTTGACGAGCTGTTTTCCGGGAATATTCCCGTTATTATGGCGGGAGACCTGAACGCTAAACACTCGCACTGGAATTCAAGATGCCATAACCAAAACGGTGTCCTTTTGTATGGCTACGTGCAAAGGCAATATGATATTATTGCAGTAGGCCCTGTGGATGATACATATTATTGTGATCATTCTCCTTCAAGCGATGTACTTGATATTGTGTTGTTGAAGGGCTTCTACAAATCATTCAATATCTATACTGTCAATGATCTATCCTCAGACCATAAACCAGTTGCACTAAATTTTGACAACGTAAACATTGACCTCAAAGAAGAACTGAGGCTCAAACAAGACTGGAAGTTTTTTTAGAGAAATTCTCAAAAACGATGACGACCCACTAAATAACGTACATAGTACGAGCGACATAGATACCAATGTGAAAAGGCTTACTACACGTATAAATGCAGCTATTGACTCTAGTGCTTCACCCTTAGAGTCGAAGCGAGCTGATCACCTTGATCTCACCCCAGAAATCAAACAATTAATTGAACAAAGGAATAAGGTTAGAAGGCAGTGGTACCAAACTCGTGATTCATGGCTTAAGACCAAATATAATAGGCTCACTAGAAGAGTTCACGAGGAGGTAAAAGCAATTCGTAACGACAGGTGGAACGATAAAGTTAAGAGTCGGTCGACCCACGATAACTCTATTTGGTGCATGGTTCGAGCCTTGCAAAACAAGAAAGCCATTAATATCCCACCCCTGTTAGCCCAAAATGGCAAATTCATCACGAATGATGATGATAAAGCGCAGCTTATTGCAAGTTCACTTTCAGAACAGTTTGTCACGCCTACTGATGGTCGGCAAATAGGACTTGATATGTCTGAGAAGGTAAAATCCTGCATAACTGGCTTCTATAATATTCACGGCAATGAATTCCCAAAACATGGCATTGATATAAATGAAAACCAAAGCATCATTAAAAATTTAAAAACGAGAAAAGCTCCAGGTAAAGACTCTATTAAGAACAGTGCTTTGAAAAATTTACCTCCAAATACAATTCAAGATATTGCAAAAGTGATTAACGACTGCTGGAAGAACACTTACTTCCCGGATGCTTGGAAGCAATCAGTTGTCTTAAGCATTCTTAAGCCAGGACAAAATCCTGCAAATCCTGTTAGTTACAGGCCCATCAGCTTGTTACCATCAATCTCCGAAATCCTGGAAAAAACAATTCTCAAGAGATTCATTGAATACTGTGATGCCAACGATCTCATCCGCGATGAACAATTTGGCTTTCGCTCAAACCATTCCTGCCAACTCCAAACATGGAGGCTCGCAGCGGATATCAATGAGCCCCTTAATCTCTCTATGTATTGTGGGGTCGTTTTCCTCGATGTACACAAAGCCTTCGACCAAGTCTGGCACGATGGTCTTATTTTTAAAATGATTATGGATGGATTTCCTCAAGACATAATTACTCTGATACACTCGTTTCTCTCCAACCGGTTCTTTCAGGCCAGAGTTGGAGATAGTCTATCTCCTATGTATGAAGTAAAAGCTGGTGTCCCGCAGGGTTCAGTCCTGGGGCCAGTATTATTCAATTATTTTATGCGAGACTTTCCAAGTCCTTCCAATTGTAAGCTCTTTTTTTACGCAGATGACGCTGCTATACTGACCTGTGCTCGTCAACCAGCCGTAGTAGTCTCGCGGCTACAGAAGGCTCTAAAGGAGTGTGAAAGCTGGTTTAGCAAGTGGAGGCTAAAATTGAATGTAGACAAATGCAAGGCGATGTTTGTCTCCAAGAAGAGAAAGAGATCATTAGATTCTCTAACACTATATGGCAAAAAACTGGACTGGGTTGAAACTTATAAATATCTTGGTGTTGTTATTGACTCTAAACTTACCTGGACTCCCCACGCAACTTATGCGTTGAATAAATAAGGCCAGGAGAGCCAAGTTTAGCTTGATTGCTCTGCTGGGCCGGAATAGTGCTCTAAACATTGATAATAAACTCCTACTCTATAAGGTCATTGTTCGGACTATCTTGACCTATGGTATGCCCGTCTGGGCCACAATATGTAAGACTAGATGGAAAGAACTGCAAGCGTTCCAAAACGTTACCCTTAGGACTATTGCGCAAAAAGATCGGAGAATTGTTCGCAATTCCTCCATTTATAATGACTTCAACATGACTCATATTGGCAAATACGTTCAAGGGCTCATGGAATCCATGCTGCCCAATATAGAAAATCATAGCAACGAGCTAGTCTCGGGCATTTTAAATCATCCTATACATAGAAAGAGATATCGTGATCCAAGGCATATACTTGATATTAATTTTGAAGACATTGATAATGTCTTATTTTCAGATTACTGGACTTCATAGGTCGTGTTTTATCTAATACTAGTGGTCTGCTTCTAGTCTAGACAGTCGTCAATCAAATTTTCCTCCACCAAGAGGAGGCAATTTTCTTTCATACTTTGGATGACCTTTGTGGGTACATCAGGCTTCTTTTCTAGTTCAGTGTATTTCCCTTGGAATATGATTATGAAGGGTGAGATTATGGAAGCTATGCTTCAAGTTCCACACGAATACCGATACACTACACTGTTCGATTGTCGATTGTCTTGCTGTATATATCCTTGACAAAGCCGGGAATAAATGGCGAAACTAGTTGGAACTCCTGATGTCCCTCTGTTATACTGTAAGGCCACCACCTGTTTAAAATAATCTTCATTCAGCAAAAGCTTGAATTTGTACCGATCAAATTGAGAAGATGCTTCGCGCATGTTTTGCGTCGGCACCGCCATTTTAATCAGACCAGCTGCTCAGCTAACAAAAAGGAGACTGATCCCCTGAGCTCAGACTAGTGTTGTGCCGATACCGATACCAATACCAAAAAAATATCGATACTTGCCGGTATCGAGTACTCAAGTATCGGACATAGTTTGCACATCGATACTCGATACTGAAAAAACCTATGAGTCACCTAATGAAGATGTTCGATTTTCACCGTTAATTCAGAATCTGTTGAATATTTTAACGTTTTTATTCCAGTGGCTGCCTACTGATTAGGGAAGTATCTTTCGAAGCGTTTGTTTTTATTTCTCCTAACGAGGTCGAGCTGTCTCCTCGAGCTCACGCCTCGCTCTATGTGCGCACGGGAAATGAAAAAAAAGCTAATGACTCGGACACGTGATGATAGGCTCCTAGTAATAGTAATGAGTGATGTTAGCTTCCACGTGCTCCAGTATAGGTTCGACGTCCTCTCAGAAATGCATTTTATCATATAAATAAATACTCATTTTTACTCGATACTATCGATACTTTATCATTGAGTACTCGATATTGGTATCGAGTATTTTATTAAAGTACTCGATACCGGAAGTGTCGATGCTTCATTGGTATCGCACATCACTAGCTCAGACTCAGTCAGATGGAGCAGTTACCGAACACCGCAGCGCCACTCAGGCGGACTTAGAGTGACGTCACATCTAACTTACCGAACGCTTGCTGCTCAGATAAACTCAGTCAACTGACTTACCGAATTCGCCTAATAATACTGTTGTAACAACCGAAACAATTCCTTTTCGGTTAGCCAATAGGATCGCTTGAAGCTACACAGACACAAACAAACAGACTTTTGGTTTTATATATGAAAAGAGGATTTATATATCAGAGTTATTGGTTATCGCAAACATTTGTACTTCCAATAACGATCCACAATAACAGAACTTCCTTAGAGGCGGTAAAACGTGTACATTTATTCCTCTGATTTCTTCCAATGTTTTTTTTCATATCTGTGTTGACTGTTTTAAGATCGCTATAGGCTCAAACACATCTACACGGATTTCACGCGGCAAGTTGTCGTGCGCGACTCAAGCGACAACTTATCATCTTTTTCGAACTAGTCGGACGACTCATGCGAACAATACTTGTGACTTTGAGCTCGTCCGACTTTCTTCTGCACGAAGCAAACGAACAGCCAATCACAGTGCTCGCTGCTGCGACGTCATCATTTGCTTTTGAGTTTCAATAACAACAACTTAAAAATGGAGGCATATTCAGTCGAAGCAAGAGCTGAACACGAACTATACTCTGTTCAACGAAAGAAAAACTGGGCGTGTCTAATTAAATTTCCGATTTCAATTGTTAGACATTGTTGCTACGTAAAATTAACAATGTTTAACAATTGAAATTGGAAATTTAACTGGACACGCCCAGTTTTTCTTTCATTGGACAGAGTATAAGAACAGCAATGAAGGGTTAATTATAGAAGTGCAGAAATATTAATTCTCTGCTGCCTTAAAAGCAATTCTCGCCTCTTCAAAGCATTGGAACCCATTTTATCTGCAGAAAAATAGTCATCTTCCGGGAAGTTCCTGCGTTTTAAGCACATTCAGTCGGATGAATTCCGTGCAAGTGTGTCTAATCTTGTCGCACGCGTCGAGCGCATTTTTTTGTCGGATGAAATCTGTGCGCGCAGTTTCCGTGTAGATGTGTTTGAGCCTTAAGTCTAAAGAAAACTCTACTGCGAATGAGTGGAAAGTGAAAAGGCACATAAAGTTTTGCTTGTCGGTCTTGTCTTCTCTTGAATGTATCGATTATCTCAAATTCGTTTGTCAGCTAATAACCACCATCCATTGCAGAACCGTGAATAAAATAAGCCAATATTGAATTTAATAGGCATTAATACTGGAATCTTGATGTTGTGCTAAGATTAAGCGTCGAAGGAGTGACCGAAACAATCCTGGTCCTTTGTGATAATCGTCGGAAAAATCGTGTTCAAACATGGCCCAATATTCTATCAACATGAATAATTAGATAACGTAAACGGTTTAATTTAGATGAAAGGAAAGGAAAAAATTTTGCGACCTGGATTTGAACCAGGAACCAACAGTCTCTACCTCGTCGCCTTTACCAACTGGGCTATCAGTTGTTTCATTAGTTTACTCTATCAGTTTTTTCCATCAGTGAATCTACTGTGAACATCGCAGCATCAATGCCAAGACCAATGGAGTTCAACTTAGTTTGTGTCTAAAAAGTTCGACCGGTCGCCAACAGGTTACGTGGTACAATCGGCGGCCGTTTGCTTCCATTTGTTCGTTCATGGACAGCACGGTCGTGAGCATTTTGCTTCTAAAATGGCGTCGCAGCAAGTTTACTCATCATATTTTGCCTTCTCTTTTCTCCAAAATATATTTATTACTGACTGCTGAGTTACTTAATGTGCTCGTATGGTGTCGCTGCAGTTACAAATGAATCTATTCATTGTTGGGGGACAAACAGTCAAATTTCAGTCGATCCATGTTTTGTCGATGTAAACAATAGGACAATTTTCTTCTCTTATTTTTTCACTAGAAGAGGTACCCGGCGTTGCCCGGGATAATTACACTTGCACAAACTTTTCCTTTCATTGTTAGTCATGAGATATATATTGTTGGTTCATGCAGTGTGTTTGTGAATTGCGTGCTGATACCATTGTTGATTCTTATTGTTGTACCAACTTTGCCTTGCATTGTTGGTCATGAGATATTTCTCATTAATATGCCTTGCCATAACCATGAATATTGATTTTTTATCGATATTTATTATTCTTCCGAAATCTGAGGTAGACAGTGACCTTCCTCATGCTTTAAAGGTCATGTATGCGAAATTTTATCAAGATCGGAATAAAACTGTAGATTTGTATAAAAAACGTACACACAGATCCACAGACCCACACACAGAACCACAGACGCACAGACCCACAAACATCCTTCTTTATATATATAGAAGACTAGCAAAGGTACCCGGCGTTGCCCGGGATAATTACACATGGATGTAAAGAGAACAATCTCAAAAAATTAAATTAAATTTTGCAATATCTTAAAAATAAACACATGAAAATGCTTAGAATTAATACAGTAAAAATTCTTAATGAAAATTCGAAAAAAATCATTTCAAAGGCTCACAATGGCTGTACCTATCCAAGGATGCCACTGCTAGTCTAAATAATTTTTTACTCACGTAATTTTACCTCAGATGTATACTTAGTGTTGTTGCAATTTCCACTCTCTCGATGTGTTGAAGCAAAACTTGGCCATTCATCACTTTGTGCAGTCTAGCGGTCGCCGATTCTTCTATTTACTTGCTTCCCATTTGCTCAATACATCACGGAGCTAAAGGAGTGCTTCCTCTGTCGTCTTTCCACTCTTTCTCAATAGTCTGCTAACTCTTCATTATCTCCAGCTACTGATCATTTTTAAAGATTTTCAAGAAATTGTTAAGTACTAAGAACTCTCTTTTCTAAGAAAAACCTGAATAACAGGAATTCTATGCATTGTTACAAATTGAAACTTATCCATATTGCATCATCATTTTATGTTCATTGTTATAATTCTTGGAAAGGATTGCTTTATCATTGCATCATCATTTTGAGCTCATTGTTATTGGTGAATTGCGCGTTGATACCATTGTTGATGCAAACACAATGGGCCTATTGTTGCACAAACTTTGCCTTGCATTGTTGGTCATGAGATATATATTGTTGGTTCATGCAGTGTGTTTGTGAATTGCGTGCTGATACCATTGTTGATACCTATTGCTGTACAAACTTTGCCTTGCATTGTTGGTCATGAGATATTTCTCATTAATATGCCTTGCCATAACCATGAATATCGATTTTTTATCGATAATTATTATTTTTTCGAAATCTGAGGTAGACAGTGACCTTCCTCATGCTTTGAAGGTCATGTATGCGAAATTTCATCAAGATCGGAATAAAACTGTAGATTTGTATAAAAAACAGACCCACAGACAGACCCACAGACGCACAGACCCACAAACATCCTTCTTTATATATATAGATATTTCTCAGGTATTTACCACTCTATGCAAACCTTTTCATTTGTTTGGAAACACGGCCAGAACTTATTTTTGCGCTACTTGATTTTAGCGCTTTTCCTCTCTTCATAACTATAGACTGCTCTGCAACTACAGCGAGACCGTACGAGCACGTTAAGGAACTCAGTGGTCTTCTCGTGGCGTGCGGACAGTACGTATCGGGCACTCGAACACTTGCATTTTCTACTTTGATTCTACTCACCGAGGCAGGTGAATGCGACCGGTCGCGTTATGAAAACCCTCATCGTGACCGGTCGTTACTTTATGAATCGAGGGTCGTCCGAATCGGGAGAATATTTAAAATGAATAAAACCAGTTACGTTTGCCTGCATCTTCCCGCGTCGATCGGACATAGTCGAAATTTCGAGTCAGTCACTGGTGGCTCAAAAACGAGCTTTGCGACGGGCTTTGAACGGTAGCGATCGGTCGGACGTTTTAGACACACCCTTAATAGTTCATCTGTGACCTTCCAAGAACTTCCACTGATTATTTAAATTGACTATTTCTGAAAATTCATTTGATTATTATTATAATAATTTATATATTTTCTAATAATAATAATGTAACAACAACGGCGGGGAGAGAACCAGACAGCCAGACTCGGCTGAGAGATTAAACCCCTTGTTGTCCCCCAACAGGCGTAAGCCCAAAAACGGGGTTAATAAAACACAAAAACGGCAAATTACAACACTAAAAGAAAGAAAAATTTAAAGAGAGAACTTATAAAAAGTTCAAGGTCATAGACATAAACGAACACCAATTAATTAAAAATTTAAGGTACATTTAATAAGATAATTACATTAGAAAAATTAATTAATTAATCAACACGCATACGCGGCCTACCCTCAAAGGATAATAATCCAATGACGGAGTTAGCATAGACACTATCACAAGACTAATTAAAAATATGAAAACTAGAATCGTTAAAAATGTCATGTCCATTCTTACTAAAAATGCCACCATTAAAAGCTAAAACTAACTTATAAGCTGGATCAATTATAAAAATATTAGAGCGCCAACGAATTGTTTGAAGATAAATATTAACATCTCTATGATGTCTGGGGGCACGAACCCCTAGAAGTTGAAGGATGCTCGAGATGTCCGTTAAAAATACATTTAATAATATTAATAAAAATTTTGTTAATAATATTATGAATATTAAAAGTGTTAAGTAAATCATTCATAAAACTGACTTCGTTAAGTTTATTATAAATAAATTTTAAAAAAGAGGTGATCTTTTTGGCTAAAAACTTGACATTTTGTGTAATACCTGGATACCATATCCAAACTGCGTATAATATTTTAGGAAAGACTATAGTTTTAAGAAGTAGAGTAAAGGTCGAAGTTTTCGTAAAAAAAGTAGACAATCTTTTAAGAATGCCAATTCGACGGCACGTTTCGGAAATAAGATGCTCAATATGAGAGTTAAAAGAAAGGGTCTCGTGAAAATATATACCCAAATCAAGGGCTGTCGACCGACGATCCAGTTTTAGGCCACCTAATGAGTATTGAAATATAAAATTTGACATTTTACGAGAGAATATTACAAGAAACGATTTTGTCGTATTAATATGCAAACCATTACACTTTGACCAAGAATCGATAAGATTAAGCTCGTTTTGTAAGTTAATGCAGTCACTCGGGTCGGTAATCTCAGAATATATTTTAAGATCATCAGCATACAGCAATAATCGGCATCGATTAAGAATTAGCCTATGATGTAGATCGGCAATGAAGATGTTAAAAAGGACAGGTCCCAATGGTGAGCCCTGCGGAACGCCACTCTTGATACATCCTATCCTCGAACGAGTGGCCGAAACATTAATATAAAATGACCTATCTGTTAAAAGCGAGGTTATCCAACCTCATATTATAATAAGAAGGAATTAACCTATATTTAAATTTTTTTTTGAAATCTATCCTCGTTTATCACGGTTTCGGTTATCACTGATCCAGGTTATCACGGTACCTTTGATTGTGATCTTTGTCATGCTTTTTCACGGATTGATCCGTGTTATTACGGGTAGGCGAACGGTCGCGATAGTAAACCTGGCAAACAAATTTATAGAATTACAGTCTAATCTTATTAATACGACTGTCAGGGAACCAGAATTTTTATTTGTATTATCCTGGATTCGTATTATCCGATACAGAAAAGAAACCCCGATGTTTTGACCCGCAAGTGATGGCAGCACAGCTAGTGATACTTAATGACTGTGACAGAAAGGAAGCAAGGCCCAGTGAGCAGGAGCTGCTCAAGCAAGGCCGAAAGTGTTATTATACGTACTTTCAGTGGTGTAGCGACGGGGAGGCAGGAGGGGCATGATACACCAGGATGCCAGTCTTAATAACTTGGGGAGGGGGGGGGGGACAGGCCGCGACGAGAAAACACGGGGTGAAAAAATGAATATCATGCCTCGAATCCCGTTTACCCTCGCCTACGCCATTGCGTACTTCTCACAGTAATTTTTAGCACATTTTCTTAGGAAAATCCTTATGTGATCGGTTTGTCCAGCTGTCCGTCCGTCCGTCTGCAGACCAGGGTTGCCAACTTACCGGTTTTTAGATGGGAATATCTATTGTTGGATATTGTTATATTACAATGCACAAATGTAATAATTATTACACGGTTGACAACGTTGCTGTAGACCACGGTATAAGAAGGAAAGGTAGTACGACGATACCACGTGACCATGTGACAATCTTGTCCGTGGTTACTTCCGTTGGCGTGTGGCGGCGCTCCGCACAGGGAGGCCAGATTCCCAAGCGACAGACAAGTGGAAAGCAATGGTCACTTTATGAAACTGACGTTATTTTCAACAACAGTTTAGGTAAGCCTGTTTAATTTCATTAAGTTTTATGCTCATTTTAAAAGTTATGTATTCAAGCTTTGTCCTGCATGGTTATGAATGAGATTAATATCGTCGAAAAATTAATCTATTCAGAATGAGCACTAATGCTCTTCCTCAAACCATTGTTGAGTAGAAATTCAGTAAAATGGAATTTGTATTCAATATTGTTCTTAAGCAAGCGCTCATTCTAAGTACGGATTTTAGTGTTTCGTTTTACAATCTGTAATTTTATTAATGGAAATAATATCACCAAATAATGTGCACTTTTTAAGAAGTTAAATCATATTAGCATGTATATTAAGTGATACTTCTTAAATGCCACCCGAACTAAAGATCTTCACATGAACCATGCAGGTGATCAAGCTAATTTACGATGTGCTTTTTAAGTTTATGATACGGACTCAAATCCACGAAATTAGAATATTTTTCCCATGTCATGTTATGTTATTAAGAATATTGTAACGAACTTAGGAGAAAAGAGGGGACGATTGTTGGTGAAAATTGCGCGAATGAAAGAGAAGTGGCTGAGGGTGACGACACGGGAGCGAAATGGTGCAGCGACAGATTATCGTAGTCGTCATCTGTTTATTTTGTGACAATCATGTTATCTGTAAGTGTCGTTTTTTTGTTATTAGAAAACTCGTTATTAAGACGAAAAAAAAAGGACAAAAACAAACATTTTTTATAAATAAAGAAATTTTAAAGGAGAATTTAAAAATTTATACGAACCGTTGCGATCGGCTGGGGTTTAGCAGAGGCCCCTTTAATTACACTGCTCAAAACAATTAAAGGAACACTTGTAGAATCCCCTACAGAGGGCGTAAATAATACTTTTTAGCAATTTTATCTTCTGCAACATGAAACCTACTATCTCCCTCATAGGAAATGGTTGAAGCCAACACATTTTGCTGCCAGATGTCCTGAGAAATTTGCACAGCAATATAACCCCCCGGAAAACAAAGTGGTTACATGCCAGTACACTCTTTGCTTGGAGATAGCGGTCGAACATTAGAACGTGCAGGCATTCCTGGAACGTTGTTGTTAGTGCTCTGACATGCCACGAAGGCATCTTGAAGCAGTAGGAGCTGCGAGAGTCGTAACATTGCTCCAAACGGGTCAATCCTTTCGGAAAAGTGAGTTAAAAAATTACCCCCTCTTGTGAGATGGGCTGCGGGGAGGGGGTAACTTTGAAATCTTAAATAGGAACCCCTATTATTAATGGGATATTCAGATTGTACTCAATATTCGAGAAATATTTTATTCTTGGTGTTTTTTCAATTGATTTAACCGCAAATGCCCTCAATGTGACCTCTTCCGTCATTTTCCGACTGTGGACACGATTCCAGGCGACTGGCCAGTAAACACGAAGAGGTGGGCAAGATCGCCGACGCTCAACAACTGCCAATCAAGATCGTTATGTGCGGACTTGTGCCCTGCGCCGAAGAACCTCAACGGCCAGGGACCTGAGAAATGACCTGCAGACGTCAACTGGGATAGCTGTTTCAGATCAAACAATCCGGAACAGATTATTTGCAGTTGGCTTGAGAGCCAGACGACCAAATCGAGTGCCTAGGCTAACCCGCCAGCACATATAGGCGCGACTAGAATTTGCACATCAACATGTCATCTGGAAGCTTCGCCACTGGCGTTATGTTCTCTTCACATAATGTCCTTTGAACGCTGTGATGGCCGTCTACGTGTCTGGAGACGATGTGGTGAGCGAAACACCGACGCAACAGTTTGTGAGAATGAACGAATGGGATGTTGTTCCATTATGGTTTGGGCTGGCATCTCAGTAGACCATCGAACGGATCTTGTGGTCGTCCGCGGGCGAATGACCGCTGACGTTTACATTCGTGACATTCTGGAAAATCATGTGATTGTTGCTGCACACGGCATGGGGCCTGGGTTCCTTCTGATGCAAGATAATGCTCGTCAACACACTGCAGCTGTCACTCAAGACTTCCTACGGATGCATGGCATTCAGACCATGAGGTGGCCTGCAATGAGTCCAGACCTAAATCTCCTTGAACATCTTTGGGACATGCTTGACAGGCGAATTCGACACCGCCCTTCAGCTCCAAAAACACTGCAGCAGCTCATCCAGGCACTTACTGAAGAATGGGACCGGCTTCCCCAAGATCACATCCGTCGACTGATACGGAGCATGCCTCGAAGGTGCATGGAGGTTACTGCAGCCCATGATAGGCATACACATTACTGAGTGGTGCAAAAACTGATCCCTGGAAGGAACAGGGCATTCTCTTCACAACGTCCAAAGGGCATTTCAATTTGTATTAGGCAGGGGTCCTGCAGTTTCCTGTTTTTTCTTTATGTTTTTTCACCAGTTGTTTCAATAATGCATTCTATTTCTAAATAAAACGTCCTTTAATGATTACATACAGCGATTTTGTCCATATTATTTGTACACTATCTAGCCAAAAGTAATCGGACACTTTCGATTTTAGACGTTTTGTCGAATATCTAGAAAAATACTTGACGAATTATCCTGAAATTTCAGGGGTGTAAAAAGGAAAACCTCATATACCGGGTGGGCAAGAAATAACGTGAGGTGTTCAGAGCTCGCTAGCGGGAATTCTAATAGGCCAAATGCAGCACATTTTGGTGTATATACTTAGTGAAACATGCAGTTTCTATTTCTGCAAAAATAAAAAGTACCAAAAGTCGCCATAGGGGGCGCTTATTTCAAGAAAACAATGAATACATTTGCATAAGCGCGTTCCGTGTTGAGCAATCATGACAATAAAAGGCAAGGCTGAGGATTTCCCATCATTCACGAACGAATGGCCTGACGATGACGCTTACTCTGCCTGACCGGGCGTTATTAGTCAAGTTGTTTTATCAGAAGAGCGACAATGCAAGTGCTGCCCTTCGTGAATTCCGGATATTGAAAACGTTACGAAGAGGACCGATGAGCATAACTAACTTACGGAAAATGATTGAACGATTTGAATCTATCGGAACTCTAGGAGTGCAACCAGGCCGGGGACGCAAACGAATCAGGCAGCAACACGTTGAAGAAGTTGCAACCGCTGTAGTGGAACAGGAGATGACTACTATGCAAGGTACCAGCAGTGCACACGCAATAGCACGCCAAACAGATATCCCATATTCGATTGTGAGGAAAATATTGCATAAGATATTGACATTTATCCCTATAAACTCACACCTGTTCAACAATTGCTTCCTGGAGATGAACGTACCCGAACTGACTTTTCGTTGAGATTTTTAGCACGTATGGAAGTGGATGATGCATGGCCATGGCAAATTTTATGGAGTGATGAGGCACATTTTTATTTGAATGGTGATATCAATACCCACAACTGCCGTATTTGGGCTGCATCAAATCCACAAGTGTGTCTGCCAACTCCTATGCATTCACCGAAACTAACAGTATGGTTCGGCTTTACTGCTTCTTTCATCATCGGCCCGTACTTTTTTCAAGAAATCCGTCCCCGTGGACCGTTGACTTGTTCCATCAATTCTGCCAGGTATGCCGATATGCTTGAGAATTTTGTGATACCACGATTGCAGGAAAAGTGTTGTCAGGATTCTACCATTTTTATGCAGGATGGTGCGCCACCGCACATCGGACGTCAGGTGCAGCAAATCTTGTGAGAACGTTTTTCAGACAACAGAATAATAACTCGTGCATTTCCCATGGTATGGCCACCCAGATTGCCTGATCTCAACCCTTGTGAAAAGACTTTTGTATCAAGCACATGTTTCTGACCTCTCAACCTTAAAGGATCAAATAACGTTACATATCAGACTAATTAATGCAGATATGCTGCGAGCTGCCGTAGAAAATGTCGTGTACCGCATGCAGCTATTGGAACAGCACACTGGTGGTCAAATTGAAACACATTTGTAATTAAAAATAAGACATTGTTTATTGTTGTT
>JAHWFO010048458.1:0-51346 GCA_023313115.1 Rhysida immarginata | reverse complement strand
GATGTTATTCAGAATTAACCTGCGAATCAAGTCTACCAAAGCCGATCTTTGGTTTCTTCTAAAATGTAAGAAGTTTAGATTATTACCTAATTTCATCAATAATATCCAAATACCGAGTCACTTACCGAAAAGGTTATAGAGACTCACTGATGATGGATTTTTAAAATCCGAAATGTACATCTGAATCAGTAAAATTTTTCTATGTGGAGTAGTGTTTTCTGTTTTTTCCTTTATTTATAAAGGTATCCACAGTTTCGGCTATTTTTCTATTTCTTTGATGTTCCATTTAAGTTGAGTGTATCTGTTCTCCTTTCTTTGTTCCCGTTTCCTGTTGCTAAGTTCGGCTTTGGGGTGAATTTTTTTTGGAGTTCCCTGCCTTCTTTGTGGTAGGGCTGTCTGACCTGGTCGATGCTTCCATGTGGTTCGTTCCTTGTTAAGGCCAGTGGCACCAGTAGGATGGAGACCATACGAAGTATCAAAGGGTAGCTTCCTCCTTCCTTTATTTAGGTGTGGGTGGTTTACGTCTAGCTCCACTAGTTACTGTAAATATGAAATTTTCCCGTTTTTTTACTGCTTTGATAATATCTTTTAAGGGGTTTAATCCTTTTTAAAGCTTGAGGTGCCAGTAGGAATCTATTTTAAAGGCAGCTATCGGGCAGTCAAGAATTGGGGTTTATCCCTTTTGCCTTAGGGATAAATTTTTAGAGGCATTTTTCGGCCTTTGGGATTGATATTGTTTTTTTGGAGACAGTACCTCATATTATCTTTTCTTGTTGAACCTTGGATTGTTGAAAAAAGAAATTAGAAGAAAATACACGTGTCTCTTGAAGAAGAATACACGTATCTCTTGAAGAAGAATACACGCTGCCCTTCTTTGCGATTTTTTTTCCTCTGTTGGTAATTTCCATGCCAAGGAGGTTTCTGGGTGTCTCCTGTTATGACATAAACCATGCTCACGATATGTTCTATAGCGTAGTCATTTAGGTGTATTTTCGGATCGAAATTGTCCAGCTCGGGACGAGCTTTAGTTCGGAGGAGGGAAAAGAAAAGAAAATGATTTGAAGGATACTGTTACGTCGAAGTGAAATGAGCTCACGTCGATTTTTAGACTGGGGAGAGGAAAAACGGAATCACAGTTTTTTTGTTTTTTTCTGAGTAAACCCAGGCCTAGTGATGAAAGGGACAGAGGTCCTTAGGCTCAAGAAAAACGGGCGGCGTCCACGAGATGTTCGTTCCAAGAAAGGACATACTGATGAATAAACTATTTTTGACAGCGAGATATGTGGAAAAAATGGCAATTACATAGTTGATTGCGAAGCCTCAGAGACACAAAAAAAAATTTTCTTTAATGGAATCTGGTAATGGTTGTAAAACTAGGGCCAACTTTGTTTGTAGTGATGTTTCTGTAGTTTCTGTTTTTTTTCTAATCCTTATGTTTTCCCCTTTTTCTAATCCTTATCACAGATGACTTGAACAACCCCTTCGGAAGCAAAGCCAAGAAGAAAAGAAGCCCCATCAATTCGGAATGATGGCTCCTCGTGGTGGAAAGAGTAACCGAGGTAATCGCTAAGCATAAAGGATGGTGGGCCTTACTAACTCACTAGCTTAATCCCATCGAGACACCCGTTCCCCCTTTCTCCCCCCCCCTTCTTACTTACCTTCCCCCTGCCATTCCGTTGGCGTCCATCGAAGACAATAATTAGCCCTAAGAGAAAATCCTAACGTGAAATGAAAGGGATCAGGAAAAGCTAATTAGTATGAGACTTAGATAACTCAGTCAATTTGAATGAAGATTAATGTGAAAGATGGATGTAATAACCATTCACGTCTAACTTACCTGGGAAGCTCTGGTGTAGAATCACAAAGTGTAGAATGAAGCCTGCTTAATTTATTAGGGAGATTTAAATAAAGTGAGTTAGAAAGTAGAAAAGGACTTAACTACACGACCGGAACTTTATTCTCCTGTTGTGGTTACCTTTTTATTATCCATGCCGATTGTCTTTGTCTTTTTTATTTTTTTTTTTTTTTTGGGCTATTGGAGAAAAAACTCTTCACCAATAATTGTGACTTCTCCAGATGCGACTCAGGTACAATGAACGTTTTTGTTAAGAACTATTCAGAAAGCTAATTAAGGATTATTAATCAAAGAGAAATGAACATTGATATTAATTACTTATTCCACTCGTAGTGCGTTTTCATTGCGTGGGTGACTAATCACTTGATCCTTCGGATACCAATAATACTGGAATAGGGTTTGTTTGTAAAAGGGAAGTTTATAGATTACGACATCTGGAGGATTACAAGTGTTACAAAAGAAGGATGTGTGTTTGTGGGTCTGTTTGTGGGATTGTGTGTTTGTTTGTTTTTTATACAAATGTACAGGTTTATTCCGATCTTGATGAAATTTTGCATTCTTGACCTTCAAAGCATGAGGAAAGTCATTGTCTTCCTCAAATTTCGAAAAAATAATAATTATTGATAAAAAATTGATATTCATGGTTATGGCAAGGCATATTATTGAGAAATATCTCACAAGCAACAGTGCAAGGCATTGTTTGTGCAACAATACTTATCAACAATGGTATCAACACGCAATTTACAAATACTCTGCACGGACCAACAATAAATATCTCATGACCAACAATGCAAAGAAAAATTTGTGCAACAATATGTGTCAACAATGGAGTCAACACGCAATGCACCAACACTATGCAAAGATCAACAATTTATATCTTATGACCAACATTTCAACATTTCAACATTTGTGCAATACAGATATGTTTCAATTTGTAACAATGTATAGAATTCCTGTTATTCAGACTTTTCTTAGAAAAGAGAGTTCTCAGTACTTAAAAATGATCAGTAACTGGAGATAATGGAGAGTTAGCACACAATTAAGAAAGAGTGGAAAGACGACAGAGGAAGCACTCCTTTAGCTTTGTACTGTATTGAGAAAATGGTAAGCAAGTAAAAAGAAGAATCGGCGAAGGCTAGACTGCACAATATGATGAATGCCAAGTATTGCTTCAAGACATCGAGAGAAGAAAGGGAATAGCAACAATATCAAGTGTATATCTAAAGAAAGGTTACGTGTGTAAGAAATTATTTAGACTAGCAGTGGCATCTTTGGAGAGGTCCATCAATTGTTAACCTTTAAAAAAATTTTTTTCGAATTTTCATTAAGACTTTTAACAGTATTAAATCTGAGCGTTTTCATGTGTTTTTTTAAGGAATTTCAAAGTTTATTCCAAAATAAAAGTCCGAGCCACGCCGGGGTTATCGCCTAGCTTTTTCGTAGCACATCAGATCCAAACATTTCATAAAAATACATTTTGACTATATTCTGTGTGAATGTGAATATTTTGGAAAAGTAGATGATGATAATGCGATGATTGAACGTTCGTTTCCAATATTTATTTATGATGAGCATAAAGTGACGATGCAGTAAAAGGCCATAAATAAGGCATCGTCTATTGAGGAGGAAAAGGAGTCCCACGTGTCTCCCTTGAACTCCCTAAGAAACATCCAGACGCGTAGAAAAAAATTATGTGCGTGGAAAGGAAAGAGAAACAAACCGAGTATTGGTAAGAGAAACTCCAGAGCTAGAAGAGAAAAATCTATACGGGAATTGGAAACATCTGAACAACGGGAATTTCTAATACAGCAAGAGGGTATAAGAGCTTATACATCAAGGGCAAGAAAAACTTGGGCCTAAAGTATTCAGTTATTTCCCCGGTGGTGAAGATAAATAAAGTCCCAGTATATCACCTAGAATTCCTGTTTTTCGTATTTTTCTTAGAATGGATAGTCCCTTCGCTCTGTGTTGTAATGATTGAGCTATTATTTAACCAATTTGGACTTATAATTTAACTTTTTGAGCTTGTTCTGTTTGCTTGCAAGTGTAGTTATCCCGGGGAACAACGGGTCTTCTGCTAATTGTCTATAAATCTAGTAGGACTAAGGAAATGAAATTAGTAAGTAATATAAATAGAAATATTTTATTATTAATATATGCTTTCTGTTGTCTTCTTTTTATAATTTTCAAGATAGAAAATACATAAAACTTACTTACCATAATTACTAATATAGCTTATAATTACAATGATATAAATGCAATAATAATTTAAAACGACTAAATGTTTCTGAAAAACGACAAAATGTTTGTGAATAAGTAATAATTATTGTGAAAAACGACGAAATTAATATGAAAAAGCTGTAATATAGATAAATAAAGGTAAAACAGAAAACACTACTCCACATAGATAATTTTTTACTGACTCAGATATACATTTCGAATTTCAAAAATCCATCATCAGTGACTGATTTACAGACAACAATCGACAATCAAACAGTGAAGTGTACATTTCTTCGGGTGGGACGAAAGCAGTGCTTTGACGAAGCTCACCCTACCAGAATAAATTCCACATGAAATACACTGAAATAGGCAAGAAGCCTGACTAACCTAAAGAAGTCTTCCATATTATGAAAAAAACAAAAAATAAGATTGACGGATGTCAGAAGATTGGGAGAGGGGGCGGGTGTGTGGTATCACATCATTCAATAATCCGGGAAGGAAACGTTGCCAATGTCTTCGAAGTTGACATCAAGAATATGACTCGGTTTTTTATACTTTGTATGCCACTTCATTACCATCGGGTTGTTTATTATTCCAGGCACCAGGTCATTGTCATGGCTCTTCATCGTCTGCACCATGTTCATCAGGAGAACTTGCACATACTTACCAAGGTGAGTCATGTTCAGATCCGAATGTATGGATTGGTTTTTCACAGTCCTTCTCCCAAGCTGGGTGATGGTCCTCAGGCTAACATTCTGAAACGACTGGGGTTCACTCCATCTACTTTTACATATAGTTGCCCACGCAGGCATGCCATAGAGGAGGATAGCAACTTATTGTTGATGCTGAGGGCACTGTTTCGACCCAGGAGAGTTATGAGGCTGTACTTAGCCTTCTTTGCTTTGTTCAGAACTTACGTCACGTGACAGTTCCATGAGAGTTTTGAGTCGATTATAACGTCAAGGTATCTGTAATTGTCGACCTTTCGAGTTCCTTATTGAATAAGACAAAATAATCCGGGGGACGCTTAAGCTTTTTGCTGAAGTACACAGCTTTGCATTTTCCGAAGTTAGGGTTTAGCTTCAAGCAATTAAACAAGTCTTCAAATTTCTTCAAGGCCTTCTGCAGACGAGTGATAACGTGAGATGCCTGGTGCGCCCAAGATGGCTGTATCATCAGCATAGAAATATAAAAAACATTTTTCGAGGTTTTGGGAAATCATGTACAAAACAAGAAATTTAGCCTTCCGAGGAAGGTATCTGAAAGTAGTGGAAGACCTGAGTACATCTATTTTTTTATTCCTTCATCTGCACTTTTTAACCACCCATTTCTTTTTAATCAAAAACTGATTTTCTCGAACATTGTATTTAGAAAATATTAAAGAACCCTATTTTCATTCCTTTATCATCATTTTCAATAGAATGATATATCACACCATATATGTTGTCATAAATTTCTTAAGACCAAGTGATTGCCAACCCCACAACTCTGGCCCTATTGGGACACTTTTGCTAAAACTTTACACTAATTTTCTTCTTGCTTATAGGAATATGTATACCGAAATTCACTCCTTTATATGCATAAACGCGTGTAGACTTTTTGGTCCCTTCTAATTTCCGCCCCCAAAATTCCGACCCCAATGGGCCAATCAAAACCAAATTAAAGAGTGAACGTGCACATGCCCACAGTAAGCTATATTCTGAACTTTAACCTTCTACCTCAAAAAATGCGGAAATTATGAAGGGGACGGACTGACGGACGGACAGATAGACGGACATTGTGAAAACAATAAGTAGCTCCAATCTTCCGCTTAATAATTAAATAAAATGGGCCCAAGGACAGAGCATTGTGGGACACGGGCCTTTACCTTGCGGGGAGTGGAGCAGTTTTTGCCAACTTTAGCTTGATAGAACCTGCCGCTAAGAAAGGATTTCACCATCAAAATCAAATCAGGAGGAAACTCGTCTCTAATCATCTTGTAGATTAGCCCTTCGTGCCACAGCTGATCGAAAGCCTTACTGACATCAAGAAAGACCACGCCACAGTACCTTGAAAGGTTTAGTGGGGCGTTCAGATCTACAACAAGCCTCCATATCTGCATTTGAAACGAATGGGCGACACGAAAGCCAGATTGCTCTTTCCGAAGTAGATCATTGGTGAGACAGTGGTCCTTGAATCTGGTGAGGTTGTTTTTTCCAAAACTTTGGACATCGACGGGAGTAGAGTGACAGACCAGTAACTCGCATCAATTACAGGACTTTGCCCGTCCTTGGGGATACTTAACACAATAAATTGCTTCCAAAGTGTCGGGAAGTAGGAAAACTTCCAGCAGTCGTTTATGATCTTCGAGGTGTCATTAATAATGTTGTTCGGCAGATTCCTTAGGGCGTTATTACTTACCTTATCTCGTCTTGGAGCCTTCCTCAGTTTGAGATTTCTGATGATAGCAGCTATCTCTCCTGTCTCGATGTTAATCTTTGATGTAAATTGCGGGACATCATTAAGCTCGATAAGACTATCTTCCAAACGCTGGGACATGAGTTGAATCTCGGGATTATTTTTATCAGGAGTAACAAACTGCATCTCTGGCGAATGTGCAATTAGTTGTGCTTTATCCTGATTAGTTTGGACTTAATTACCTTGAGGGGTGCGAAGTGGAAGAAGCGTATCATTCTTCTTCTTCTGCAGAGCTCTAGCCATGCTCCAAATGGAATTGTCGCGAGCCGACAAGCTTTTCAGCTTGTCATTCCACCTGGCGTCGCGTAAGTCTGTTATTTCTTTCTAGACTCTTCGTACTAACCTGTTATATTTGGTTTTTAGCCAAGGTACATGATAACGTTGCCAAAGCCTACGGGTTCTGTTTCTTTCTGCGATCAAGTGTTGGATTCCTGGTGTAAGCACAATTCAATGAGGAGATTTATTTTCCAATGGACAGGCACTAGCTTCAGTGGCACAATTTATTCGCCTGGTGATGTCTTCAACACGATGATCGATGTCTTCCGTACAGTTTGTGTATCGAGTTGGCCGTCATGGTTTTTGAGGTTTTCTTTGAACAGCTTCCAATCTTGTTGATGGTTGACTTCTCTGAAATTGATATCGGCATTGTCAAAGTTTAATGCCACAGCCTTGTGGTCAGAAGAAAGGTCATCAATCGTAAAGATGTTGTATGGCTTGAAGAAACCCTTCATCAGCGAGATATCCAACACGTCACTTATAGGGGAATGGTTACAATAGTAAGTGTCCTCCTCTGGCCCTGCAGCAATGATGTCGTCCTTACTTAGTTTATAGAATCATGCCTTTGCAGTTCCGTGTTCTGGAGTTCCAGCTTGGATGTTTGGCATTAAGGTCACCAGTCATTATAACTGGAATGACCCCATCGAAGAGTTCACCGAGATCTATAACGTTGAGAGTATGTTTAGGTGAATTGTAGAGCGCCACGAACTTCATTTCACCAAGGGAGACGTCATTGATGATGATGGGCGCCGATTCCATACCTGCGTAAGATTTGGACACCAATTCTTGATGTTTAAATCCATTTAGTGATGTAGTGTTTGGAGTCATACGATCATTACGGTACACACAATAACCGGTTAGTGTGAAATCTCGGCTTTGCTTGAAGTGTGTTTCACAGAGAAAAGGAACGTCGATCTCCTGCTTAAACAGAAAGTTGTGAAACACTATACGCTTTCGTGGAACGCCCCTAGCGTTCCATATCACGCACCAAAGTTCACCTTTGTTGACCTTAGTATAATTTCGTGTAGCCATGACGAAATTAGTTGGTCTTAAGGAGCCCACTCAACTGTGGGTAACGTTTGCCTAGATTTGTAAACAAATGATATATTCATCCAATTTGATTCGTACAAATTCGTGATTTACAGACGGGCAATACCAATATGTATACCGAACCAGAAAAAACATACAACCTATCGAACAACGGAAGAAAGAAAAATAACATCTCGCTAGCACAAAGTAGCCAATCAGAGCAAAGAGAGTCTGTTTTCCCTGACCTCTCACAAAAGTCGTCAACTTTACAATAAACTGTGATACAAAACATTGAAGCTTTTAGAGCTTTAACTCATTTTTTATAACAGCAATAATAAATTTAATAATACACAAAATGAGGAAAAACACCAAAATGACCAAAATAAAATAAAGCGATCACAAAATAAGGGGGGGAACCTAGTCTACTGAAAGAATTACATGATTTAATTTGTCAGCTATTTTGTTAACGGCAACAATCGAGATACTGGTATGAGGCCTTCATCCCTGTTTAATAGTCGCATTATTTTTTACAATTTCAAGAGATACAAGAAAATTCAATAGTTTAAGATTACTACAAATGTGCACCACTTCATTGATTATGAGCAGTTGAGCAATTGTGCGTCGACAAAGCGATTTCACGTACGCGTGACTATGTCAATAATGCTTGTGACAATAGAAAGTAACAATATATTCATCTTGACAAATCCATTGTAATATGACATGCCATTATCTTGGTATTATTTACAGTCACGGTTTTAACACGTCAATTCGACTTGAAGGGTTCACGAAAATTTTTGAAAAGTTGATACGGACGAGCTAAGACCAGATAATAAAGTGAAAAGGTTAATCCGTTTTCAAGTTATTGTGCAAACGGCGGACGGACGGATATACGCACAAATCAAGCGTGCTTACTTATACGTAGCTTTTTTGCTAAAGTTTCTAATGTTTAGTTTTTAAAACGACGTTGCTTTTTGCAAACAACGACATAAAACAGTTAGAAATAAATTCAGACAAACAATTATTTCAGCAGTCTTTGCATTTATTTATTTATGTAGTTGATCTGGCTGTTATTCTTATGAACTACTTGGGCATTGACAGTATAAGGTTGCGCATATACGATAAATCAATTTTCTTCCAATTTTTAACAATTGCAGTCTTCGATTCATCTACATTGTTATACTGCTCTTTCCAGCATAAATACCACGTGCAAGCATCCCCCACAATTATTATATGGCGTTTAGATCCGGGCTACATGCAGGCCAATCCAAAAGCTGCTCGAAAGAACTCAATTTTCCAAGGTCAACTCGACTGTTGAGGTTGCCCTATGTATTTGAGCTCTCTCTTGCTAATGAATCCAAAAAGAACTCCCTAAATGGAAGCAAATTTTATTCCATCATTTCTTGATAGTCTGCAGATCGCATTCTACCTGACAGATAGGTTTGGTTTGGTTTGTTTGGTATTAACGTCCTTTTCAACTGCCATGGTCATTTCAGGACGGCGTGAAAGGGGCCACAAATTTTGCCTCGCAAGGGTTCTTTAACGTGAAGCCGGCAAACGACTACACGGGACCAACGGCTTTACTTCCCTTCCGAAGGAAATGCATGGTCTCAGGATTTTCCCCCTGAAAAAATCCTCGTCGCCCTCGGCCGGGGTTGAACCCGCGTCCTCGGCCATCAGAGGCGATCATGCAACCACTGAGCCACCGAGGCCGATCCTGGCAGATACGCAAGACTGGCTTTGCTATTCTATCCAAACGCTCCCAGATCATTTCACCTCCCTCTCCTCACTGCTGTTTAACCCTTGCGAGGCAAATTTTGCGGCCCCTATAACGCCGTCCTGAAATGACCATGGCAGTTGAAAAGGACGTTAATACCAAACAAACCAAACCAAACCAATCATTTCTGTTTAGTAAATAGTTTTTCCTTCTTCCTGAGATCGTGCCAGTAATAAGTTAGTCCATCAGGAACACTGAGATTAGACGTTTTTCATGACTCCAAGCAACATGCTTCCATTTGTTAGTCAATGATACTTTTCTTCGTTCTTTGTGTTGAATTGTGAGTTTAAGAGTACACTTCATTTTCTTATAGCTAAGTTGCCCAGATATTATCACATTTCTTCATAAAGTTGATTTAGACATATTTATATCCGGTCTTGCAGCAGTGATCCTAAACTTGCTGCATTGTATCTGATCTCATGTAACAGAGCTCTTTTTCCCCTATATATTCGACCGAATTTGAAAATATTGTTGATAAGGGTTTGTGATCGTTTTAACTTCTTGGATATTTGCCATATTGTTTCCAGGCAATAATTTGACCTTTTTCAAGTGCGGATAAGGGTTTCCCACATCCCATTGTTGACTGATAATGGTGATTTTTTTGTTAACTGTTATTTAGCAAATTTTTTATAATCAATTTGATAGCTCTGTACAAATAAATGCTTGTAATAGGTTGTTGTTGTTTTTATTTTTTATTTGTTTAGTTTACTATGTATTGCGTTATTTCTGTATGTAAAATTTTTAAAATTTCAAGCCACGACGATTTACTTAGTTATGATGTTTTGTAAGGGTTTTCTTTTGTATTGTTTTAATTCCTTATATAAAAATTGTTCTGGTTAAAGAGCTATCTAATTCATTGTAAATTATATTTAACCACATGAAGAGGAACTTTTTCAAATCTTTTCTTACTTTTTTTGTAATTAGCAAATTATCAAAACTTGTATCATTTGTAATTAGTAGATAATCCCCTCAACTATATGAAATGCTATTAGTATTGTAATAATTTAAATTTATTAGCAGGTGGGCCTATACTTTTGCAACAGTGTCAAGGATTTTTGTGCAATGTTCACAGAGCAAACAGGGGGTGAGAATTGAATATATAATTTTAATTAATCAGAAAGGGAATTTATAAAGTTTCCTGAGAACAATGTGAGTAATAATAATTAAATGAAATGACATAAAGAATCATTAGTCCAATTCATTCGCTGTTCCTTCACTTGGTTGGTTTAATTCTAAAGTGAAGTTGGCGTTCGATCACAGACGACCTACGTAGGGATCTTGTAATAGATGGGTCAGCGGATACGAAGCCAAATCTTTAGAGGAGGCGTCCAAATGGCAAGATGAATTGGTCAGCGTGATAGGTACCGCAAGTTCCGAAAGTGGTATTCTATTCAGGTAAGTCGACTGTGTAGGGGAAACTGTTCGAAATAGAATTAGATATTAATATCTTATTGATAAGGATAAGACGTAACTTAATTATTGATTGTTAACAAATTGTTTAAGTTCTACACGATACAACAGATACCAATCCTGGTCCAAGCGCGTGGGAGAGTAAAAGCAATGTCTTGCTTCGTCAGGCAAATATGGGTCAAGGCAGAGGTCCTCGGTCTGAAGGTATCCCGGGGCAATAGGTCCTACCCTCCTAGACCTGCAGTTTCATCCGAAGTTTCTCCACGAGGACTTGATAGACGCTGTATCATCTGTAGCTATCCTTGCCGCTTCTCCATCTTGAAGCACTGGTTCCATAATCACTACTTGAGCATTAGTGGAGTTCGGAAAGCAATCCAAATACCGGGTGTCCCAAAAATGACTGATGGATTTTTAAAATCAATAAAAAAAAGACGGAATGCGATAGATATGTATCGTTTGCAGCCTTATGCTTAGGAAATCAGGGAATTTTATCCCACCAAATTTCAAATTCAGTTAGCATTTTCACCCACAAGTGGCGCTGAAAACTATGAAAAAATAAAAACCGGTATGAAAATGTTGCAAGGACTGTTGCAAAAATCCATTTTGGTAGAGCGGACTTGAAAGCTTAACTGAAAACGTTATCAGCTTGACGACGAACTATGGAATGGCGAGCTGAAATACTTCTTTTTAACTATACCTGTTATAGATCGCCTGCAGCGCCATCTCTTGGTAGAAATGTTAACTAAATTTGACATTTGGTGGGATAAATTTCTCTGATTTCCTAAGCATAAGGCTGCAAACGATACATATTTATCGCATTCAGTCTTTTTTTTATTGATTTTCAAAAATGACCGGTATATTTGAAAAATCAATAAAAACTAAACGGGCAGTGATAGAAATACACCGTGTGTTACAATATGCTTGGGACAACAGTAAATTCTCAGGCAGACAAACTTTCGAAATTAGTTACAATGTTTCACAACAGATGGCGCTGCAGTCTGGAAAAATCTAAACTACGATATTTTCCACATATCCACCATGCGCAGCATTCCCAGTCCGTTGAAATTTTTCAGACAGATCCTTTATTGTATCGCTTTTCGGTCCTTTGGTTACATTAAACTTCTATTGAAAACTTCGTCTTCTTGCAACAACACTGTGTTCTAGTCGGTGGAATTCCAACACCAGAAAAATCCTCTGTTCTAAGGAATAAACCATTTTTTCACAGCAAACTTGCAATTTGTGAACAGCACACGCTTACAGCAGAAAGACGACTTACAGAATCGCGAACTCACAGACTGCGTTTTCTTCTATATCTTTCAAATCGCTTGCAGCGCCATCTGTTGTTGAAAATTGTAACTACTAATTTCTAAAGTTTGTCTGCCTGAAAATTTGCTGTTGTCCCAAGCATATTGCAACAAACGGTGTATTTCTATCGCTGCCCGTTTAGTTTTTATTGTTTTTCAAATATACCGGTCATTTTTGAAAAACCCGGTACTTGCAATGGCAAAAATTATCTTTGAATTAATAGCTAGCAAAAGTTCAGTCTTACTATTCTGATGTGAGTCCGATTTGGCAAGCATCGGTTCTTGCGTGATTATACATGGGCGATCCTCCACCTTTCGTTGGGTCTGGCAAAGGCTCTCGTGGCGACGAGGGAAGCATAGTCTGCGACTACTTGTGAAGCGCTCTCGGTTCAGCTCGCCTGCATCGGGTTCCTCACTTAGTCGTTGTCGGGAGCAATTCCTTGCCTCGGCAGCGGAGTTACCAAACTTGATATCGGAAAGCACATGAGAATCCAAAATATTATTAGCATTCTTACAGTTCTTTAGTTTCCGACATTTCTTCCAACTGCTCCTTCCGGGTCCATGGTTGCCAATTGATGCTGGAACTGGGCCGACATCTATCGCTGTTGTAGCTAAGGCTGATGTTGCTGCCTCAGCAGAAGAGTTTCTAACAAGCAACTGGCGCCCGTGCGAAAAATTAGTGCAGCCTAGCAAATGGGCTGCTACAGTTTTATAAACGCCTAAAATTGAGGTCCATTCGTTGTTCAGACGAACCATCACAACTCGGTCGGTAAGGTGAAGAGATGGGAACGGTCCCCTCCAACGACCGAGCATAAACGCCTAGAGGATGAAAACTTACGTCTAAAAACCAACAGACCTAGCCGTACCCATTCGAGCTGCACGAAGAGCCTCAGATGACAAGCTGCCTTACTCCAGACTGAGGAAGGTGATGAAGATGACATATGCCTCAAGGATCTTTCAACACGAGCACACCACACTTCTCTATTTAGGAACATAATAGGCACGGCTGCGTCCAATTCATTTGGTTCGTCGATAGGATCGTCAAGCAAAATACGCACAGAACAATAAGAAAAAAATTGTACGGGGCTGTGTTGGGACAGTCGCTAGGTAAGTCGTAGAATACGTCTTGTGGCTATATGGCGAATAAGAAGTCATTTTGTACGACACATTTAAAAATTTTAATTTCTGACAAAAAATGTTCAATATACTTGCAATATATCATCATTTTTTAAACACACACGTTATTTTTAACTGAACCTTAATTATAAATCATCCACAACTAACAAATTGTGGACTGTGATAAGAGAAGTATGATAAAAATGTCAACACACTAGAATCAGTATCAAATCACCACTGAATGTAGTCGGTGATTCGATAGGCATGTAATCTAAACTGAAACGTTTCTTCACAAAGCCAAGAATTGAAAGCTTAATAAAGCATCTACATTGAAATCTGCAAATAATCATAATTTGCACATCAGTATCCACCTCCATGTTGTCTTTGATAGATGTAGTCGCTGGTGAATATTTCATCATCGCACTGAACAACAACATTGGCATATCAGATATCGAACATTGGGATGATTTTAAACAATGCTAGTATAAATCTCACCACAATTTAACCATACAAATATTACCGATACCAGCGTCAATCAGTCATCTGTAGTGTGACCAGTCTATCAGTGTATGTTCGCATTCGGTTAAAGAGTTAATATTTCTGAAGATCGCAACACCGCCTGTTTTCCTATAACTTATTACACCATGTCCGGTGAGTGCATCGGATCTTATACAACCAGACTGATTCATTTGTGTCCTCAATTCGTATATGTATAGGTTCACCTGCGTTCATCCAAGTCTCACTTATTGCCAAATAATCAGATGTAATAAGTACTGTGCATATGCTACTAAATACTGAGATTGGTAACTATAAAGTTCATGAGCCGAGGATTGGATTTCTGCTGGCTGAAAGAGAGAGAAGATTCTCCCAGAGTAAAGGAGAGCCGAGCAGACAAGAACCTTTCAACAAATCAGCCACGGAAGGAACGACTTTTGATAAACGAATGTGTTCTAATGCATATGAGCAACCAGTGCGGGACGCTAAGAAACCCGTGAGGAGTCGCTGATTAGACTGTCTGCCGAGAAACTGCTGCCGATTGACACAAGTGACCCAAACATCAACCGCCGCCCAAACGGAGGATGAAACCCAGGACCTACTGGTGCCGAAATTCCCGAAGCACGAGGAGCAACACGGGGACGACACGTTGCGAGCCACGAAGGTGAGCCCCGCCATGCCACTGATTGACAATGATGTCGCGGACGCCATGGACGCCGACGAAGCCTCAGCTGCCACCAGCTGCACAGTTCCAGCGAGGGACGTGCCTGCTCACCCGCTCCCGTTTGTGCCCGACAAAGAGGTATCATATCCGACCGCCATTACTCTACTGGCCAGACAAAATTCGGACAGACAGAAGTCCGATGCCTTCAGTGCCTCTCTCATCCCAAGCCACGACAACTGCTGCTTTGCAAGCGCGTGCCGCACAGAGATCTCTAGCTGCGAACCGCGCTTGGCTATTGCGTTACCAGCTAAGGGTATTCTGCTTACTTTAATTACTGGCATTAAGTTAGCTCTGTAAATTATCCCGATGATTCAGTGCCTAAATTAATTCCTTCTTCCAAGAACTTTCAGTGTATACTCCTTAAGACGTTCGTAAAGAACTTTGCTCTCTTCCACCAGTTTACTTAGCCACATAGCTAATAGTGATAACTTTTGTTTCTTTGCCTCAATAACTGTGGGTCACGCTCCTCGAAACCCTGTGTGGTTGCCACCATCCGAGTTAGCGGTAACAAGTCACCCAGGACGGCGAAGGCGTTGGATTCTCCAGCAAGCTTCCCTAGAGGTTCAATTTGCTATTCGTCCCCTCAACTCACCGATCATTGCGAGGACCAGTGAATTTCTAATGAACACTGTATATTATTCACGTTGAATTTAAGCCACTGTGTTTCTACTTTATTGCTATTAAAGAGCAAAATTAAATTTTGATTGCAAAATTTACCGATTTGTCATTTCTCCACCTTTCTCTACTCACGATTGTTCAAAGTTTTGAATAAGCCAATTAATTCAATAGTAAATTAAGTAAAAGTCGTGATAGATTGGATGAATTATTTAAAATTCCACCATTGTTAGTTATGCAATCTGTGATTCTACTATGAAAGAGTTTTCAAATTACCCTAACGCTACAAGTATTAAATAAAAATAACCCCGCAAAGCGTTTTCAAACATCTAAATATTTGGTAACTGACAAGCAAGTAAAACGTAACATAACCAACCATGGAATGATTTGTATAGAGCTTAACGAATAGTTCTAAAAGTATATTGAGAAATTATTTGTTAGTTATGAGCTCCAATTTAAAATAAAATTAAAGAATATCATTTAATACTGTGTTTAAATATGTCATTTTTAGGTTAACATTATTCAATTGACAAACTTCCATTTTTATAGTTGGTTTTAATATATTCTAGAATTTTACACAAATTTATCTAAATTAATTTAAAAAATGATTCTACTAAGCTGAACTCGATGAGTCTACATCGTAAATTGATCAATAATTTAATTATTGCAAGTATTTGTATTTAAAAAAATTGTACGGGGCTGTGTTGGGACACGGCCGCTAGGTAAGTCGTAGAATACGTCTTGTGGCTATATGGCGAATAAGAAGTCATTTTGTACGACACAATTTAAAAATTTTAATTTCTGACAAAAAATGTTCAATATACTTACAATATATCATCATTTTTTAAACAGACACGTAATTTTTAACCAAACCTTAATTATAAGTCATCCACAAATAACAAATTAGTAGACTCTGATAAGAGAAGTATGATAAAAATGTCAACACACTAGAATCAGTATCAAATCACCACTGAATGTAGTATGTGATTCGACTGGCATGTAATCTAAACCTAAACGTTTCTTCACAAACCAAGAACTGTAAGTTTAATATAGCATCTACAATGATATCTGCAAATATCATAATTTGCACTTCAGTGTCTACTTCCATGTTGTCTTTGATAGGTGTAGTTGCTGGTGAATATTTCATCATCGCACTGAACAACAACATTGCCATATCAGATATCGAATATTAGGATGAGTTTAAACAGTGCTATTATAAATCTCACCAAACTTTAACCATACAAATATTACCGATACCAGCGTCAATCAGTATTTCTGTAGTTTGACCAGTCTGTCAGTGTATGTTCGCAGTCGGTTATAAATTTATATTTCTGAAGATCGCAACACCGCCTGCTTTATTATAACTTATTACATCATGTTTGGTGAGTGCATTGGATCTTATACAACCAGACTGATTCATTTGTGTCCTCAATTCGAATCCATCTACGTATGTGTACAGGTTCACCTGCATTCATCCAAGTTTCACTTATTTCCAAATAATCAGATAAATAATAGTTACTAAATAAAAATGAAAAATATAATAATAATTAACAATTAACAAAATAATTAATAACTAATAAGTAAAATCAAAATAAAACTATAAAATCAAATAAAAAGCTGACGTTTCGGATAGAGACTATCCTTTATCAAAGCAAAAAGGATAATTCTCTAAAGGCAATTAGAATATTAGTGAATTATCCTGAAGTTATGAAAAAAGTCGACAATCGACAATCGAACAGTGAAGTGTACATTCGTTAGGATGGGACGAAAGCAGCGCTTTCACAAAGCTCATCCAACCAGAATAAACTCCAAATGAAATACACTGAGGTAGTCAAGAATCCTAAACAACCCAAGCGGTCTTCCATATTATACAAAAAAGAAAATAAGATTGACGATTGTCGGAAACAAAATACAAACGAAATAAAAAACACAAGGAAAAAGAAGATTATCACATCTTCCAGTAGTCCGGGAAAGAGACGTTGCTAATATCTTCAAAATTGACGTCAAGAACATGCCACGGTTTACGATACTTCGTATGCCAGTTCATATTCAATGAGTTCTTCAGTATTCCATTCACAAGTTTATTGGAGTGAGTCTTCATCTTCTGTATCATTATCAAAAGAAGATCCTGTATAAACTTTCCGATATGGGCCATGTTTAAATCTATGTGGATGGATTGGTTTTTCACCGTCCATCTGTCCAGCTGAGCAATGGTCCTCAGGGTAACATTCTGGAATGACTGTAGTTCACTCCATCTGCTTTTACAGATAGTCGCCCACGCAGGCATGCCGTAGAGGAGTAAAGTCCGGATAATCGATTTGTACAGAAGTAGCTTGTTGTAAATCCTGAGGGTGATGTTGCGACCCATGAGATCTATCATACTGTACTTAGCCCTCTTCGCTTTATTCAGAGCATAGGACATATGCCGGTTCCATGAGAGTCTTGAGTCATTGATAACTCCCAGACACTTGTAGTTGTCTACCCAGTCCAGTTTCTTATTGAACAGAACAAGAGAATCTGGGGGACGCTTGAGCTTCCTATTGAGGTACAAAGCCTTGCACTTTCCGACGTTAAGGTTCAACTTCCAGCAGTTAAACCAGTCTCCGAACTGCTTCAAGGCGTACTGCAGTCGAGTGATAACGTGAGCCGGCTGTTGTGCCCATGTCATAATGGCAGTATCATCCGCATAAAAATACAGTTTACAATTATCGGGTTTCGGGAAATCATGTACAAAGTAATTAAATAGCACAGGCCCGAGGACAGAATCCTGAGGTACACTGGCCTTTACAACACGGGGCGTGGAAAGATTTTCTCCAACTTTGATTTGATCGGATCTGTCATCAAGAAAGGATTTCACTAACAAAATCAAATCGGCAGGGAACCAGTCTCTGATCATTTTGTAGACAAGGCCCTCATGCCACAGTTGGTCAAAAGCTTTACTGACATCGAGAAATACCATCCCACAGTACCTGGAGAAGTTCAGGGGGGTGCTCAAGTCTTCAATGAGCTTCCATATCTGCATCGAACAAGAGTGGGCAGCGCGAAAGCTAAACTGCTCTTCCCGAAAAAGGTCATTTGCTAGACAGTGGTCTTGGAATCTGACGAGAATCGTTTTCTCCAACATTTTGGACATCGTGGGTAGCAGGCTAATAGGTCGGAAACTCGCCGAAATCGCAGGATTTTGCCCCTGCTTGGGGATACTCAACACAATAGATTGCCTCCAAGCCACAGGAAAGTTAGAAAATTTCCAGCAGACGTTAATGATATTAGTGAGATAGTCAATAAAGTTCTTCGGGAGATTTATAAGGACGTTATTACTCATCTTGTCTCTTCCTGGAGCCTTCTTCTTTTTCTGTTTACTTATGATGGTGGCGACCTCTCCAGCCTCGATGCTGTTCTTCGTTAAATGCTGTGGGACTTCATCAAAGTTGACAATACCCTCTTCCACACGCTGAGACATGATTTGGTTCTCGGGCTTATCGTTGGTAGGAGTAACAAACTGCATTTCCAGTGAATCTGCAATGACTTGGGCCTTGTCCTGATCAGTTCGCTCATTGTCACCTTGTGGTGTACAGAGTGGAGGAAGCGTAACATTCTTCTTCTTCTGTAAAGCTCTGACCATACTCCAAATGGAATTGTCGCGAGCCGAGAAGCTTTTGAGTTTTTCATTTCATCTAGCGTGGCACAGCTCTTTTATCTCCTCTTGAACTCTTCGCAGTAACCTGTTGTACTTGGTTTTGAGCCAAGGTTCACGATAGCGTTGCCATAGTCTACGGGTCCTGTTTCTTTCAGCAATTAGGCGTTGCATTCCAGGAATGAGTTGGATTCGATGAGAAGGTTTATTCTCTGATGGATACTTACTAGCTTCTATGGCACTGTTAATACATCTGGTGATGTCATCAACAAGTTGATCGATGTCCTCTGTACAGTAAGCAACGTCGGGATGGTAGCCATAGTCCTTAAGAATATCTTTGTAGAGCTTCCAGTCTTGATGATGTACGAGTTCCTCTCGGAAATTTATGTCAACATTATCAAAGTTCAACGCCACAGGCTTGTGGTCAGAAGAAAGATCATCAATCGTGAAGATTTTGTACCGTTTGAAGAGCGAGATGTCCAAAACGTCACTACTAGGGGAGTGGTCGCAGTAGTAGTTGTCCTCCACAGGTCCAGCAGCGATGATATCATGTCTACCTTGTATGTACCTATAGAGAATCATGCCGTTGTAATTCTGCGTTCTGGAGTTCCAGCTTGGATGTTTGGCATTTAGTTCACCAGCCAGGACGACTGGAGTGTCACCACTGAGGGGTTCATCAAGCTCGGAAATGTCAAGATAATGTTTAGGTGAATTGTAGAGCGCCACGAACTTCACTTCACCACAGGAAACGTTATTGATAATGATAGAGGCCGATTCCATACCTGCATAAGACTTGGATACTAATTCTTGGTGTCGAATTGCCTTATTAATGATGATTGCAGCACCGCCAGATGCACATCTTGCAGTATTTGAAGACATTTGATCCTTACGGTACACACAATAGCCAGGTAGCTTGAAGTCTTGGCTTGGTTTGAGGTGAGTTTCTCAGAGGAAAGCAACGTCGATTTCTTGCTTTTTCAGAAGTTGTGAACCTCGTAACGCTTTCGGGGAATGCCCCTAGCGTTCCATATCACGCACCGAAGTTCACCTTTGTTGATTACAGTATAACGTTGTGCACCCATCCACTGAAACTGCCAGCGGCCCAATACGTGTTATGTTTTTCAATGACTGGTTGTGTTCGGTGTTCAAGAGTAGGACCAAAACCATCGGCATATCAATGGATCCTTTGGCTTTCCCCAATCGAATAACTTTTTCCGGGAAGGAGTTGGCTCTTTTTAGGTCTACTTGGAAGTCATCGAGGTCATACGTAATATCCACATTACGAAATACGTATTTCAAGACCTTCTCCGAATTCAGTTGATGATGCTGAATTTTTAAAATATTATCAGACTTAATTCCAGAGACTAACCTGTTGTGTGTTTCTTCATCTTCACATTTAAGTTTGATGGTTTCAGCTCTGCCCGTATGAACGGTGATCTTTTCCACTGGAACATCTTAAATGGGACGCCATGAGTCCGCACGATAATTGGCGCTACATACCTCTTCGTGATCCTATGGTCTTTATTAGCCGAGCGACCTTGTACATTCTTCGGATTCCACATTCTAGTGGAGCTGACGACTTCTTCGTTTACTCTGGAGACGGTCTTTAGGTTATTGATCCTCGTGCCTTTTCTGAATTCTTTATTACCAACACCAATCCAGGGACTGCTATCCACTTCTCAGACTGACTTCTCTTATAGCCACCGTTTGTCGAGCAGTCACTATTTTCAATTATATCCATATAATCTAAACTTTTAGCACAGGCAATATTATTAAAAACATTACATTCCTTGCTGTTATCAACAGGTGTATCTTCCTTGGAGTTACCTGCCTTTGGAGTCCCGGAGAATTCCCAAAGGGTTTTTTCAGTGCGCTTATCTTTTCAATGACATCTCTACGAGAGTCCTTGATTTCCTTGTTGATACCTTCGAACTTCTCTTCAAAACTTTTATGTAGGGATTCGACTTTTTCTTCCAGTGCTCTATACTTAGCATTTATTTCATCTCGGAGAGCTTCTAACATTTCGTTGAACACTAGGTCAAAAGCAGCAAACCTAGCATCCAAGCAGGCATCCCGGTAGGCCTTTTCGCAGGACACAGTTTTACCATCTGCCACTAGCAATGGCATTTTAGCTGACTCCAACGTGGTTAATTTGGACGAAGCCATCATTGTCCTAAAATAAGCCAGTGGCTAGAGTCTTTATTCGGTAAGAAAGAGAAGACATAGCCTAACACTATCACTTGGCCACACAATGTTATTGGGGAGGTCTTCAGATCGTCAGCCGACCAATTCCCAATAGCAATGGAGCTCCCCGTCGAAGCACTAAACGATTTAAAGGTGACATTAAAGATGTTCAAGAAATAAGCATTCGGTGCTAAGAGAACCACATCGTCGGCATGAGCTGGCATCCAGATGTTGATCGATACCACAGGTAACTCATATCCTCGAACATCTTTGTGGCGATTTAAATACTGAAGTAATGGCTCCAAATAGAAAATGTATAAAAGAGGGGACAAAGGACAACCTTGCCTAACCCCTTTTGACAGTTCAAAGTAAGACGACGTAGAGCCATTAATCGCCACACATGATGAAGATGAGGAGATTATCGTAGCAAATTTCTGAAGATGAAACTGGTGAAACACTAGGAAAAGGAATTCGTGATTCACTTTGTCGAAGGCCTTTTCCTGGTCGAGACTTAACACAGCAAGAGTTTGAGGATGAGCTTGCGCTTCTTTCATGACACACCGCATAGTGATAATATTGTCGTGATGGTATCGAGCAGGATTGTCCTGGGTCAAAGAATTCATTGGCATACAGTTTCGACCGTTGTTGGAAGACCCCAGTGAAGACCTTGTAATCTGTATTAAGGAGAGTTATCGGCCTGCACTGGGATACCAGTTCAGGATTTTGCACTTTGGGGAGTTGTATAATTCTCCCCATAATGAAATCCGCTGTGATAGAAGAAGGATCACTGATGATTGAGTTAAATACTCGCACCAGAAAAGGCCCAAGAAGTTCCCAGGTTGTGATGTAAAAGGAGTAAGGGGACCCATGACGACCATCCTTTGCTAGAAACTTCTTTACCTCATCTTCAGTGAAGGGGTGGGTGATGAACAGGTCAGTTTCCTCAGAAAAAGGTCTTAGCGCCTCTACCCATTGCTTCATAATGTCACATGGAACAATTGGGTTGGCGAAAAAGGAAGCGAAGTGGGAATGGAAGGCTAACAAGATGTCGGAATCAGTCTCCATTACCCTACCTACTACCTTCAAACGATGACAACGTTTCTTATTAGCTCGTCGTCTCTCCTCAGAAAAAGCTGCTAATGACATATGCCTGACGTCAGCAGCCCAGGTAAGTATGGCTCTGAGTGCTGCGCCGGGCGCTTTATGGATCATTAGAGCATTGTTCTCGCTCTTCACCTGATTGATGTCAGCAACAAACTCTTCCCTCGGGGAGGAACAACGTAGAAGACGCAAAATCTCTTGTAGCATGACCAGGTGAAGATGGCGGCGTCTAGCAGCATCCAACCCAATTTTCCAAAAGAAACGCTTAATTTTAGTCTTAAATTCAGTCCGAAAAGCTAATGTTGGAGGCAAATTACGGAGATGTTTATCCACAAACTGAACGAACATACCCTTGTATTCTTCTTCGTCAAGTAGAGAAACGTTCAGGAACCAGTTCCGTTGAGAAGTAATACCTGCAGATGATGCTGGAAATAGAGGATTCCATGAACACTTGATTACATATTAAGCAATCGTAATTCAACGCCGGATGATGAAATGTCCGTCGAAATCATCCTGTACTCGCAGTCAAACACCCAATTCAGCACCAACAAGGAGGGGTTAAAAACGATGGTAACAACCCCCTTCCCATGTGGCGATGAAGAATTGATAAAAAAAACTTGTCCCTCTGGATATTGACTGTGAAGGCCAGGAATATTGTAAAAACGTTGTGAAGGATTTAATTTCAACTCTTCTAGGAGAAGAATATCTAGCCTGTACAGGGCAATAAAAGTTGACAGGACCGATTGCTTGAAAGAAGAACCAAGGGATCGTATGTTCATGGATATGACCTTCATTGAGGAATTAGGATGACTACGACTGACCTGTGTCTGATGGAGTCTTCAGCTTTTCAGTGTTGTGACAGGCTCTGTAGTCTTCCTCCTCGGGGATTGAGCTCGACTCGAGGACGAAGAATGGCTGCGCCGATGGTCTGCGCAGCTGTCTCGTTTGGTAGAAGAGGAAGCATTACACTCATCCCTTCTGCTACAATGTCTTCTCGATTTCTTGCGTGGACTCTTCCTCGTCGTAGGATGATCCTGCTGGCTTTGGGCTGCTGCCTTCGGCGTCCCAGCTGATGATGACAACCTGGCTCGAGAAGATGAGCAAGCTATCCGCAGTGGTTGCGACATCGATACTTGCGCTGGCGGAGGAAGGGCTGGAAATTCTTCTGCTGCAAACGCTGATCCGGAACCCAGTGACACACTGACATCTTCTTCTGCAGAGCTTTCCTCTCCCATCATCGAAATATCGCTCGATGGCTGAGGAAGGGTAGGAACGACCTCTGTAACCTTTGAAAGTGGTGAAGGAGGTGGCATTTCCTTCTCTGGTTCGGCACTTGCAGCCTTCGAGGTGGGGGAGAAGGCAGCGAAGATCTGCGTGGCATAGGTGGCTTGTCCGATGGTGTCAACATCGACGTTTCCTGGGACAGCCTATCCCTAGGCAGTGACGATGGAACTGCCGGTGCTGCAACAGTCCTCTCCGGGCAACGATGAAATTTGCCTACGATGTGCTGACATGTATCGCATTTCTTGTGGAATGGACAATCCTTACTGACGTGGGATGGTTTCTTGCAGTACCAGCAGCACTGCCTTTTCTCCTTGTAAGATATGGAGACACGTTCCCCATACATTACAAGGTGTTGCGGGATGTCCTTATGAAGGATCATGCTGACTACGATATCGCCAGTTTCCTGCAGGGGATAATCCAGATGCTGTGGATACGAGACCATCGAACCTCCCCATAGTTGGACATGTAATCCTTCATATATTTATCTGGCATCAGCGGGGAAGCGCCCCGGATAAGAATGGGAAGATATCCGGGTTCCAGTGCATAAACCAGGTGGACGGCGGTTTGTCCAACCTTAACGAATTCGAACAGACACGATCCTGTCTGCCACATTACGTTGTCGACAAAACATCCCCGTCTCAGTCGGGGATAAATGTTGGACAACCTTGACAGCAGGATCACCTGAAGGAAGAACAGGAGATATATGCGTTTTAGCATACAGCTCCTTCATAAACGTCCCTACAGCGAAGGGACCATCAGAAATCATCATCACCATGTTCTCCATGGTGATATGATTTAAAAATTTGCTAAGTTCGAAGGGGGGGTCACTCACTCGCAAAAAAGTCAATCACACACGCGTTAGTTGGTTGTTGCATATGAAATTAAGGTTCAAAATTTCACTGGCTTTCCACAAGCACTCACTCTATTCTGCAACAATTACTAGGCCGACATCTATCCTGTTGCTCATCGGGCAGTACACAATCACTCTCTGATTTCTCCAGCCTGAGCTCTTCTTTTTATTTGCTCTTGGAGGATTCTGCGCCAATTCTGCGCAGTGAATCCTCCAATTGCCTTCCCTCTTCGGTGGGAACGATAACAGTTATGTGCATAATAGATATGTCAACCTTAAGACTAAAAAAACTCTTTCACCACAACAAAAAACAAATTGAAATAATACAACCTGATAATCCTGTAAACGCTTTTCGAATGCCTTGCATTCATTATTCAGCTGTCTAAGTCGGACTCGAATAAGCCTAAGGCGAACTGGAGGAGGTCTGAAAAGAACAGTGTAGTGAAAAGACACGAGCGGTCCGGGAGCAGAGCTTCCATAGCACACTCGCCCATAACATAACCAAGGGAATTATACTGAGTTAGGCGAGAAGCCTGATGTCCCTCGAGAGTCATCCTGAGAATAGAGTCCTAACTGGTAGGACGAGGAATAAGATTGTTGATTGACGTAGATATAGCCCTGAGCATCTGCGGCTAAGATGTCCAGAAGTCGGGGAAGACAACCTTATTTATGTCATCGATATTAACTTCCAGTACATGAAGGGGTCTTAGTATCCTTATGGGACCCCTAAGGGCTAGAGGGTGGTCCAGTATACTGGCTATCAAGTGATTGTCGTGGGTCTCAATTTTAAGAAGCAATTTCTTAAGGAGCATTTGGACTTAGCTACCAATGTGGTCCATATTGAGGTCTTCATAAATGGAAGAGTTGTTGGCAACTCTCCTGTCGAGCTGAACAATGGTCCTGAGGGTTACATTTTGGAAGGTCTGTATTTCCCTCCACCTTGATTTCCAGTTAGACACCCAGGCAGGCATTTCATGGAGCAAGATGGTGCGGATTACCACCTTGTACAGCAAGAGTTTATTGTCCAATCCAAGGGCACTGTTTCTCCCCAGGAGCGCAATCAGGCTTAACTTTGCCTTTTTAGCCTTGCTGAGGGCATATTGGACATGGTCATTCCAGTTTATCTTAGAGTCAATTTTTACACCAAGGTACTTGTAGTTCTTCACCCAGTCCAGTTTTTTGTCATATAAGGCCAGGGTCCCTGGAGGATTCTTGGGTTTATGTGTAATGTACATAGCTTTACATTTGTCAACATTGAGCTTTAACCTCTATTTGTCGAACCATTTTTCGCACTGTAGCAAAGCCTTTTGTAAGCGACTAATGACGTGTTCGGGATTCCTTGCACTTGTTGTGATGGCCGCATCATCAGCGAATAGGTACAGTTTGCATTTTGCGAATTCCGGCAGGTCGTGAATGAAGAAATTGAACAGCGCCGGTCCCAGGACTGAACCCTGGGGAACACCCGCGTTGACATCATAGGGATTAGACAAGGTGTTTCCAACTCTGCACGATAAGATCTTTGCGACAAAAAGGAGCGAACCAAGCAAATCAGTTCATCAGGGAAACCACAATTTATCACTTTAAAGATGAGACCGTCGTGCCAAACCTGGTCAAAGGCTTTATGGACATCGAGAAAAACAATTCCACCGTACATCGAGTATGTTCAAATCTTCAACCAGCCTCCATACCTGGAGCTGGCAGGAGTGATTCGAACCAAAGCCAAATTGCGCCTTGCGAATTAGATTATTTGATTCACAAAAATCATTGAAACTCTTCAGAATTGTGCGTTCGAAGACCTTAGAAAGTGTAAGCAATAAACTAATGCGCCTGTAGCTGACAGGAAGAGCGGGATTGAGGCCAGGCGTTGGTATAGAGAGGATGTCTGAGTTTTTGCAGGATTCCGGGAAATAGCCGTGGTTCCAGCAGTCGTTTGAGATCTTTGTGATAGCGCAGATTACCTTTGGAGGCAAATTCTTAAGAGCACTGTTAGTGATGGCGTCTAGTCCAGGAGCCATGTTTCTCTTAACTTGCTTAATGATGTTCGATACCTCGGCGTTGTCAATGACATGTGGAGACTTTTTTACACGATGGATGAGATCAAACTTAATGCAGCTTTCTTTAACTTGACGTGTGTTCTCATACCAGCCAGTCTATCTTCAAAAGGGGTGGTGAATTGACTCTTAAGTGAGTTTTCGATGAGTTGGGCTTTTTCCTGGGAACTACTAACAAAGTTCCCATCATCTGTAAGCAGAGGAGGTAAATCGGTGTTCTTCTTATTCTTGAGGGCCCTGACTGTGCACCAGAGGGAGTTGTCCTGGACTGACAGACTCTTGATTTTGCTACACCATCTTTGGATTCGTAGTTCCTTGATCTGTTCGCTGACCTTGCATGTTAACCTGTTGTACTTAGTCTTGAACTGCAGACACCTAGTACGTTGCCACAATCTTCTGAACGAGTTCTTATCACGTATGAGTTGCCTGATGGATGGGGGGAGATCGAGATGGTCGGGTCTTTTTCGGTCAGTGTCAGTAGCACTAGCATCACTGGCTGATATAATCGATTGAGTGATTTCACTAATATTACTATCAATATCAACATTGTTGGCAGGATCAGTATATGGGATGTTATATTCTTTAAGCAAGTCTCTAAAAAGCTTCCATTCCTGCTTCCGTCTGAGACTGACCCTTAGGTCAAGGTTTAAGCCCTCAAAGTGGAGAGCGACTGGGCGATGATCGGAGGATAAATCGTTCACAGTAAAGATATTATATGGTTTGTAAAACCCCTTGAGGACAGCAATGTCAAGTACATCAGTAACGGGCGAGTGATCGCAGTAGTAGGTGTCGCCAAGAGGACTGATGACTAAGGTATCAGATTGGTTTACCAAGTAGTCATGGAGAATGGAACCGTTATGATTCATACGTTTAGAATTCCAATGTGAGTGTTTGGCATTCAAGTCACCCGCCATAATGACTGGAACGGGGCCGTTTAGTAAATCATCGAGCTCGTAGGGATCGAGCTTGTGCCTGGGAGAGTGGTTTAAGGAGATAAATTTCACTTCCCCTACGTCCACGTCATTTATAATAACTGAGACGGCTTCCATTCCCACGAGGCTGGGTGTGGTAGTGTCACGATGGTCGATGCCTTGTTTTACTATGAATACTGCTCCACCAGACGCAGGGCCAGCAGCATTTATAAGGAGGCTATCCTTGCGGTAAATCGAAAAACCAGGCAATTTGAAGGTCTGACTCGGTTTGAGATGAGTCTCACACACAAACGCAATATCAATATTCCAACTTGTAAGGAAGTTGTAAAACTCTATGCGATTGCGAGAGAGCTCCCTCACGTTCCAAATAGTGCAACGAAGCTTTCCTTGCTTAATTACTCTATAGGGGTGTCTATCCATGATTAATTTCTGTTTCGGCTGAGACAAACTGAGGCAAATCTATGCTCTTTTCCTTGAGAAGATTCATTAAGTTCCCCACATATCTGTATATTCTGGTCAAATCATTGGGGTCTATAATTCCATTGCTAGCAGAACTGGAGGCGACAGAAGCAAATGTTCTACCATCCACTGTTTTGGTGCTTATGAATTTCCTAACCTGGGGGTACTTTGGGCATTTCGTATAGCTAGATGTGTGTTGACCATCACAGCGAATACATTTAGGCGGGTCTTTACCTTTTATTTTGGTACAGTCCCTTGACTGATGATCGCCTGCGCACTTGTTGCAACATGGTGACTCGGTGCAACCCTGAGACACGTGACCAAAACGTAAACAATTGTAACATTGCAATGGCCTTTTGTTACCCCTAAATAATTCAACTACTACAGCAAGTGGACCCTTACGTTTCAGATTTAGGAAGGACTTATTATATTCAGTGTTTTGGAGGAGGACTAGACCCATTGCCATCTCGACAGCACCGTTTGCTTTTTTTATGCCTAATTGCTTTGTCCGGGAAGTAGTTGGCACTTCTGAGGTCTTCACAGAATTCTTCGAGGTCGTATGTTTTGTCAACATTAAGAACAACGTATTTCAGTAGCTTTTCGGACTTTAGTTGGTGGTGTTGGATTTTAAGAACATCATTGTTTTTGATTCCAGACACTAGAGTTTTGTGCGTCTGTTCGTCATGACATTTGACCTTAAGGGTGTCTGAACGACCTGTGTGGGCGGTAATTTTGTCAAGAGGTACGTGCTTTTTGATCTCCTCCAAAATCTCTTTTATTGGCTTCCCATGGTAACGAACGATGATTGGTGGGATATATATTGCTCCCTTTTCACGTGTGACATTAATTTGGGAAGAACTGTGTTTAGCTTTGTTAGCTCGAAGGGTTACAGAGGCACTAGCGCTGACATCAAAAGTGGACTTAATATTGTCGATCCTGACACCTCCTTTGTTCCTCTTATTCTGTGCAGTCCGCCAGTCATCTCCATCAATATCAGTAGAGTCATTATCAAGCCTCCTCTTTGTGCTTGTTCTTGATGAGGAGCTACTGTCGCTGAGCGCGCCCAGACCTGCAGGACCTTCTTTACAATGGTATGAAGGAATAGCGTTATCCACTAGCATGGGCGAAACGGATGTAATGGGGGAGCCCATAAATTCCTTGATAGCATTGCTAAGATTGGCAATGCCGTTGGTAGTTTCCAAATTCGCACGCTTTACATCCTCTCTAAAACTATCAATATTTGTGTTTACACTGCTAATATCATTAGTCAGCGATTCCAACCTTGTTTCTAATTCTAGATATTTTTTGTTCAATTCCGAACGTAATGCTTCAAGCTGTTCATTTATGATGATGTCAAAAGCAAGAAATCTGGGATCCTTACATGACTGACTTAGAGAGATCGAATCCGGGTATATATCACACAGGAATACCAATCAAAAAAAAAGCAAGATAGTACTCGTCAATGACTGGGTAACTTAGAAGCCCATTCGATCAATGATGATTCAGCAATGGGACCCAAGTCCGAGTTTTATAATAATTTTCTGTCTGTGCTGCGAATGGCTAAGCATTCAAAAGCGTCTAAAAGGTGTTTTTTATTTATCGATTTTAATAATTTTACATTTTCTATGGAAAACTTATGGCCGGTTTCTAATGAATGTTTCGCTATTGAAGGTTGACTGATCCTTCCGAATTTTCTATAACTTAAATGTTCCTTGAAACGGGTCTCTAAACTGCGGATCGTTTGCCCTTTGTGCATTTTAGGGCAATTGGAACAAGATGCTTCATATATTCCTGACTTCTGCATGTGTGGGATTTTGTCCTTGGGATTTTGTACGTAGTTCTTGATCTGATTCGCATTACTGAAAGAAAGGGAAATGTTAAACGCTTTAAAGATCGAGTTTAAGCCTCTGATGAAACAATTATTGCATTGAATATAAATAGTTTTCCCTGTAGTTTTATTTTTGCAGAGGGTGGTTTTGTCCATTATAAACTTTTTAAACTTCCTCTTCCTTAATAAGTTTGTAATAGTGGCTTTACTATAGCCATTCCTTATTGCAATGTTTTTAATTAAATTAATCCCTTTTTCGAGAATCGATTTTTTCGAAGGCAAATTTAAAGCTCTGTCAATCATGGAAATAAAAGTTGATAGCTTTTGGTTCCACGGATGGCTGGAGTCGCTTGATATATAATTCAACTTATTAGTTGGTTTTCGGAACACTTCGAATGATAGTCAATTTTGGTTTCTACAAATCATAATGTCAAGAAAAGGAAGTTTAGAATTTTTTTCCTACTCATAAGTAAATTGTATAGTAGGAAAGAAATTATTAATGTGTTGGAAGAAGTCCTCAACTCTACATTTTTTGATGTCAAAAATTGTAAAAATATCGTCGACGTATCGATACCATGTGTTAGGGAAATAAAACCCGGACGTTTTTAAAATGTCTTTAAAGTTTTTTAGGAAAATTTCTGACAAAATGGGACTAAGACATGAACACATAGGTGTGCCTCCCGTCATTTTAAACACCTTGTCCTTATATTTGAAAACGTTGTTGTTGACACACAATTTAGTTAGGGTTAGGAAATCCTCCGATACCTTAGATGGGACTTTGTTCTTTTTTAAAACCTCGGTTAAGTAATTAATCGTAGCAGGAATTGGTATACTGGGAAACAAAGAGATAATATCGAAGGATACTAAGATTTCACCTTCATTTATAACAAGATTTTTAATATTATTAAACAAATCGATACTATTGTTAATGGAACTATTGAAAGTCGAAATTTTTAGGTGTTTTAGAAAATTGGCTAGATATTTTGACAGAAGATAAGTAGGCGTATCTGTATTCGATACTATTGGTCACATTTTATTGCCCGGCTTATGTATTTTAGGTAGTGCGAATAACCTGGGTAAAATTGGGTTTCTAATGGTGAGTGAACCCTTATGTCCTGGGGGGATAAAATTAGGACAATTTTTTATTGACTCTGTGACTGCTTTTGTCAAATCTGATAATGGATTTTTAGTGTTAAGTACTTCAAATGGTCCTTCTGAAATTAACTTATCTACTCTATCAAAATAATGTTCCTTGTTGATAATGACAGTGCTGTTTCCTTTGTCACTTTTTAAATAAAAACAATTTTTCTCTTTAAGGCTACGGACAATTTTGCGATATCTAACTTCTGTGTCTAAAGGTTCGTAATTTTCCCAATTGTGGGCTAGAACTTTAGTACAGTCGTCAAAGGGAAATAATCCACACTTGAATTTTACTCTAAGTTTTATCGTTTCAATATTAATTTAATTTTAATAATTTAATATTATATTCAGAGTTAACATTATTAAGATTATTAAATTTAAATAATTATAATTAAAAAAAACTATTTAAACAACACATTAGCATGAAATGTAATATTAAGTATTAAACTCGTGTGGATTATTTCCCTTGGTTGACTGTACATTGTTTCTGATCGATTTTTTCTGGGCGTTAGGTGGGTATTTTATTCCTCCTTCTATACATCCGACTAAATGTTGGATATCATTGTGTTTGTTTTTTATGGAAAATTTTAAGCCTTTGGATAAAAGTTCAGTTTCTGAATCACTAAACACTAAGTTCGTTAAATTCACAACATTATCTGCCCTCTTATTTTCTAAACTTCTGTTATTATCTCTTGGTTTTTGATTCTTCATAATGCTATTGAATTTATCAGATAACTTCTTGGGTTTAAATAATTGTTTTAAATAATGATACAATAATTGTTTCATTAGAGGCCTAAACTCGATTTTTAAAGTGTTTGACATTTCCCTTTCTTTCAGTAATCCGAATCAGATCAAGAACTACGTACAAAATACCAAGGACAAAATCCCACACATGCAGAAGTCAGAAATATATGAAGCATCTTGTTCCAACTGCCCTAAAGTGTACAAAGGGCAAACGATCCGCAGTTTAGAGACCCTTTTCAAGGAACATTTAAGTCATAGAAAATACGGAAGGAGCAGTCAATCTTCAATAGCGAAACATTCATTAGAAACCGGCCATGATTTTTCCATAGAAAATGTAAAATTATTAAAATCGATAAATAAAAAACACCTTTTAGACGCTTTTGAATGCTTAGCCATTCGCAGCACAGACAGAAAATTATTATTAAACTCGGACTTGGGTCCCATTGCTGAATCATCATTGATCCAATGGGCTTCTAAGTTACCCAGTCATTGACGAGTACTGTCTTGCTTTATTTTTTGATTGGTTTTCCTGTATACCCGGATTCGATCTCTCTAAATCAGTTTGCAAATCGATATGGAAAGATCTTCAGACCTTCCAAAATGTTACCCTCCGGTTCATTGCTCAACTAGACAGAAGAGTTGCCAACAATCTCTCTATCTATGAAGATCTGGGGATGACCCACATTGGTTACTATGTTCAAACACTTCTCAGGAACATACTGTCCAAGATGGAACATCATGAAAATATCCTGGTTGCTGGTAACCTCGACCACTCACTCACTATCAGGGGTTTCCTCAGGTTTCGAAGACCCCGTCATATATTGGATGTCAATTTCGAGAACATTAACAAGGCCGAGTTCCCCAACTACTGGATCTGCTAGATCCTAGTTTTTCGGACTCGCTATTCGTCAATCCACAATTCTCGTCCCTACCATAAAGGGACTCTTTTCTGGATGACTTAAAGAGGTTCATCAGGCTTCTTTCCTACTTCAGTGTACCTCATTTGGTTTACTTTTTGGGCGAGCGTGTAAAGTGAGCTAAAGGCTCCTGGACCACTCGTACTACTTTTTCACTACACTGATCAATTGTCGATTGTCTCTAAGTCAGTTCTTTTCAGACCTTTTCGAGTTCGCCTTCAGGGTTGCCAGGTTGGGCGATTTATTGCAAATTGAGCTACTTTTTTGTTCAAACTGCGACTAAAATTTCAAATTTTGCGATTGCGACTGAATTGGGCTACTAAAATTTCAAATTTGCGATTTTTGGGCGATTTTTTGTGTGGGAATTTTGTGACGAATTTTGGGCGAAATTATTGTCCAATAACAAAAAGAACTGGTTTTAGACAATTATTAAAACGAGGACGAGACGGGAAGACCAGAGGCGTGATTAGGTCATATTACTGTTCTTTTACTGGATATGCTAGCCAATCCCTTTTCGAAATTTGGCGCTGGCCTCCCGTTGGTGCTTTATCCGCAATTGAGTATGCATAAGGTGATAAATAAGGTGCAGCAGCATCAGTAGTTGATCGAAAAGCAGTAGCTTAAATATTTTAGAAGTCTTCACAATTGTAAGTAGACTTCTCAGTTTTTAGGTTTATCTTCTCTCTTTGTTTTTCATTTCGATAGCTTAAAAGCTAGCACGTAATTATTTTTTATTTAATTTTATAATGTGAATGGAGTGAAAGAGAAGTGTTATTATTTTTTTATTCAAATATCGTTGGTTGTTCTTACAGTATAATGGGTAAATGGGCAAAATATAAAATTTTTTACCAAATATCATGGGAAAAAGAAAAGGGCTTTATAGGATGGCTAGAAGAATGTTCAGGTAGGTTGCATAAAAGCTTTCTTTTCCTGTTATCTTATGCACTATGCTGAAGACCAAACTTGTTTTTAATGATTCAGGAGATCCTTCGTATGCGTACTGTAAAGTATGCAAAAAACGTCTAAGGGCCCACCAAAACAAACGTTTCAAATTTTGAGTCAATCTTTTTGCCATAAATCAAGTAGATTTAGGATTTGAATTTTTGCAAGAGCTGCATAAATGTGGAAAAAGTGTTAATAAGGATGTTTTAAAGGAGAGATGTTTCAACTTTTTACGATCATTGTGTGCAGAAATTCTACAACGATTTCCTAGTAATTTTGTGATGTATGAAAAGATAAAAAATCTTTCTCCTGCACTCATTGTCAGTCAATGCAGAAACCCATTTTGTGAATTGTCACTAAAACTGATCAACATGGACGGTGTAGAAATTAGCATGATTGATCTCAGTGGCGATCAATAATTACTAAAGATTGGACCTTATATTTTAGTGAAAATGTGCCAAGTGACTGTCAGCAGTTTTGGACTGAATTGTACCATTACAAAAATGATGGATATGAGTATGCATTTCCAGAAATTGCAACATTTGCACTAAGAGTTCTCACTCTTCCTATCAGCAATGCATCCGTCGAAAGAGTGTTTTCCATCTTGAATAATGTCAAAACTCCTCTCCAAAATAGAATGGAGTTACCATTGTTAGACGCAATCATTAGAATAAGAACACAACTTCAAAGTGAAAACAAATGTTGCAATTCTTTCATCCCAACTAATGAAATGTTAACAAGATTTAACAATTCAATTTATAGCGATATCTTTTAATCTTTGATTTTGATTTGTGTTTTTTTGTAGAATTTTTGAAGAATAAAATTTTGTAATGTGCGAATATTTTTATTGTATGGTATATTTGTATTTTGATAATGTTCAGTAATGGTTGGAAGCTCCTACATTCTGGAAAGTCAGGCAAATGAAAACTAGTCAGGGAAAAAGGGCTATTTTCATGCATTGGGCGATTTTGGGCTACTAAAGTTCCCCAATTGGGCGACCGAATAGTCCTTGAACCTGGCAACCCTGTTCGCCTTAGGCTTATTCGAGTCCGACTTAGGCTGCTGAATGATGAATGCAAGGCATTCGAAAAGCGTTTACAGGAATATCAGGTTGTATTATTTCAATTTTTTTTTTGTTGTGTGAAAGAGTTTTTAATCTTAAGGTTCACATAACTATTGTTTGCTTGAATTTATATTCAACTAGCTGAAAACCCGGCGTCGCCCGGGACTTTACTTATCCTCTTGTCCGGCCTCAGATTAAAATATCCATTTTCACCACCGGGAAATATCATTGGATACTTTAGATCTTATCCTTCCTTCGAAGTTTCCCTTGCCCCTGACGTAGAAGTTCTTATACCCTACTACTCTAGACGAAGCTCCCGTTGTTCAGATTATCCCGATGCCCATTTGTCTTTTAGCTGCAGAGTTTCCTGACCAATACTCGTTCTTTCTCTTTCCTTTCCAAACACACAAAAAATACACAAACTTTTGTCAGTCGACTGGACATTTGTTAGAGGGCTCAAGGGAGACACGAGTTTCTCCTTTGCCTCCTCGATGGACACTTCCTTATCCTTATCGTCTGCTATACTCATTTTATGTTCAATAGCATAAAACGAATGTTTTGCATTGCATCATAATTTTATGCTCATTCTATCATATCCTATGCTCGAGTTTTTGAAAATAAAGTTCGGAAGTTGGTACTCACGAAATCTCAAATATTGGCGAGACTCAGTGGTTTTTACGTACATCTTTTTACTGTGGCTAAAAGAAAAATTGCGTCCCAACCAATAACAATATTGTGGTTTTAAAATTAAGGCAGTACCACCTATTGACAAACTTCAAAACTAAAGTGTTATTATGGTAATATTAAAGTTATTAGGTTTGGCCACTTCACAAAAATATTGGGCAAACCTAACCAAAAAGGGGTAAACAGTATGGTATTTATCTCTAATTTATCTAATCGCTATTTGCCTTATTCTTTAAGCAACTCTTGAAAACTATGTTGAAGAATAAAAATTCTAAGTAATCGTTTAAGATAATTAGATTACAATAACTGAATGAAAATATTTTTTTAAAATTTGAAAATTGACATTTCAAAAATCCGAGAAGTCATCATATAATTTTATCTTCAGATACATGATTTTACTTTTCAAATGTAAAAACCATGTTTTCAATGAAAGGATATTATATTTTAAAGGAGAAAAAAATATCTTTGCTATCCAAAGTTTATTATACAAATAAAAATATTGCAACAATTAAAATTCTTCTGCTCATCCTGAGTTTAACAATAATACTGTCGTAACAATCGGAACAATTCCTTTTCGATTAGCCAATAGGATCGCTTGAAGCTACACAGACACAAACAGACAGACTTTTGGTTTTATATATACAGATTGTTTTATGGTTTTGTACACAAAGAGCAACACAAATGTATTTTAAAACAAGTAAACCTTTTTTTCTTTAGTGTTCATCCTTTTTTAGATGGCAAGTTATTTGGTGAATCTGAACTTCGCAACGCACTGGAGATGATAGATAATAGAAGTTTTTTTAGAAGATGAACATGTGTTGGATAATTAAGAAAACGTAAGTATTTCTCGCTTGAAAATTAATTGCATATTGTTGGAATTAAATTTATTGTTTATTGATTTATTATGTTTCATATGCTTGATTGTATAAAGATTCGTTATTCTCGTCCGCAAAATTTAAAACTCAACATTTTAATTTTGTATGTTTCGAATTTTTATTGCTCTAATGGCGGATTCAAGACACCTCAACATCTATGCAGCGTGACGAGCCCTCTGTGATTCGTCCCGTTTGTGCAATTAAATAAATTCGTTTATGCCCTCGCCGCTGCTTTCGAGAAACGAAAAGCATAGAAAGAAATCTCACTGTCAGAAAATTTGTGTATAGCTTAAGCAGTTATTGTTTGTGATGATTCGTCGTCAAAATTTTTTCCGAGCATTATATAATTCCGCATCAATTTGTCAAATTACTTGTTAACCGTCTAACTATGATTGTTTCCTGTTCTTACTTCTGCACATATTATTCATTTTTTCACTGCGCATTGCCAATATAAACGTGACAATTGGAGATATCTCTTGAATTTTAAAGTCATCCCCCCCCCCCCCCCAAAAAAAAAACTCACTGAAGTTTTGTGCTTTCGTATATAGATTTTCTCGGCATATAGGGATAAATAATTCGTAAATTATAATTAATAGTTCATAATTATTCATTTGAATTCATTATTTTTTTGAAAGGAAATGCTGCGATTAAGATAATATATATCTTTGACATGACCAACCCTGTAAGAGAGATTCTGGGAACGGCTTTAGCGGACAACTCCCTATTCATAAATGAGTGCTCAGAATATATCATGTGCGCGCGTGTGTGTGTGTGTGTGTGTTTAAGTATGGTCTATGGTTTTCAACGGTATACGGCAGATAGGAGTCTCGAGCTTTGTCTCATACTGCACGAGACGCGCAATTAGTTGACGAAACAGGGAGGAGGAAGGGAAAATGGGTTTCGCATGACAAGCTTAACAATCTGTGAAACTGTTAGCGGTCGGTGAGCAGCAACTTTGATTTCATTCGACAGGGAAAGCAGCGCGAGAATGGGGAAGCCGTCGTAGGACCGATAGAAGAGAAGCTTAAATCTCCTTCGCCCCTCTTTTGATTCAATCGGTTGGAGGAAGAGTGGCTTTTGTTTGGATGCCGCAAAGCACGACGAAACCTTGATGAGGGCCTTGAGCCGGAGAAAGAAGATCGATGGGTCGATAGAATGTCGACCAATTGTCCTCCATATCGGCGCGGTTAGGTAATGGAGTATTGATAGACTGGATCAAAAGCAAGAGGCACAAAGCTCATCAGTTACATAGTAGACCGTTGGAAAGTAGACGTTTCATTGCTGAGGAGAATTAAAAAAGTAGTTTTCATCGACGAGGTTTATTCTACAGAGTAAAACATCCTCTTCCTCTTTTTTAGTTTATCAAACAGATTAAACAACATTACTTTTGTGAAAGCATGCTCTTTTCAAATGACATTCAATGTAGATGGTTTTTTTTAACTGACGCTATATACAAGTGCTTACAGTGCCCGTATAATAAACTTTATAAAACATTATAATCCCCCCTGTGTGTTGTTAACGGTATTTAGTTAAAGTCAACTAAAGTCATATACCTCTAGAATAAGAAGAAAATTCTAAATGCAGTTTCCAAATGAGTTTCCAAATGATGCAGTTATGTCACATCATATTTTCTTCCTGCTATATCATTCTTTTTCATTTTCAGCTGCCACTAATGCTCAAAAATTCTTTCGGGATATGAGTTTGTTTTCGCTGTACGATTTAGTCCCGCTTTTAATTTAACTAAACTATATATAATTATTACTGTAGCCATGTCATTGCCAAATCAATATTCTAACAGACACAACGAGAAACTACCCAAATAATTGTTTTTAACTGTATATTTTCAATAAAGATTCGTTAGTTTTTAATGGACACTCCGACAAGTGAAAAACAAACGAGACTATGGCTGACAAATTATAATACTTGCAATTTTTTTTTATTAATAAACAATAATTATATATTGAGGAAGCTTCTAATACTGGATTTTATATAAATGCTTCCATTTAAATTTCCGTTTCGTTATTTAAATTCAACACTCAATCTTCTTATCTAACTATATTATTCGTTCTTTTTAAATTTTCTTTGTGTTCAGAAGTGTCTTACCTCGCCCCGGCAATTCGCGTCCATGGAGTCTGTTAATACAATGTCTTCTTCTCTCTATCTCTCTCCCTCTTCTCTTTTTTTTTTCTTTTTTTATCTGTGTCTCCCACACTCTCGGCTTTGGTTCCGTTGCGCGAGGGCATTCGTTTTTCCATCTCCCGAGGCTGCTCGAATCAGAGGATAAAAAAAGGCGGCTCTATGGAACTCGACACTGATTGGGTGGCGGATGGAGAAAATACGCCCTAGACTCCCCTCTTCAATCTCTCCGTCTCTTTCTTTTTTTCTCTCCTCGTTATTCTTTCTTTCCATCTCGTTGCACGCCACGGACGCCTTTGCAATGCGGCACCGCGTGTTGAGGACTAGATAGTGGAGCCGTAGAGCGCACGTGCGAGCTCGCGCGCCAAATTAAAGAGTTAGGCCGCATCACGACCGATCGCCTTCAAACGCGAGGTTTCCATTGGGAATTTCCTGTTTGCACAATTATGGAGAGAAGAGTTGAGGTGGGGACTGCCCATACGAAAGGACCGAATCAGCTGTATTCGAACCGTCACACGCATATTGCTAATTTGTGCATAAGCAAAAAATGTTGTCTTGTAAACTAAAACCTTATCAGCGGATTGAAATAGCTTAAATTTAACGCATATCTTGTAGCAGTAATGTATCATCTATAAGGTTCCCTGAAATTTTCATTTTTAATGGTTCGCTGATCTGCAAGTTCATATAATTGTGATCATTTTTTACTTGGGTGCCTTCGAAATCCTGAACAAATTTAAATCACGATCAATGTACATCTTGATATTTTACTAAATACCCATAAATGCAGCAAATTGAAAATACATTTACTGAAGGATATTTTTACCATAATTAAAATGAGCCTATGCGGTACTGTTCTTCCGAATAACAATTAGAAACCCGGTATAATTAAGTATTCTCTTTGAACTGTTGTAATTTATTACTATATGTCCCCACATAATGGTTTAATTTAGCAAATACCTGTCTATGAATTAAAATTTAAAAAAATATCCAAAAATATTAAACAAAATGTAGGAAACTCTAATTCACAAGGAGTAATGAAATACCGGATACGTATTTCGGCTGCCAAGTCGCCATCTTCAGCGGTGATAGACCAAAGCTTCTCTTTTATTATTTTTTCTTTTTTACTTTGGTCTCTCACCGCTGAAGATGACTATTTGGTAGCTAAAATACGTATCCGGCATATCATTTCTCCTTGTGGATGAACAAATTCTTATAATCTTGTATTTTCAAATGCTATAATATGGCTACTTCCAGCTTGTCCAGCTTTACTCTGATTGGCGGACGTATACTTCAAATTCCGGAGCCACAGCTCACTTACCTTGTAGATCTCCTTATGTCTGGATGATGAAGTTATTTCGAAACGCGTTGGCTCAATTAAATATCTACTGTTTTGCTGTTACTGGAACTTTTTATTTCTTGGTTATTAATTAAAATCTCGGAATATAGAGGTAAATTTAACCTTCGGATAAAAGAGATTATTACAAAAACTGATTACAAAAATGCTCTAAAATAAAGAGGGTAGGCTTAAAAAAGGTAGGCTAGATAGTAATGATGATAGCTTAGAATTAAAAATTTTGGACCATCCTAGGCTTTTATTAGATGAGCTACAATTTAATCAGATGTACGAATAATGCATACATTATGATACGAAAATCATATTGAAAATCGTCTAGATCCAAAGAAAATTATCAGTATTTACATAAGGCAGGAGGAATATGCCAAGAAAGAGAGATATCTATAGTATTAGAAACTAACGGAGCAAAGGAGAATAGAAACTCTCTTGAATAGAAGAAAGTTTGAGGATCAACCATAGGTTTGTAGACTTGTTAACTAAAGTGTATCTGAGAGTGGTAGAATTACTGATGAAAGAAGATGTCAGGAAAACGCTGAACCTTGGCTGCGTCCAAGACCCGAATTCCGTGTATGGCGATGCGTGGGTAAACAAACGTGTTCCCCTTAAATAAATTGTCAAGGTCAGTAATCGAAATAATCCTGCTCGGTGGTTTTTACACGTTGTATATTTTCCAGCCGGGCACTTGCTCCTTTTCACATGCCTGATCGAAGGAAATTTTTTTCAACTGGTACGACAGAGCTTTCTGAGATGAGGACGAGTGTTCTTTCCATCACTCTTTCCTAAGACTAATGGTGAACCACTTATCTGCTCACCCATCGTACTCAGCGTTGTCATTCGTACTTATCTGCCCGTTCTTAACGGGCAGCTTTCGTACTGAAATCTTCTCGTGGCAAACCGAAACCTCTCTCTCTTCCATTGGAGATTTGAGGCTACTCTTCTCCGACCATTCCAAATCGTCCTACAGGAATCAGAAACCTCTCTTCTGACGGACTTATCTCTTGGATCCGTCTGGAAATCTATTTTCTGTCTTCCTTCAAAGACCTTCTTCACTAGATCCATTCGTCTATCTCTTGGACATCTTTCCTCAATGAATTCGGAAGCCACCCTAGTCATACCTCTGCTCGTGCTCTTCTTATATTCATTTTTAACTAGATGATTAGGCATACATTTATACCTCTCCAATCGGAGTGGGGAAAATCGTGAGATCACGCACTTCCTTCGGAAGGGAAGTAAAGCCGTTGGTCCCATGTAGTCGTTTGCACGTTAAAGAAGCCTTGCGAGGCAAAATTTGCGGCCCCTATAACGCCGTCCTGATAACCATAGCAGTTGAAAAGTACGTTAATACCAAACAAACCTACCAACCAGCCAATGGGATAGACTTCTCTATACTGCGTCTCGGGGCTCCTTGAGAGTGGCCGATTCCTCTCTTGCTTTTTCTTTCGCTCACGTTGGCTTATTGCCAGCCGATTTTTCCGCCACTATTTGAGCCAATCTGAAGATATGAAAAACAGCCAAGAACGCAACAGTTTAATATCTTATAAGTGTTATATAGAGTGAGTTTATACATAGCGATTTTATTCCATTCTTGGAGCGATATGTGAAGTCCCGAATCGAGAACACATGTTTGCAACCAATCCGAGTCACGTGACTAAAGAGCAATCAGAAATGACGTCAAAACTTGCATTTTCTATATCCAAGCGACTCGAAATCAGCTTCTCCATCTAGTCTAGTCTGCTGATTTCAGAGCGACTATTAGTTCTCTTATCCACTGGCTAGGAAAATAGCAACTGCCTAAGAAGACCAGTTTGCGGCATCCGTATCACGTGACTATTCCAACGCAACTGAGATCTTGCTATGCTGCAGCGCACTGTTCTAGTAGGGTAATATCTGTCACCTCTCTCAGGATTAAAGTTTCAGCCGCTTGCACCTGAGATTGGATCGTTTCGGTCATGGAAAACAGAGAACTTGCCTTTGTATCCCCGCACGTTTCGTTATCATGGATAGCCAAGCTTGCTGCATCGATCCGAGCATCTAATTCTTTATCCTGCCGCCCATCACTCATAAATGCAGTCAAGAGATATTTGAACTTCTCCACCTGTTTCAATGGGGCTTTTCCAACATAAGAGAACACTGCGTGGTAGTCTTGTTGTAAAAGCTGAATTCACTTCCTGCATGAAGCGTCACCCATATTACAAAACACCTAGCACGACATTGGCGCGTACGTTTATTGTAGCATTCTTCATCTCTCTCATGAAAAGCCATAATGGCGGAATAAATATTTATTAATATTAGCCATCATGCGAAGAATAATTAGTGCAGAAGGAACTCTATTTGTTCAAAAACAACGGTTATTGAAAGAAACAAATTCATTTCGATAATACTAGTCAAGAAATTTAAACTTTTTTCTGCTTCGTTAACAGAAACGCCACTATAAACATTGTTTTGCAATGTACTTCAATCGAAAATGATAAAAAGCTCTAGTTAGTTCTAGTTTTTGAGATATTCGCAGAAACGTGTTTGTATACCACTGTAATATAACATTACCTAATAGGTAATTTAACTTACCTAACCGACTACTAGGGCTTCGATTTCCTTTTTTACTGTTCCTGCGGAAAATTCCTGGTGACCGTCCAGCAGTAATCAGTCAACATAGATAGGTTCCATTTCCCCTGGTATCGATTTTCCATTGCTGAAATCTCATTATGGAACCGTTCTGCATGCTCGTCGCTAACAGCACCCAAATTTTCCGGGGAAAAGTCCAGATGTGAGTGTAAGAAATGAAGCTTAACAGACATATGGCACCCCATATTCTGATAGGCCAACAGGAGTGTATCGACAAGATCTTCAAAATTCTTGGCCTTGTTGTTACCCAGAAAGTTCTCAGCAACGTTTTTGAACACGCTCCATGCTTCTTTTTCTGTCTCTTCCAATAAATTGCTGATGTGATCACTCTTGAGCATCTGACGGATTTGAGGCCCAACAAAATACCTTCTTTTATCTTTGCTTCAAAAACACGCGGAAACATTTCTTGAAGACATTTGAAAGGCTCGCCAGTTATATCGAGCGCTTTGACGAGATTTTTCATTAGTCCTAGCTTTATGTGGAGTGGTGGTATCAGAATACCCTTTGGATCGACAAGTAGCAAGTTTCGCACGTTCTTCATTCCAGGCTCTACGCTCTGCCTTGAAGGCCAAACTTTCTGCGTGTAGTGCTTGCTAGTTGCGCGACTATCCTATTCACAAGGAAGCAACAGTACTTAGTATAACCCAGCTGCATTCCAAGAAGGAGTGCTACCACCTTTAAGTCGCCACAAATTTTCCATTTATACTCAGAGTATTGGATGCATTTTAAGATCAATTCCATCGATTCATATGATTCCTTCATGAAAGCAGCGTGGCAAAGTGGGACGGAACTGATTTTCGTTGCCATTATGAGTTTTGATGAGTTTTGATACATCGATGAACAGCCTCCATTTTTCCGGATTATTCTCAATTCCATGCGCAGACATTAAGCCATTAACGTTTTTGCAGAAACAAAGCCCAGATACCATTTTGAAGTATTGAATGAGATATTTATGATGATTGCGTTATGCAGAAACTCTGACGTTGGGATCGAGCAACTTCCAGCCTTGAAGCCTGGATCCTAGATGCTCTGCTTTAGATTTACTAAGATTAAGGTCAGGTACGAGATCGTCTAATTCCTCTTGTGTGATGAGATGATATGATTCGGTACCAGCAATAGTAAAGTCCTCGTCAAAGTCATCCATGGGTTCCTCCATAGGTTCTGATGAAACACAAGCTTCTTCATCATCATCAATACTCCACTCAGCATTGGGGCTGTGGAATTGGCAATTCTTGGCCATGGGGAACTGGCCAAATATCTTATGGTATATTAGGGTAAATCAACGACATTCTCTACTTCATGGTCATTCCTTGCAGTTTAGGTGTCATGCAAAAGTAGCAATCAGTTGAATTGTCTCTTGGCTCACGACACACAATGGGCACCGCAAATGGCATTGAAGCCGTCTTACCATTTAGCTACTGACGCAAGTTCACCGCACAAGTACTGCAGCAAAAGTGTGGAGCCCAGGGTTTATCTTGATCGCCTATCTTGCAACCAAAATACAGTTTGTAGGCTCTAGAAGCATGGTTCGTCATTCTTCGTTTCTGCAAACAGAAAACAACGTCTCCGCATAAATAGCAAAACTCTCAGCTCTATTAACATATGTGCGTGGCATCTTGCCGCTTTCAACAGACTGGCGGTTTCTTTGATGTGGATTGCAGACTCCAGAATGGGGCAGAATTGATCATGCAATCGGTGGATGATGCAATGATGGATGATGCAATCGCTAGAGAAAACCTGCAAGGAATGATGAAATGACAAAAAATTATGATAGAATCTGTAACATTATGTTATATTGCATCATTTTTGTTTTAAAATTATGTACTGTCCACATATATGTAATGTAAAAAATTCTGAATATAAATAAAGATTTGGTTTGACCTCTGCCAGTTGATTACCCAAATTACCTCTCCTCCCAAGAACGGCTAGTTCAGTCTTAGCAAAACCTCCACTAAACAATTCACTACACTATCAATGGCTAGAGTGTTGGGTTCTTAAAATCAAAAAAATGAAGATGGCTCGAGAGTGAATTATTTCAGATAGAAATAAACAGGCAAGGTGTTAGAATTAAAACAAAAACAATCTTTATTCCAAGATATTTATTGAACTGAATAAGGAGATTATTTGTATATCAACTTAACTTCTAAAGATAACAGTTTAGTTAAATCAAAGTGAATATCATCATCATCATCATCACGGTCAACCCTTTGCAATCCACTGCTGGATGAAGGTCTTCTCTAAACCCTTCCATTCTTCTCTGTTTGAAGCTTTGGATTTCCAGATGACACCAGCCACCTTCCTTATTTCATCGAGCCACCTTGTATGGGGTCGTCCTCTTGGGCGTTTAAAGTCTCGAAGGTACCAATCCAGAATGACTGCGGTCCATCTCATGTCTTGTCTTCTAGCAATGTGACCAGCCTATTGCCATTTAGAACGTTTGATCCGTTCGATGACGTCAATCACCTTCGTTTGGCTTCTTATCCAGCTGTTGCATTTTTGATCTCTTCTTGTAATTCTCAGCGTACATCTTTCCATGCTTCTCTGTGTTGTCCTCCTTGACAAAGTCCATGTTTCAGCTCCGTAGGTGAGTGCTGGTAAAACATACGGGTTGAAAACTTTTCGTTTCAAGCTAAGCGGCATGTTGCTCTTCAAGATAATGTTATTCTTGCCAAAAGCACTCCTTGCTGTTTTAATTCGTCTGTTAACTTCATTCAGAATCTTGCCATCCATAGTGATTTCTTGTCCCAGGTAAATGTAGCTCTGTACTTCTTCAATCACAATGCTGCCTGCCATGACCTTCTGTTTTGGAAGAAATGCATTGAACATAACGTTGGTCTTCTGTGTGGTCAGTTTCAGTCCTACACGCAGGCTAGCCTCTGCTAGTTCTTGTAACATTTCCTCCTAAATTGGAGGCAAAGTGATTATACTCAAATATTAAAAGAATGCAGCTGCTCATTTAGGAATTTTAGATAACTCTGACTAAATATCAGTTATTGTAAATCTAATAATTGTGCTCAAGTGAACACTCTGAGAGGGTCTCACCTTTATTTAATACTAGCAGAGGTACCTGGCGTTGTTCAGGATAATTATATTTCTAGGTAGAGAAAACAATCTCAAAAACCTAAATTATAACTCCCAATTGGTTAAATAATCACTCAATCAATACAACACAGAGCAAAGGGACTATCAATTCTACGAAAAATAAGAAAATCAGGAATTCTAGGTAATATACCGGGATTTTATTTACCTCCTGATATCTATCTTCAACACCGGGGAACATCACTGGATACTTTAGACCCCAGCTTATCCTTCCCTTGGCGTAGAAGCTGTTATACCTTCTTGCTGTATTCGAAACTCCAATTGTTCAGATGTTCCTAAAGCCGTATAGATTTTTCTATTTTAGCTCCAGAGTTTCACTGACCAATACTCGTTTATTCTCTTTTCTTTCCAGGCATATGATTTTTTACTAGTCGTCTGGATGTTTGATACGGACTTCAAGGGAAACACGTGTGACTCTTTTCCTACTCAATAGACGCTGCCTTATTTATGGCCAGCCAATGCATCGTCATTTTATGCTCATTTTTTCTTTCTTCTATAACTATCTTTTTTCCATATATATAAAGAAGGATGTTTGTTTGTTTGTGGGTTTGTTTGTGGGTTTTTCTGTTTGTTTGTTTGTTTGTTTTTTATACAAATCTACAGTTTTATTCCGATCTTGAAAAAATTTCGCATACATGAACTTCAAAGCATGAGGAAGGTCACTGTCTACCTTAGATTTCGAAAAAATAATAATTATTGATAATAAGTCGATATTCATATTTATGGCAGGGCATATTAATGAGAAATATCTCATGAACAACAATGCAAAACAAAGTTTTTGCAACAATAAGTAAGAACAATGGTATCAACACACAATTAAGGGATAGAACAAAAACCAGATTGTAAACTTGTTCAGCATAAAAAACAAACAAAACAAAAAAAAACCCATCCAAATCGGACCAACCAGTCACCCACAATCACGTGGTGAACTTTTTGTAGCTTACAAACAGCCACACTGCACAAGGAAAACTGAATGTTAATATTTACACCATGTAAAGCATGCAAATCAAAAAATTAACATAAATTACCATACTCACATTCACTTTCACGCGGAAAAGCAAATAAAAGTCATGTTTTAGCACTCAGAAGACGGAAGAATTCCAGGATGGCAAGCTACACTGTTCCGGAAATGGGTAAATATTCTCTGTGATTGTGGGTGTTTGGTTGGTCCGATTTGGATGATTTTTTGGTGTTTTTTTTGTTTTTTTATGCTGAACAAGTTTGCAATTGGGTTTTTTCTCTATCCCTTACGGTTTTTGAGATAAATTTTGAATGTATCCTAATTTGCATATTTGGGAGGATGAAAAGTGCACCATGGGATAGGGCACCCACAACTTCCTATTCATTGGATTCATCAAAATTGACATATCTGCTTCGGTTTCAAAAATAAAAGGGGGGGGGGGTTCAGGATTTTTTATTCAGCCTATATATCTCATGACCAACAATGAAATGAAAAGTTTGTGCAACAATAGGTATCAACAATGGTGTCAACACGCAATTCACACTACGCTCGGACTAGCAACAGATATCTCATGACCAACAATGCAAGGTAAAGTTTGTGCAGCAATAGGTCCGTCGTGTTCGCATTAACAATGGTTTCAATGCGCAATTCATCAATAACAATGAGCACAAAATTATTCAAAGAATTATAACAATGAACATAAAATGATGACGCAATGATAGAAAGTTCTTTTCAAAGAATTATAACAATGTACATAAAATGATGATGCAATGACAGGAAATTCGTTTCCAAGAATTATTAACAATGAACAGGAAATGGATATAATAGACGATATAGATAGGGCAGTCTCTCTCGATGAGGCAAAGGAGGTACACGTGTCTTTCTTCAGCTCCTTAACAAGCGTAATTGTCCCGGGCAACGCTGGGTCCTCTGCTGGTCTATCTGTATATATAAAGAAGGATGTTTCCTTGTTTGTTTGTTTGTTTGTGTGTGGGTTTGTTTTTTATACAAATCTACAGTTTTATTCAGATCTTGATGAAATTTTGCATATTTGACCTTCAAAGCATGAGGAAGGTCACTGTCTACCTCAGATTTCGAAAAAATAATAATTATTGGTAAAAAAAATCGATATTCGTGCTTATAGCAAGGCATATTAATGAGAATAGGTCATGACCAAAAATGCAAGGCACAGTATGTGCAACAATGCTTATCAACAATGGTATCAACACGCAATTCATAAACACTCTGCAGGGATCAACAATATATATCTCATGACCAAGAATGCAAGGAAAAGTTTGTGCAACAATAGTTAACTACAATGGTAACAACACGCAATTCACACACAATCTACACGGACCAACAATATAAGGAAAAGTTTTTGCAATATAGATAAGTTTCAATTTGTAACAATCCATAGAATTCCTGTTATTCAGGCATTTCTTAGAAAAGAGTATTCTTAGTATTTAACAATTTCTTGAAAATACTTAAAAATCATCAGTAACTGGAGATAATGGAGAGTTAGCAGATTATTGGGAAAGAGTGGAAGGACGACGGAGGAAACACTCTTTTAGCTCCGTGCTGTATTGAGCATATGGTAAGCAAGTAAATAGAAGAATCGGCGACCACTAGACTACACTACGTGATGAATGGCCAAGTTTTGCTTGAAGATATCGAGAGAAGAGTAGAAATTGCAACAACATCAAGTGTACATCTAAAGTAAGATTATGTGAGCAAGAAATATTTAGACTAGCAATGGCATCCTTGGAGAGGTCCATCCATTGTGAGACTTAAAAATTTTTTTTTTCAAATTTCTATTTAGGAATTTTTTCTATATATATAAAGAAGGATGTTTGTCGGTCTGTTTGTTTGTTTGTGAGTCTGTTTGTTCCTTATGCAAATCTACAGTTTTATGAATTTTTGCATATTTGACCTTCAAAGCATGAGGAAGGTCATTGTCTACCTCACATTTCGGAAAAATAATAATTATTGATAAAAAATCGATATTCATGGTTATGGCAGGGCATATTAATGAGAAATATCTCATGACCAACAATGCAAGGCAAAGTTTGTGCAACAATAGGTATCAACAATGGTATAAACATGCGATGCACAAACACTCTGCACGGACCAACAATATACCGGGTAAGCAAGAAATAATGTGAGGTGTTCAGAACTCGCTAGCGGGAATTCTGTTAGGCCAAATGCAGTACATTTTGGTGTATATACTTAGTGGAACATGCAGTTTCGATTTCTGCAAAAAAAAAAATACCAAAAGTCGCCATAGGGGGCGCTTATTTCAAGAAAACTTTGAATACATTTGCATAAGCGCGTTCCGTGTTGAGCAATCATGACTCTAAAAGGCAAGGCTGAGGATTTCCCATCATTTACGAACGAATGGCCTGACGATGATGCTTACCGGGCCAAGTGCTGCCCTTCGTGAATTCCGGCGATTGAAGACGTTACGAAGAGGACCGATGAGCATAACTACCTTACGGAAAATGATTGAACGCTTTGAATCTACCGGAAGTCTAGGAGTGCAACCAGGGACGCAAACGAATCAGGCAGCAACACGTTGAAGAAGTTACAACTGCTGTTGTGGAACAGGAGATGACTACTATGCAGGGTACCAGCAGTGCACACGCAATAGCACGCTAAACAGATATCCCATATTCGACAGTGAGGAAAATATTGCATAAGATATTGACATTTTATCCGTATAAACTCGCACCTGTTCAACAATTGCTTCCTGGAGATGAACGTACCCGAACTGACTTTTCGTTGAGATTTTTAGCGGGTATGGAAGTGGATGATGCATAGCCATGGCAAATTTTATGGAGTGATGAGGCACATTTTTATTTGAATGGTGATATCAATACCCACAACTGCCGTATTTGGGCTGCATCAAATCCACAAGTGTGTCTGCCAACTCCTATGCATTCACCGAAACTAACAGTATGGTGCGGCTTTACTGCTTCTTTCATCATCGGCCCGTACTTTTTTGAAGAAATCCGTCCCCGTGTACCTGTGACTTGTTCCGTCAATTCTGCCAGGTATGCCGATATGCTTGATAATTTTGTGATACCACGATTGCAGGAAAAGGGTTGTCTGGATTCTACCATTTTTATGAAGGATGGTTCGCCACCGCACATCGGAAGTCAGGTGCAGCAGATCTTGCGAGAACGTTTTTCAGACAACTGAATAATTAGTCGTGCATTTACCATGGTATGGCCACACAGGTCGCCTGATCTCAACCCTTGTGATTTTTGGTTATGGGGATATTTGATAAGCCTTGTGTATCAAGCACCTGTTCCTGACCTCTCAACATTAAAGTATCAAATAACGTTACATATCAGACTAATTAATGCAGATATGCTACGAGCTGCCTTAGAAAATGTCGTGTACCGCATGCAGCTATTGGAACAGCACACTGGTGGTCATATTGAAACACATTTGTAATTAAAAATAAAACATTGTTTATTGTTGTTACTAAAGTTTGTTTGTACGGTATTTGTTCATTTGACAATTAGGTATTCATTGTTTTCTTGAGATAAGCGCCCCCTATGACGACTTTTGGTATTATTTTTTTGTAGAAATCGAAACTGCATGTACCACTAAGTATATACACCACAATGTACTGCATTTGGCCTAATAGAATTCCCGCTAGCGAGCTCTGAACACCTCACGTTATTTCTTGCCCACCTAGTATATCTCATGACCAGCAATGCAAGGAAAAGTTTGTGCAACAATATGTTTCAATAATGGTATCAACACGCAATTCACCAATAACAATGAGCACAAAATGATGATGCAATAATAGAAAGTTCATTTCAAAGAATTATAAGAACGAACAAAAAATGATGATGCAATGACAGAACATTCCTTTCCAAGATTTATAACAATGAACATTAAATGATGATGCAATGATAGAACATTCATTTCCAAGAAATAATAACAATGAACAGGAAATGGATATAATTGACGACATAGATAGGGCAGTCTCTCTCGATGAGACAAAGGAAAAGTGTGTATGTGTGCGTGTGTGTGTTTGTGTGTTTGGCACGTTTTTGCAGTGCATAACCTATTACGGTTGATTTCCAAAAAACACATCAGTTTATTTAACTTCTTGTGATAAATTTTGAATGTGTCCTAATTTGCATATTTGGGAGGATGAAAAGTGCACCATGGGATAGGCCACCCACAACTTCCTATTCATTGGATTCATCAAAATTGACATATCTGCTTCGGTTCCAAAAATAAAAGGGGGGGGGGTTCAGGATTTTTTATTCACCCTATATATCTCATGACCAACAATGAAATGAAAAGTTTGTGCAACAATAGGTATCAACAATGGTGTCAACACGCAATTCACACTGCGCTCGGACTAGCTACAGATATCTCATGACCAACAATGCAAGGCAAAGTTTGTGCAACAATAGGTCCGTCGTGTTCGCATCAACAATGGTTTCAATGCGCAATTCATCAATAACAATGAGCACAAAATTATTCAAAGAATTATAACAATGAACATAAAATGATGATGCAATGACAGGAAATTCGTTTCCAAGAATTATTAACATTGAACAGGAAATGGATATAATAGACGATATAGATAGGGCAGTCTCTCTCGGTGAGGCAAAAGAGGTACACGTGTCTTTCTTCAGCTACTTAACAAGCGTAATTGTCCCGGGCAAAGCTGGGTCCTCTGCTGGTCTATCTATCTTCTATATATATAAAGAAGGATGTTTGTGGGTTTGTCTGTGGGTCTGTTTGTCTGTATGTTTTTTATACAAATCTACAGTTTTATTCCGATCTTGATGAAATTTCGCATACATGACCTTCAAAGCATGAGGAAGGTCACTGTCCACTTCAGATTCAGAAAAAATAATAATTATTGATAAAAAATCGATATTCATGGTTATGGCAGGGCATATTAATGAAAAATATCGCATGACCAACAATGCAAGACAAAGTTTTTGCAACAATGGCATCAACACGCAATTCACAAACACACTGCATGGACCAACAATATATATCTCATGACCAACAATGCAAATAAAAGTTTGTGCAACAATAGGTATTAACAATGGTTTCAACACGCAATTCACCAATAACAATGAGCTCAAAATGATGATGCAATGATAAAGCAATCCTTTCCAAGAATTATAACAATGAACATAAAATGATGATGCAATATGGATAAGTTTCAATTTG
>JAHWFO010048456.1:0-10278 GCA_023313115.1 Rhysida immarginata | reverse complement strand
TGTGATGCAGCTTTTTCCATTGCATAACAACTTACAAAATGTGCATTTCTGCATGATTGCTTAATAGGTTTTGTACGCTTTCTCTTTCTCCACCCATTAAGGCATCGTATGATTGTGCGATTCATTTATCATGTTCATCATTTAACAGAAATTTTACTTGTTCTGATAAACCTTCAGCATTTTGTAATTTGCGATTAAAATCTCCCCTGAACTTTTCGGATAAAGCCAGCATGTTCATAACGAAAAAAAATTACTTGCCGAGTTTCTTGCGAATCGTTGATTGTGTAATTTTCGATGACAGCAAGATATTTAGTTCCTTTAATTACATATTTATTCTTTACAAAAACTTAAAATACAATCAAGAAGTTCATTTTGAATAGTTTTTGATGATCTTTAAACACAGAAATTAAAAAAAAAATGTTCCTTAAATTATCATCTAATTTTTTAACAAGTCTAATAATCCTCTAAAAAACTTCGGGACTCGTTAAATGATCGGTTTCTTCATGTCCCCATAAAGTTATTCAAATTTCCCACTAAACACTACACAATCTAAAATTTTTACAATAATATCACAATTTTTTACACGTTTTCATTAGGTTTATTTACAGTTTGCCTATAAGCTTCACATAATTGCGTTTTAATGTTAATTGCCATTAATATTTCAGGATAACACAATTTTAAAATATTCAGCGCATTTTCATGTTTTTTTGTTTTTTTTTTAGCGTTTTCACATATATAAAAATGCAACATCTGTTTTTATCCATAATGAATCCTCTTTGGAAAAAAGGCATGGAAAGCATTTTTCTCTGCACATCCAACCAGTTAGTCAATTATGTTTGGTATAAATATCTGTATTAAATTTTCGCACATAACTCTGTGCTTAAAATCGGGTATAAGACAACCCAAAGCTTTGATATCCACTTTTACCTACAGTTCCAGGCGTGAGAATTGTTATTTTGCAAATATTTACAGAATATTTCTTTTCGTTCATTTCTTTAAATAAATATTATTAAATAGTAGTACTATTTTAATATAGAACTGGCTTAATACTATTAAAGCTTTCATTAAGCAGAAAAAAATTAAATCCGCACAATATTTACCTACGAGAAGCACACAATACGTCGTCACAACGGGAAAAATTTGTTTCAATGGCTTTGACTCTTATTTCAAGGTTAAAGTTCTCTGCTTCCGAGAAGCCAACCAGTCAACATAATTAGCCGCTTTCTGGTTGGTCACTGAAATACTGAAAAACCAACACCCTCAGGAACGTCAATTGGGACTTCGATGGGGGCCCCCCCGGGACTTCGAGATAGAGATTAAAGAGATTTACCTCGCTGGCTCCAATGATAGCAGCTCACAATCTCTGTAAATCACGCGTTATCCTCACTACCATAAAAAATGAATATGATGTACTTTATTGAAACTGTTAATAATAAATCTGTATGTGAAATATTTTAAAGCAGGTACGTATATTGCATAATATATGTGACAGAAGAAAAGAAGGACGAGACACAATAACCTTGGATCGTACCGCCCTGTGTTCAAATTTCTTTTTTTGCGATGTTTATATTGTAGGACCTTGCACATGGTAAAGTAAGATTCCATTGGCTGATTGAGCCTTGCAACTTCCGTGTTTTCAAAAGAAAACGGCGAAACTGACTTAAAACAACCAGTTCTAAAAAACAACTAAAAATATTTAATGATATTCATCGTAATAAAAACAAAATAAATTACACATAAATTAATCAATTTTTAATGAAATATTTATTAAAAAAGTAGACATGGGAGAACATTATAGAAGGACACAATTTTAAATATATTTTTGCTTTCGAGTGGTATTATATCACAAACAAGAAAATAATGATTTTCAGAGAAATATATAGATAAAATTAAGAACAGCGATAATATAATTTAACTTTCATTTTAATTGACATCAAATTTTTTTCTCGCTAAATCATATTTTTATGAACATTGCGACACATTTCATTTTTTTAATATAATTTTCTTTTATAGAAATAACGAACCATATTCATACACAAAAATGAACGACCGCTGTCGCCATCTGGGAATTGGGGTGTGGCATAACACGCGAAATTCGCCTGAAAGCTTTGCATTACCATAGCCTACAATAAATTAAAGATTAGGTCACTTCGCGCATTCTTATTCAAAAAGATTGTCAATTTTTTTCTCAAGATCTAAAGAATGATTCATTCTTTAGATCTTGTTTTTTCTGAGGGCAGTTATTTCAGATTGTTACGAGAGGTGTTGCTAGTGTTCTGTTAGAAACTACAGAATGTTTAAGAGAATAGCTTTTAATGGTATTGGAAATTATAAATAAAATTATTTTTTATAATGTTACTAATAATTAATAGCTAAATTTAATACAACCAAGTTTTTGGCTAAATAGTAATTAAATTATTATATACAATTTAATTACCCTACTAGATAGAATGTACAGCAGCAGAATAAGGGAATCTTTAGGTGTTGAGCCGCTACTTCTCCGCATTGAACCCGGCCGAGAACGACGAGGATTTTTCAGGGGGAAATCCTGAGATCACGCACTTCCTTCGGAAGGGAAGTAAAGCCGTTTGCCGGCTGCACGTTAAAGAACCCTTGCGAGGCAAAATTTGCGGCCCCTATAACGCCGTCCTCAAATGACCATGGCAGTTGAAAAGGACGTTAATACCAAACAAACCAAACCAACCAATCTCCGCATTGAGAGATCTCAGTTGCGCTGGTATGGCCACATGAGACGGATGCCGCAAACTAGTCTTCCTAGGCAGTTATTATTTTCCAAGCCGGTAGGTAAGTGACCTAAAACCAGGTGGCTAGACTACATGGAGAATCTGGGTTCGAGTCGCTTGGATATTACCAGGGAGGACATGCGCCTGATGGCGGAATATCGCGATCGCTGAAATATAGGGCTGCTGCCCCCGCGACCCTAACGGATAAGCGGGTTTGAAAAGTAAAAAAAGCATACAATAGGATTTTTTTTTATTAAGAATTAAAAATACTTTGAGGTAAACGTATTTTATCAATAAAACAGTTTTATTTTTCAATCCTCAACCAAATTAAAGCATTAAAAAAAAACTTGTGACTTTGATCACCAAAAATTAATTTATTAATCAAAAACAAATATGTAAAATAATTTTTATTATTTATGACGAAGCAAATAATTTTTGGTGTTCAAAGGCTTCAGTTTTTGTTTAATTTTTATTCTCGGATAACAATTAAAATACAGAATTTTATACCTATAATGATAAAATGTTTATTAAAAATTAGAAACTCTTATACAACTTTTCAATGTGCAGTCAACTTTATTATTTTTCTAGATAAAGGCGGCTTCTTCAATTTACAAAATTTACTTTCCCTGAATTATCAATCACACTTTTAATTTTAGCATAATATGATAGATATTTTTTTAATTTTTTTTTTTTTTTTTTTTACAAATTTGTTCATTATGTTCCTTACCATCACAATGGAACAGAGGGTTTTTCTTCATCCATGACAACAAAATCTGATATGACAACAATATTCGTTGCATATGCTCCGAATGCATTCATAGAGTATCCACTCTTTCTAGATGAAGTTGATGCTGCTCTTACCAAGAGAGGAAGTGCAGATTCTGTCACCCTGGTGGGCGACTTCAATGCACACGTAGGGGCTGATGACCAAACGTGAAAAAGCGTGATTGGGAGGAATGATGATCCCGATTTAAATGCGAATGGGAGGTGCTTGTTGGATCTCTGTTGTAACAATGGACTTTCCATCACAAACACCTGCTTCCAGCATAAGTATACCTGGTACGGGGATGCAATGGACCAGACGTCACAGATTGATTTAGTAATCGTATCAGCCGACTTATTCCGTTCAGTGTTGGATACTCGTGCGAGGAGAGGATACTCTCTACTAATCACCACTATGATGTCTGCACTTTGCGGTTCTCTGAATCCATGTCAAACAAACAAAATACTAAGTCCAGACATACTTGACGCATCAAATGGGAGGAAGACCTTTGCAGATAACATATCTTCAAGTTTCAAAGAACTACACAGTGTTCGTGGTACGGTTAAAGAGGAGTGGCAGTTGTTAAAAACTGCTATGATTACTTCGGCTGCATTGTGCTGTGGTAGTAAGCGGCTGAGTGTGGCACAGGGCGGTGAGAAAAGTACCTCATATTGGAACGGTGAAGTCCAAGAAGCTGTCAAGGCAAAGAAGGAAGTCTATTTGCTATGGCTTGTAAATAAATCACCTTCGAGTCGAGTGCGGTACAGTGAGGCGCGAAAAGCAGCAGCAAAGACAGTATCAACAGCTAAAGCCAAGGCCTGGGAAAAGTTCGGGAAGAAATTCGAGGCACTCTATGGTTCGGCAAACAAGGTATTCTGGCAGACCGTGCGCTGCTTCTGTGGAAAGAAGTCTCTTTCATCACAAACTATTACGAGTTCAGATGGGAGGCTTCTGAAAACGGAGGAAAGCGTAATGATAGGCGGAAGGAATACTTTTCTTCTCTTCTTAATCCGGTGACAGCAACAACTGAGCCATCTTGAAGCGGAGAATAGTCACGGTAGTATCACCGAAGAAGAAGTCAGATGGGCATTTAAGTTCCTGAAGTCTGGCAAAGCTGCAGGTGATGATAAAATCCGGTCCGAGATGTTAAAGGCCTTAAATCAGGATGGCATCTGTGGCTGACTCGGGTGTGTCAGATTGCTTGGATATCTGGACAGGCCCCTAAGCAATGGCAGGCTGGAATTGTGATCCCTATCTTCAAAAAGGATCAGAGAGATCAGAGATATTGCAACAACTATCGAGGCATCTCTTTGCTCAGCATCCCTGGGAAAGTGTACGCTAAGTGTCTGGAGAAGAGAAGTCAGGAAAAAGTCGACTCCAAACTGTCGGGGGAGCAGTGTAGTTTCCGACCTAGCCGAAGCACGACAGATCACATCTTTGCTCAAGGCAAATCTTTGAGAAATTCTGGGAATATGCAAAAGATGTCTACGCTTGCTTTGTGGAGCTCGAAAAAAAGCACTTGACAGAGTTCCTCGGGAGAAGCTCTGGCAAGTGTTGCAAGAGTATGGAGTGGATGGGCAATAACTGGTTGCTATCATGTCTCTGTACGGAAGCTCTGAGATGTGTGTGTGTATAAATGGTATTAAGTCAAAACCGATCATCGTGGGTGTTGGACTCCGCCAAGAGTGCGTACTATCGACCCTCTGGTTCATTATCTTTATGGACTGGATAGACAGGGACAGGCGAAGCGAGGAGCGTGTTTGTGTGGGTGACTGCCTGGTGGAGAGGTTGCTCTTTGCTGACGACCTTCTCCTCCTTGGGTCTTCTCGCACAAACCTTCAGCATGCACTACAATGGTTTGCAGCCAAATGTGAAGAAGCTGGGATGAAGAACAGCCTGCTCAGTGCGTTCTCCATGTTAGAGGAGCCCCATTGAGACAGGTGGAGGAGTTCAAGTATCTCGGGATTGCATTCACGAGTGATGGGAGGCAGGAAAAAGAATTGGATGCTCGGATCGGTGCATCAAACTGTGTCAGACGTGAACTGCAGCGATCTGTGGTAACGAAACACGAGCTGAGTGACAAAGCCAAGCTCTCCGTCTTCAAATCTATCTTTGTCCCCATTCTCACATATGGTCATGAGTCTCTTGGGTAATGACCGAATGAGTGTGATCGCGGATACAAGCGGCCGAAATGAGATTGATGAGAAGTGTGGCGGGTGTCACCCTACTAGATAGATTGCACAGCAGCACAATAAGGGAGTGTTTAAGTGTTGAGCCGCTACTTCTATGCATTGAGAGATGTCAGTTGCGCTGGTATGGCCACGTGATACAGATGCCACAAACTGGTCTTCCTAGGCAGTTGTTACTTTCCAAGCTGGTGGGTAAGAGACCAAGGGGTCGGCTTAGAACCAGGTGGCTAGACTACATGGAGAATCTGGGTTCGAGTCGCTTGGCTATTACCAAGGAAGACATGGGCTTGATGGCAGAAGAACGCGATCGCTGGAGATCCTCCATAGGGTTGCTGCCCCCGCAACTCCAACGGATAAGCGGGTTTTAAAAGTAAGTAAGGATATTTTTATAGTAACTTTTACTTTCGTATACATAGTATAAGGAAGTATTGTAATCACAAAAAATTTCGACCTAGAGATTTTCACTGATTTTCACGTTTTAGGGTACTTAGATTTCTGGAACATGACTGTGTGTGTGTGTCCACGACAGCGTCCAAACGGCTAAAGCTTTCAACTTAAGTTTATAATCTTCCTCGAAAGGACTAAACTTTCATGGAATCGGTGAACCGGAAATATCAGTTTACTGCAGCGCCAAAATATAAATTTTGAAATATCTCTTTAACCATTGCGTTTATGAAAATTTTGAATGGATTGAAAAGTGTTCCAATCACAATTTTAAACAATTTTTTTTTTAAATTTTTCAAAACTCCAACCGGAAGTACCAGTTTTACTCTTTTTAAAATCCAGTTTTTGGCTAATACAGGCGAAAGAAGATGGTATAGGAAAATTTGGAATCAATGACAAAGTGTTTAGAAGCTAATTTGAAGTAACTTTTATTCACAAACTTTTCCAAAATTTATATCGGAAGTAGCCATTTTAGACAGTTTGTTAATTTTTTTCTGCATTTGGACCATGAGATTTACGTATAAGAAAGTCGGTTGGTGACCACACATCATTTTTTTATAGTTAGTAAGAAAATTGGATTTTCTTTAGTATTTTTTTATAAATATATTTCTTGTAAGTTTACAGTAAATTTTTTATGATTTTTCATGTTTTTCATAAAATTAATTTCAATATGTTGCTTTTTAAATAAATACTTTTCTTATATCGAACTCTACATAATAAATAAAAAAGAATAAAAATTATAGATGTAAACAAACAGAAAGAGAATTTTACAATAGAATTTTGTCCGATGGAAGTTGGAGTTTTTATCCCCAGAGGTCTTGTCCGCATCCCCCCTCCCCCATCTAGAATTTTTGGCTATGGTACTGTTCATAACATTTAATTTTAATTTTTTATTATATTTATAATGGAATGTTTCGCTAGTTATACTAGACTAATAAATTTTATTCTAAAATGGATACTAACCTAATTTATCAGCAGATCGCCTTTAGCCACAACGATTTGCGGTTTTCGTCTACAGGAAATTCCTGAAATCTTATACCTGCTTTCTTTGCAGGGTCTGACGTGCATAAAGGATTTTCTGCAGACCAATAATGCATGTTGTGCCGATTCAACTCTCCATGATTAGTGAAACCCGATTCATCGGAAAATAAGATGCGAAGAAAGAAATTATTATCCATTTCTATTCTACCACATGCACATTGACAGAATATCACTCGATTCCTAAAGTCATCTCCATGTAATGACGCATGATATGGATGATATTTAAGACGCTTCAGTATCCTCAGAGCACTTGTTTTATAGATTCTAGAATTGTTAGAAATCGCGCGAGAACTGATATGAGGATCATGAGCGACTGCTGCTAACACGGCGATTTAATTGTCTGCAACAGTCGGCGTTCTCTTATTTTCGGCTGTACACTTCCCTCTTCTAAAAACTGTTTCACAGCACAATAGAAAGAATTACGCAAAGGAGTAATTTTCAGCGTATAAACGTATTGCTTGATCAACATCTCGTCCAGATTCACCATAAATTAAAATCATTTCAATTTTTACTGCGACTGATAATTTTTCCATATTAGCTTACAATGGAATGAAGAACTAGAACTGAAAACGAGGATGAGTGAGTGAAATGAAAATGTACATCTTTATAAAGTTCGTTACTTGCTCGTCTAAAGTCATCATTTTGAGCATTCGTTACAATAATACAAAATAAGACAAAGTTGAATATCACAAGAAATAAAGGTCCAAAAGAATAATTTTTCGAACAAAAGTCGTTTTTTTTTCGTAGATTGCGGAACTGATGAGAAGAATATAGATTTCCATTTGAAAAAAACGACGTTGACTTTGAAATAACCTTGAACCCATCCACCCAATGATGACTGAGCATTGCTTTTGCATTTCCATCCCTGAATCAAATAACTTTTATCTGGAACATGTTTTTCTGAAACGTCTTGCTGACGAGATATTCAGTTATCTCAAGATAAATGCCTGACCCTGTATATTTTTATAGAATCTAAATCAACCTAAGCTAACCTTTTTTATGCTATAGATCATTAAATCTACGGGATGTTTAAATGTTTATCATATTAATTTTTTTAAGTAATTAAATTTTTCCAACGCAACATCCGAGCAGAAATCGACCACTTTCAGGGCAACCGAGGGTCAACGAGATTTAGAAGCCCTGGCGCGGATTTATTACATGACGAAGTTAGTACTTGCTAGCTTAAAGATATTTCTATCTGAGGTAGACGAAAGATATTTAAGTGCAAGAAAATATCTCTTAAAACGATTAAAAGCCCAACAGAGTGTGTCGATATTTTCACAATGCCAAGATGACACCCGATGATGTCAGAGCCAAAGCGAAGTGTTCCTTTCCGTTCTTTACTTACGCGACTCGAAGTAACCCAAAAAATAGAAGTTCAGTTATCACTTTTGTCATTTTTTCAGAAGTTTAGAGATACCTTTCATAAATCATTGAATGTGCCAAAAGGTATCTCTACCCCGTACAACTATAGGCAATATGATGGCGAAGTGGAAGATCCTGGAAACAACCACAATGCAACCACGAACTGGCAAACCCAAGAAATTGACAGGCAGAGATCATCGAATGCTTGCACATGTGACTTGAAGCATCGATGGTCTTTTGCTGTAATGATTGCTACAGATTTAAGAAATTCTGCTTCCTGTGTTGCTAGCACGTCATCATTCGTCTGGAACTATTTTTTTCTAGACTTCTACGGTTGTGCTGATGCTCAGGAGCCTTTCATCGCTAAAAACAATTCTAGACGACGTTTAGAGCGGTGTAAAACTCGCAGAAATGGATCATGAAACAGTAGAAACGTGCCCTATGAACTGATGAATCACCGTACACACTCCGGCAATCAAATTGACGAAGTTGTGTTTGGCGGATAACGGCAGAACGTTTCCTACCTGTGGGTGTGGTCCCAACTGTGAAGTTTGGAAGAGATGGCATCATTGTATGGGGCTCTTTTTCATTGTTCCGATTAGGCCAGCTTGTTTTTGGTAAAGGAAAGATGAATGCTGTTGCTTATTGAGATATCGTGGACAACTTTGCACTGCCAAAATTGTGGGAACAGTTCGGGGACGGGCTTTTTCTGTATCAACATGTCAGTGCTCCTTGCCACGAAGCAACGCCTGTACACGAATGGTTTCAAGACAACAGGGTTGAAGAAATGGATTGTCCTGCCCAGAGCCCCATCTCAATCCCAATAAACATCTCTGGGATGAATGGGAACGTCGACTACGATCCAGACCCCTCTGTCCTTCATTCCTGACTGACCTAACCAATGGTCTGAGGCAGGAATAGAGATGAAATTTCAACTTCTTAGTACCAAAACTGGTGGAAGGTATTCCTCGAAGGGTGGAATCATTAGAGCAAAGGGGGGGGGGCCCGCCCCGCCACCGCTTACTAATTCCTGTTGTCTCAACCTTGCGACGCAGAAAACCTGGAATCCCTAAACTTTTGAACACGTAGTGTATCACACGATTAAAAAACGTGTACCCCAGCCAAAATTTTCGTTGTTCAAATTCATCACAAGTGTTATCACACTGGTGTAACATTGCAACATGTGTGCATTGTACGCTTCCGTAATTTCACGGCATCTGAAACAAACAATTCTGGCTGCATCCATTCCTTTCAGCGGATTTTCTCTTACACCTTGAAGCATAGCTTCCATAATGGAACTTGAAGCATAGCTTCCATAATCTCACCCTTCATAATCATATTCCAAGGGAAATACACTGAGCTAGAAAAGAAGCCTGATGTACCCACAAAAGGTCATCCAAAGTATGAAAGAAAATTGCCTCCTCTTAGTGGAGAAAAATTTGATTGACGACTGTCTAGACTAGAAGCAGACCACTAGTATTAGATAAGACACGACTTATGAAGTCCAGTAATCTGGAAATAAGACATTATCAATGTCTTCAAAATTAATATCAAGTATATGCCTTGGATCACGATATCTCTTTCTATGCATAGGATGCTTTAAAATGCCCGAGACTAGCTCGTTGCTATGATTTTCTATATTGGGCAGCATGGATTCCATGAGCCCTTGAACGTATTTGCCAATATGAGTCATGTTGAAGTCATTATAAATGGAGGAATTGCGAACAATTCT
>JAHWFO010048452.1:0-16615 GCA_023313115.1 Rhysida immarginata | reverse complement strand
ATAAATTACAGAGCATGTTGTTCCACCGGGCGCCATTACGTTAATACTCCTATCGCCCTCTGGTGGTTGCAGTAGAGCCTCAGTTTAAAAAAATTGCCGAGTGTCGTATCCGTTTTACCTCATCCGTGTTCTAGACCTTGTATCATTTTTATGTGGCAGGGGGGTCGGCCCTACGCACAACCCCCATTTCTGGGGGGTGATGATGATCTTAACGACTGCTGTATGATGGTCGCAGCAGCCGGGACCGACGGCTTTACGTGCCCTCCGAAGCACGGGATCATGTTATGAATGGGATCTATGCATGAATTTTAAATTTGCTTAAAATTCATAAAAAATGAGAGAAATAGTTTCAATAATCACTTATTGCAATGTAAAAAATTTGTGAAGTTGTTTTCATAAATAAAAAAAATTTTTTTTAAAAGCTGAATTTTATCATTTGGCCAAGAACACATCTGATTGGTTGTGATGTCACTAATCAGCAACCGACGGCAAGCTTGGCCTTTAACAAGCTTGCAGCTGCAGATTTGCGTGCATTTTTTAAGTTATTCGAGCTATTAACAGTGCATTTACAGACGAAAATGAGCCGCCCAGGTAGCGAAGTGGCTAACATGCTGACTTCTGAGTCGCTGGGTCGTGGGTTCGAGTTCCACCACAGGGATGGTTGTTTGTGTTTGTCCTCCATATATTGATAATTTCTGTATAATAGTATACACTAATGTAGCTCATATGCATATTTAGTAATTAAAGATGCAATTTCTGTGGAATTATCGTCATTAAAAATCTGTGTAATGAAATCAGCTAGTCTCTCAAGAGAAGAAAGAGATCAGAGCTGTGAGAAGATGAAGACGAAAATGAACAAGATCAAACCAGATGAAGGTAAAATCAGACAACCTGCTAAAAGTAAATTCATTGACAGCGGCAGAGTATTTTTCATACAAAGAATGCTTTACAGTAGCTGAAAGTCGTGGATTTAAAGAAGCTAGGTAAGTTGACAAGCAAACTTCTCATGTGATTTAAATATATGTAGCAACAAAACTGTAGATACAGTCATGAAGCGAGAGAGAGGTCCTTCCACTTTTCCACAATGGAATTTATTAAAACCATAAATGTACATTTGGGTTGCTATGCAATCATCGATAAGTATGAGGCAGAGAATGAGCAGAACAATGATTTACAGCTGCCGTGATCATGTTAGCTGATTTGTGACATCATGTGAGCTGATTGACATTTTAGTGGGTGGAGCTAAGTAGTAAATTTTAAAAATAAATTATAATAAAAACAACAAGGATTTGAGAAGCAAAAATTTTGCATATTACCTGAGATGTGTTCTTTAATTTGACAGTATTTGTAAAAATCATGCACAGACCCCATTATGGGTGTTACAGATGAACTAGCCATTATGATTGCTGGTCACTGCAGGTTGTGGATGGATTGATGCCCTCGTAGATAATGAAGAAACCCCATAATTCCATGTGCATTGATTGCCTGACATGATTAATCAATATCAATGTTAAGCTACGCCTACTCCAACTTTCCCTGGATCAACTCTAGTTACATGAATGAAAAACTGAGAACTGTAGCCAGGAAAAAGCTGAAACCATGTTATTGAGGTATTTTTTAATTATAATAATAATAAAGTGAAAAGAGACTTTGTTTTTATGCTTCACTGTGTTATTATAGGAATCAGTAAAAGCAGCGCGTTCCCACCATTTCAGCTTCGGCGTCGTCTCAAGTACAACTTCTCCAGAAATCCTAGCGTGCAGGTATTCACAGATAACGTCAGAAACCAACGTGCAAATCTCCTATTGGCCATCTGATTGATGTATTAGATTTTTGTACATTTCAGAGCTGTAGGGAACAAAAGTACGCATTTCCAGACTTATGCACACTGGATATTTTTTGTTCCTTGTCCTGCCAGGAAGCACCTCCCAAAATTTGTACAGACAATTAAGGGAATCATATATATGCATGACACCTGTCATTTACAGAGTAGAAAACCCAGCTGCTGAAACTTCAATTTTAACTGTGGAAATCTCAAACGGTTCGTTATCTGAACCTTGTTTATATGAACGTTTGTTTTCATCTCGCTGTGGGGGATTACCACGAGAAGTTGTGACAGAGATTTAGATACCCTCTGTATATGTGTAAACATAATTAATATTATGCAAGTAATGTGCTTTGTAAGAACTCTTCTTTGAAGTATTTAAACTAAATGACAGCAGCATTTAATTATAGGAATTTAGAAAAATTTTTCTAACCAGTGTTATTACTAAAATATATCACAGGGGAAATTTAGAGGAAGAAAAGAGCAAATAGCACTCAATATATTATTTAACTTATGTTCCTATGCAAAATGCATACCTGCAGTATGCAATGGTGTGCGACGTGTTTTACTAAAACTTTTGCATAAAGATGGATCCTGTAGCAGTAAATAAGTCACAATATGCAAATGTCCTTCCCTGTAAAATTAAAATTTCATACATTTATATCAAGCTCCTTATTTATAATGAATTCTGAAAAATGATTATAATGACTTGTATAAAAGAGGATCCAGCAAAAACCCCTGGTATAAAACCCTACTCTTAAAGTGCAAAGGAGGGGAAAAAAACCCAGGTACAAAACCCCCAGAGTAAAAGCACAAAAGAGGATATATCCCGCAAATAAAGCCTTAATTTTTATCTGATTTTTTATAATTTATACATCATGTTATCAAATTATTTGAAAACTGTGTTGTTTTTTTTTTTACTTATTTGGAGCAGGGAGGAGTCTTTTTTAATATTAATTTACCAAATTAATTAATTGGCCATAAAATTTTTTGTTACAATTTAAACTTATAATGCATTTAGAAATAACCTATGCATTTAAAAACCAATCTTATAATTTATTTATTTATTTATTATTACTACCACATATTTTCATTATTGTCATGCATCCAGGTTAATATGACATTCAATTTAAATGATAAATGAAAAATTAAGCCAAGAGCCTACTGTCAACAATGGCTTAATTGGTCAGAGCGTGGGCACGATCCCAAGCTGCGGAATTTTCGTTTTCCTTCCTATTTTCATTTATTATTTAAACACCTTTACTGTACTATAACTGTGCATCTGTACTATAACATTTTAATATCCGGGATATGGCATTTAAATACCTCCTCTCAGACCACTCATCAGCTATTCTTTAATAAATTTAATATAGAATAAAAAAAAAAATTATTTGGATATTGATATAAGAATTGAAAAGTTGAATGATATTGGTGCCTTAGGGCTTAAGTTAACTGTGAAAATTATCCAAAAGTATAAACTAGTTAAAAGTGAAATAGAATAAAATACAATAAATATGAAAGAGAAAGGAATAGCAGGATGTAGAAGAAAAGTAGGACGAGACACAAGTATCTTGGAAAAAAAATAAAAGATAAAAAAGATAAAAATTCAACATAGGGTGGCAAGACCCTGAAAGGAAAAAATAAAAACAAAAAGAGAAAGGAAGAGGTGAAAGAAAAATAACATGGGAGGGGCTGTATGAAAACAACAACCCAGGAATAAGGGGTAAGAAAAGGTCAAAAGAGTTACATAAGTAACAGAAGGCATTGCTTAACTTTGTTCATTCCATTTCATTTCTGTAGTTTGTGCAGAAATAGTAATTTTGTATCCTTCTCCTATACTATCCTTTTGGAATTATGTTTAGCTACATTAACTGCAAGTCCATATAATGGAGTTAATTTCCGAAAAACAACTTCGTTATAAATTTGGCGTTATGCACAGTGCTGTTATATAGAGGGAGCACTGTATTATTTGAATAATTTCTTAATGGAACAACGCAACAGCATTTAGAATGTTTTAGCAATCGCCAAATATTTTTAATATTCTTGCTGTACTGTGTTGGATAAAACAGAACATCAGTTAATCAAGACTCTACTGTATCAATTGTAGAGCATCCCAATTGGCTCGTCTTTAGAACCGCTGATCCCAATCAATGACTTTCCTTCCTAAATTATTCCAGTTTCATGTAGATTCATGAAGGAAGTCTAAGGCTTAAATGCGTGAACTCTTATATATAACAAAACAATCACGCCTATGTCAAAAAGTATTTGTTGTTTTATGAAGACCCATCTCTATGTATTTACAAACGCTGAGATCTAAAGTATTTAAAGATATTTGTATAGTGCCTCTGAGACATTTTCATTTTCTTTCATCAAAATGTCGACAGAAATTCAACTATACATCATAAAGCGTCCATTCATTTCGTTAAGAAATACAATACTATGACCAATCCATTATCTGAATTATTTTTATATTTGCGGAGCAAGACCATATGGTGGAACGTAAAATTATTCCAAATGTATGAATAATTACTGTAATAAGAACAATTAACTAGATTTTTAAAAAAATTATTCAGTAAATAAATTTTAGAAAACATTTTTAAAAGGCCCCCTCCCCTCCCCACACTACACAATAAAGGAAAAAAACTTCAATAAATTTTCAGGTAACTTGATAAAAATGATGTAGCCCGGCGTCACTCGCGTCAAATTTTATAACAGCACTACCCGCGCTGCGGTGTTTACACCGCACTTTTTAAAAGTGATTTTATTTGATAAAAAAGAACTCAGTGAGATAAAATAACAAAATGATTTTTATTATACTTTTATAAATTTATGCCAAAATCGTAGCTTTTTCTTTAATTTTTACATTCTAATTTGTTAAGTTTAACTTTTTTAATTTTTAATTTTAACATTTTTTATTGGCGCTAGCTGTTGCCAATAAATTGTACTTGGAATACATGGAAGTCATCACAAGGTAGTGCCACTGTATGATGAGCTAAATCAAAAAAATCAAAAAGTGCGGTGTAAACACCGCTCGCGCGAGTGACGCCGGGTTAAAAATTATAAAAAAAATCATATATAAATTAAGGCTTCATTTGGAGGTTATATCCTCTTTTATGCTTTTATCACAGCTTTTATCTCTGGGGGTTTTGTACCTGCGTTTTTTTTTTACCAGGGGGTTTTATACCTAGAGGTTTTGACCAGCGGGTTTTTGTCCTACCCTCGTGTTAAAGATATAAAATTACTAAAGCAGAAATAAAATGACCTGGATATCTGTTGATACTATTTACCAGTAATAAACAGGGTGATTCAAATTAAATGTAAAAAACTTTTAGGAGGTAGTATGGGTGATTCTAAGCAAAAAAGTTCATATGAACATGGTTCCGAATTTGAAAATATGAAAAGAAATAATGCTGCCACCAAGATCAACAAGTTAATTGGCAGGTTCTATGAAATTTGGGGGAATAATAAGGTACATAAAACTGTGCATACCGCTAAAATTTGCTCAAATTCCAACGAGTAGTTTCAGAGTTACGCACTCAACATCGTAACACATGCTGGTTAGTACTCGCATGTAAGCACTGTTAAGATTTTGAATGCGAAACTCGGAAAATACTTGTTGGAATATGATCAAATTTTAACAGTTACACAGTTTTGTGTACGCTATTATTCCTCCAAAATTCATTATCGTAGGCGTTACAGAACCAGACTTATTATCATGTTGATCTTGGTGGCGGCATTTTTATTTCTGCTCATATCTCAGTTAGCGTTCAAATTTGGACCCATGTTCATATGAACTTTTTTGCTTAGAATCACCCATACTACCTCTCCTAAAAGTTTTTTACATTTAATTTGAATCATGCTGTAGAACCAGCCCACTTTTCCAAAATTTCACATTAAATTCTCCATGAATAAGTATTTGGATTGATAAGTAATCACATATAAACAATAGAAGCAGTCAAATACAACCAAGGCCGAGTTACAAGAAGTATCATCCAAAGGTTCATGGTTAAGGGTCGATTCATGGTTAAGGGTCATACATTCCAAAGGAATTCTTTGACAAGAATACTTTTTTTTTTTTTTTGGCAACTGAAATGTGAAGCAGGAGCAACAACAACCACAGAAAATTTAGAACTGTCTCAAGAAAATATTTGAAAGAGAAAGCTTCATTTTCAATAATAGAGTTAAGTTTGAATTATACGTGTGAGAATACTCATGCCAATCAGGAAGTGTTGTTGATGAAAGCGAATATTTAGGCAAAGGAAGTGTTTAATTTTTAGCTGCCGCCATCAGCTCAAATAAAGTCAATAAGCAAATTTTGTGTAGGGTGTTTGTCTTTTATCAAACTTACCTCCATATATATATTTATATTACCGGTATATTACAGGGCGATCTAAAAGTCAGGAAAACTTTAAAACTCAATAATTCACACACGAATGCACATAAAAAAGGTTCCATTTGTACATATATGATTCAAATTAATTTTTGGCCAACAGATGGCACTGTCAAGTTACAGACATCATCGTAATGAAATAGAAATGCTGTCATTTATGAGAAGGCCTTCTTAGTTAAACCTTATTATCAGAATAAGGAAAATGCCGGTACAGCATTCCGGGCATATCTATGCATTCATGAAATATGAGATGGTAAACCACCTGTGATGTGTGCTCCTATCAACATCTTCAGAAGAATCCACACAGTATTAAAGGTGGTCCAATAAAGTTACTGAGAAGGTGGTCATAATAAAATGTATAATTCTTAGTTTTCAGTTTTTGCCTTTGTCTTCAAAATACAAATCCATTGTTTTTTTGTCTCACTTGTTGTGGATTAGAGATTTTCAGTTTCAGGTTTTCAGTAGTTTGAGGATAATACAAAAATAAAATACAGTCTATTTTAACATCCAAACCACAGTTAATTTTATGGTCATCCAATAATAATGGTCAAGCAACCCACAAACGTTTTTTAATATTAAGACAGAATTATCTATGAAATGAACTATAATTATAATAAACATATTTATCATAAATGCTGAAATTAACATACATTGAAGTGCAAAAGGTCATGAGATACTTATTCAATATCATGTCGGATCTACTTTTGCCCAGCAAAGTGCAGCAACTCAATGTGGAAGGGACTCTACCAGTCGGCAGAAATCCTATGAAAAGATGTTCACCCGTGCAGTCTCGTTAGCTGTCCATAATTGCATGAGTGTGGCAGGTGCAGGCTCATGTGTTTGAATGGATTGTTTGATAATATCCCAAATATGTTTAATGGGGTTCTGGTGATCTAGGTAGTCAATTTGTTTGTTGGAATTGTTCAGAATGCTCCTCGAACCAATCGCAAGTAATGTTGACCCAGTATCCTCTTGGAACATCCCATCATTGTTAGAGTACATGAAGGCTATGAAGGAGTACAAATGGTCACCAAGCAGCTGGACATTATGGTTCCCAGTCAATGGTAGGTTAAATTTATTTGCACAGTGCCTTCCTGACAACTTGGGTCCATAGCCTCCTGGTGTATGCACCACACTTGAACCTACCATCAGCTTGCACCAACTTGAATTGTGACTCTCGGACCAAGATATGCGTTTTCAGTCATCTAAGGTCCAATGAATAACGAAAATATTCTACTATACTGTGATCTCTTGTATAATGTGATCCCATTTTTAGAGCCCAAAAAACAGTAAAAATTTATTTACAAATTTATTTAACGTGATATCTACATTGTTCAATTATTATCAATAAATGGCAGCAGGAGAGAAGCTATAATAAATAAAATGTGATTGCAGTGACTTTTTTTTAAATGGTTGTCATCTTGTTTTCGAGGATTCACTTTGGAGGTGGAAAATTGAGGGGAAAAAAAGGAGATTAATATCCTGTATAGTGTACACTGAATGACCAATTTATTAGAGACACCCTGCTAATAGCGTGTTGTGCCTACTTTAGTGGCGAGAACTGCCTGAATATGTGCTGGCATGGATTCAACAAGGTGATGAAACCGTTGCGAATGAATAGCAGCCCAGGCTGACAGTACAGCGTCCCGTAACTGGTGCAGGTTGGACAGCAGTGTGGGAAGGAGTCGGATGGTTCTTTCCACTACATCCTATAAATGCTCGATTAGGTTGAGATTGGGAGACCGAGCTGGCCACTGAAGCAGGTGGAAGTTCGCGCCATGTTCCTCAAACCAGTCCAAGACCATTCGAGCACGGTGACAGGGAGCATTGCCCTGCTGAAACTGACCGTCACCACCAGGGAACACAGTAATCATGAACGGGTGCACCTGATCGGCAACAGTGTTCAAGTAGTGTGTCGCATTCAGGGATGTGTCTACGGATATCAGAAGACCCAGTGTGTCCCAAGAGAAGACACCCCAGACCAGCACTCCTCCTCCACCCGCCTCGTGTTGTCTGCGACAGATGTGCAGTCTGCTGTCTGCATGATGAAGTAGGAAGCGCGATTCATTGGACCAGACTACCTTCTACTCATCCAGTGTCCAGAAGCGATGCCTGTGCTATAGCAAGCATGCTTTCCTATTTTGCGGTGGCAGCGATGGCATCTTTACTGGCCGCCTGTTGTTAAATCCAGCTTGGTGCAAGGTGCGCTGCACCGTGTGCTCCGAAATGGGTTGGTATCTTCCCTCATTGAACTGCGCTGCAATTTGTTGGCCTGTTCCCATCCTGTTGCTGTGGATGATTCGTGCCAGTTGCCATTGGCCTCGTTCATCTATGGCCCTGTTTCGTCCGGAGTTGTGTTTGTTGGAGGTTGGTTTTTGGCATGACCACCATTCACGGAATACCCTTGACACTGTTGCATGGGAAAACACGAGGAGGTTCGCACATTGCGAAATGCTCAACCGCTCCCGTCGAGCTCCAACAACCATGCCTTGTTCAAAGCCTGTCAAATCCTTGGATTTACCCATATTCAGTTCACTTCTTCTGCTGACTGCAACTTGTGATCCAATGCACCCCTTTTATACACCGCTTCGGCCTGTTCCATTATTTGGGTGTCACTGGGAAGCTGATCCATTTTCTGTTCAGTGTATATACTGTATAATGTACTATAATGTACCAGTATATTACATTATGCGCTAGTTTTGTTTGAAATTCATCAGAGCGAAGTTAGTTTTATGAAGGAGCATTCTGTTCAGATGTCGCTGGTAGGTATTAATGCCTGAAATGAGGAAAGTTTAACGCTGCACCACTTCAGAAATGGAATCTCTCATGCATCTAGCTCCAACTTTTGTTTTGCATTCAAACTCTGACAATTCTTGTTATGTATTTATAATCACATTACAAGGTATTTCAGACACTGTTAATAGCCTAACTGACAGCATTACTACCAGTCTACCTATTTATACACCTTTTACGCAATGCAAGCGGCACCTGAAAATTTACATATGATATTCCATGACTTTTGTGCACTTCAATGAATATTGCTGGAAATTATTACAAACCTGCAAGCAATGTGTAAACAAGACCAACCATCTTTGTTTAAAAGTTTTAATGAGGCATCATTTTCTACTAACATTTTAATCACTTGTAAATTTGGTTTTGCACAGGCTAACATAAGCGGAGTCCTTACAGAGAGAGAGAAAGGGAGAAAAAAAAAAGGCAACAGTTAGAATTGATTCTGCTTTCTTGATTATATAATCTTAAAAGAATATTGCGTATTTACTGATAGAACTATTAAAAACAAAAATCTATTAAAAGTTTAATTAACAGTTAATTCAGTATTTGATTCAAAAGCTTAATGATCTGATAGCCAAGAGGAGTTGTCCTATTTTCAGGCTAAAGTCAAAATTTCTGATAATTGCAGTGAATATACACCGAGTGAGCTTATTATTATGACCACTTGACATGTTTATGCAAATGCACACACAGACGTTGCCACAATGTTGCTAGCGGGCCGGACCAATATAAAAAGGGAAGCTGAGTGTCGTCGACAACAATAGACGTGTTACATTCTTCAACTATGGGTAAACAATGCGATTTAACAGCCTTCGAACGTGGGATGATTGTAGGTGCTCAAAGCTATGGAGCGAGTATCAGCGAAACAGCAGCATTCGTGGGGTGCTCAAGAGCAGCCGTCATTAAAGTATTTAAAGACTGGACAATTAGCCGGAAGATGGGGTCTGAACGTTCGTGTTGGGGCTGCCCACGGATGGTTGATGGTCGGACAGAACGGAGACTGTCACGACTGGTAAAGGATAACAGAGGGGCAACTGTGCATCAAATCACTGCTGACTTTAATCAGGGGTCCTCCAAAACGGTCTCTGAATGCACTGCATGGGATACGGAAGCCGAAGACCTGTCCGCACACCTTTGCTGTCTGCAGCCAACAAGTGGAAACGACTCCAATTCACTCAGGAGCACAAGGACTGGACTATCGAGCAGTGGAAACAAATCATGTGGTCTGACGAGTCATGATTCCAGTTACATCATGCAGACGGCCGCGTGAGAATCTGGCGGAAACAGCACGAAAGCATGCACCCCGCATGCATGAGTACAACCCTTCAGGCCGGTGCGGGCAGTGTTATGGTCTGGGGAATGTTTTCCTGGCATGTGTTGGGTCCGTTAATACATGTTGAACAACGTTTGGATGGCACAGCATACCTTCGTATCGTTGCCGATCAAGTCCACCCTGTCATGTTGATGGCATACCTCAATGGAGATGGTTACTTCCAGCAAGACAATGCGCCAAGCCACAGAGCTCGTATTGTGCAGGAGTGGTTCCAGGAACATGAGGGGGACTTTACCTTATTTCGGTGGTCCCCACAATCCCCAGATCTCACTCCAATTGAGCATTTGTGGGACGAAGTCGAACGAATCATCCGACGGCTGGATCCACCACCGTCCAATCTAGCACAACTAGACAGTGCTATCCATCAGGGATGGTGTCAGATTCCTCCCACCACCTTCCAACATCTCGTGGAGTCAATGCCACGAAGAATCATCGCAGTATTAAAGGCAAAAAGTGGCCCAACGAGATACTGACAGGGTGGTCATAATAATATGCTCACTCAGTGTAAAATGAATTAGGATGGCATGCATTGTAATACTAAAGTAATTTATCTAATAATAGTTTAAGTAAAGGTCACTCACACAATTTTCAAAAAATGTTAAACATGCAGAAAGCTTGGGAATTTTTCTCTTAATTTTCCGTGACCACCACATAATATGAGGTTCACTTCACACCAAAAGGGCTGTTCAAGACAAGTATCAACCAGCATCTGTGAAGTCATGCATTAAAATGCTGCCATGATCTTCTAATTCAAGTCTGCAGATCAGTTGGGAGGCTGAGCATGCACCATATTACATTCTTGATGAATACCTACACAAAATCGGGTGAAAAAATTTCCCATGAAATGAGACCACTTTGGCCATACCAACTGTCGTTGAAGATGGCATTTGGAAAGTCGTGTACTTCAAGAGCAATATGTGGTGGGGTTTGAATTTGTTGGAAGATGACCCTATCAATGTTATTATTATCTTCCAGTTGCAGGATTAACATCAAGGAAAAATGATCTGTACACTTTGCTATGAATTTTGTCACACAAACTTTCGCAAACTGACCATTGTCAATCCATATGAAGTAGATCATCATAGTAACCTTTAAGACCTCAAATATCTCAAATCACAGATGCAGGAGATACTGGTCACTCACTGTCCTTTCAGTGCAAGCTATCCTTAAATCACAACAATGGTAACATGGAAGTGTAAGAAATCATGGGGCTAAAAACGTTCATTTTTCCACATTTCTTTTCAACAAACTAAAATGACTAATTTGAAGGTTACAGCCTTTTACTTTTGACCATTTCAATAGAACACCCAGTACACAATAAGTATGTGGTAAAAAATCCACATGCAACTTGCAGCATTAATGAAACTAATTAAGGTGGCATATACATCCTTTGTCAGAAAAGTTCCAGGACAAAGGTCGTAAAAAATCGAAAATTGCACTTACCAAGTAATGATCCTAGCTCCTATCAAAGTAGTCCCCTTGGCTATCTATACACAATTGCCAACGTTTTTGGAGGTCTTGGAAGCAAGCAGGGAAATCTTCAAATGCAATGCTTGTAAGCTCATTTGTCACAGCCCATTGGATGTCTGCGATATCTTGATGAAGCTTTCTGTTATTACCATCCCACACACGCCACATTCGCCCGACCTCTCACCTTGTGATTTCTTCTTGTTTCCACGAGTGAAAAGGCGACTGAAAGGAAAGCAATTCCCTGTTTGATTTCCCTGTTTGCTTCCAAGACTCCAGAAACGTTGATCATTACTTGGTAAATGCAATTTTCTATTTTTTACGACCTTTGTCCTGGAACTTTTCTGACAAAGGATGTATTTACGCCTGTATTCACCACATCTTAAAACGAGTTTAAACTCGGGTTTAACCATAACTCATATTCACTATGCAGTTACATCAACTTAAAAGTCACAGAATTTAAATTGGCCACTTAAGTCTAACTTAAACAGATGTGCATGCGCAGTGTATCTCCAGCCACTCCAGCCAAAGGAAAACAACATGGAGGATGATATGCAGTCCTATTCGTACTTTGTAAGATGTTTGGAAAAACAAATTCATCCAACACAAACAGATGAATCAAAGAAGAAACTAAGATTATCTACCTTGTACAACTAGACGAAAGCGCTACCAGTTATCGCACGGAAGTTTCGAAAAACTGGTGAAGGAGATCGGCGAGAGCGTTGTTGTTTAGTTGCCATGGCCATGCTTGGAATGAAATGTGACGTTTCAGTGCTTAAATCGCTCTTTTGCAAGTCGGGCTTGAAAGTTCATCTTCGTTTAAACCTGATTGGTATTCACCAACATTTTAAGGCGGCAGCTTGGCTAAGCCGTAGCGTAAGCCAAACGTCGTTGTGTCAACTTCTGTCATTGGTTCAAAGTTATCTTATCTTATCTTGTACAGAGGGTAGATTATCTGCGGCACTTACTCCTACGAGATGACAGTAGCAGCCGGACCGACGGCTTAACTTGCCCTCCGAAGCACGGGGGGTTCATGATGGAAGAGCTGCTGGCAGACGAACAAACCAGTGGCTATCACCAGCTGCTGGACATCCAGCACTGATCACTCAGCAAACGGGTCAGACTAAAGTCCCCCAACAGCTGTGCCTCAAATAGCCGTCCCACCCAGCAGCTGGCGTCTGAAGTTGCTTAACTCCATTGATCAGCGAGCCAACTGACGAGACAACCAGGCCACGGCCACCCCCTTGGTTCAAAGTTTCACGTGACCTATGATGCGTATATGACCTGACGTCACGATCACATTTCATTCCAAGCATGGCCATGGTGATAAACAACAATGTGGTAAGAATGTCGTAACACCAATATGCTAAAAATAAATTTACTTTCAATGTGTACAGAAAAACAAATTTATATTTAAACAATGTGGTGATAATTTTTCTTGGTTTGAGAAAGACGTTTTGGTCTCATGTGTGGAAAATTTTGCAAATATCATCAACGAATGAATTTGTTTAGAAACAAAACGTCTTTCAGAGTACAAAGACTGCATATCATGTTTTTCTTTGGCCGGAGTTGCTGAAGATACACTGCACATGCGCTTCAGTCTAAGATTGACTTAAGCGACTGTAGAGGGCAACTTGAACTCAGTGATGTTTAAGTTGACTTAACTACGTCATGAATATGACACGTTTGAATCGGAGTTTAAAACTTGCTGAATACGGGCATAAGAGATTTATCACTGGAGGTTATGGCCAAGCTGCCATCTTGAAATGTTGGTGTATACCAAAGTGAACTTTTTAAGCCTGACTTGCAAAAGAGCGGGTTAAGCTGCTGTTGGTGAATATGGGCGTTAAGGTGGTTAAAAACTACGGGGTACTTATTTTTAATTGCATGATTGTTTACCTCCATTTTCGAGCACTCTATTTAATCACTTGTGAAGTTTTCTGATAGTCTGATCAGTGAATAAGAATGCAGCTGCCATAGAAAATCTGGTTATGTTTTCAGTCTTCCAGTTCTGAATACAATTATTTATTATTTTGAATCCAAAATACAGGATGATTCAAAAGTCCCTGAACTCCAAGTTTAAAATGTATTTGCTACAAAACCATGAAAGATATCAGAGTATTGCTGTTTGAGCCATTTGTGTGTGACCTTTGAAATGTGATGCACAACCTGAGAGCACCACGTGACACGACGCTTTCACGGGCACAGGTGAGCAGTGACATTATGTCAGTCATGGCTCTCGCGCAAGAACAGAGTCCAACTTCATGCAATAAAACCCTTGCGTGTAAGCCTCTTGCGCTTAAAATCTTAAAGGACAACTCTACTCAAAAATTTTTTTGGCAGAATATCTTTATTTGAAACAAATAAAAAAACAACTGCAGCAATAGAAAAATTTAAAACCATTATTTCATTATGAAAATCGCGTTTAAAGTGTGAAAAATGCTACTTTCTGGCACTCCATTTTGTACTAGCTGACATCTAAGATAGACGTCACGAAGGGAGTAGATTAGATTCCAGTCCCCATAAATATTAGAGAGAAGCTCTTCCATAGCAATCCCTAATTAAATTAAATCATACCTATCATCATATAAAAGCATAATCCATCGTAAAAAAAGCACTTGAATAGAAATAAATGCATGGTATTCACTTCAGTCAATCCCCTGAGGACATCACTTCCTCTTCTCTAATGATGACGTCCCTTCCTCTTGACCTTCGTGATTTTCGTTTGTTTTATATACTTCGCGTTCGATTTGAAATTTTTCATTTATGCCACATTATTATTTATATCTCGAACTTTCATTTTAAATTAAATTGTATATTAGGGTGGAGTTGTCCTTTAAAACATTAGCAGTAAGCAATCCGTTGCTCCGAATCCAAAGAACGAAGCTCTTGCAATACTCGAATTCTGTACGGGCATAGCTTTAGACGTTTAGTAGCCCTCTAGCAGGCTGAAAATGAGGCCCCTATCTCTTGAGACAGCCACCAAACTGACTTTTGTGGAGAGCACTGCAGGGACACTTGAATTTTCTTCAGAAATGTAATGTCATCACGGCCTGTCGGGCACTTTTAGCCTTATCATACGCACTGCCTGTCTCATGAAACCAGTAAACAAGATCATACACAGTTGTTTTCCCTGGTACAGCATAGGATCATAAGGAAACTTCCTTTGAAAGCGCTGTATGTAGTATTGGTACGATTTTTCTGGAAAATAAACTTCTAAGAATGTGAATTTGTTCTTGCACGAGAACCAATTGAATGTCACTGTTCGCCTGTGCCCAAGTAACTATCTTGTCACAAGGTGCTCTCGCGTTGCACAGCATGTTCCTAAGGTCTCATATAATTAACACATACTGCAGTACTTGGTTATCTTCTATGGTTTTTCAGCAAATACATTTTAAACTTGGAGTTTGAAACTTGACTTTCGAATCACCATGTATAATCTACTACAAATTTAATAGACAGTGAGATCGAGTGGGGAAACTTTCTGTTTCCACTCCACAGACTGATCTTTTTGTCTCAGGGTCATAAGAATGGATCCACATTTCATCCATTGTGACAAGTGAAGTCAAAATATCAGTACCACCCCAGTCCAACAATCGGAACCTATTTGGTTGAGATCTTCAAGTCCAACAGTTCATAAAACGGGTGGCCAACAAAAGGTGTAAGAAAGATTTTGTCTGCTTTGGTTTAATCGTATGCCATAAATGATTTTCCTCATGACACTGTTCTATTGCAGCTTTGAACATTTTATAGCTCACTCACTGATGTCTCTCATTACATTTCAGAATGGAAGCACTAACGTTGAAACAGCATCTGTCATAAAGAAATTTTATGAAAATGCTGGAAGTAATGCTCTTGTGAGACTCTTATTCAACAGAACATTTGGTACAAGAACAGCACCATATGAAATGACCATTGCACGGTGAAATTACAGTAAAGAAATGACGCCAAATTGAGATGACAAAATTGAAGTATCCTTTGATGTGGGTTTTGTATCTTACCATAATTTTGTTCCATTGTTTTTACAGGTTGGTGAAACGTTTCGAAACAACCGGATCAATACATGATTCCAGGAAGGGCCACTCAGGATGACCAGCCTCAGTTGTAACCCCGGAAAATGTGGAACGAGTCAGAACCCTATTCAACAAGGAGCACAGTTCAAGGCTCTACACAATGATTGCAGCAGATGTGAATCACTTTGAAAACCTGCATTAAATTTCAGGATGTCTGTTATAGCATAAATATGATAACAAGAATCTATAACCTCATATGTCATAGTAGACAAAAAGTTTCTAACACCTTTTTTACACCACCTGGTATTATGTAACTCATTTATTCATAGAAAATCTCTAGGGCCTCTGCTATCAACTTGCTGAGATATGTCGATCCACCAAGATCATGTTGTGAATGGCATTGATATGTTTAGGACCAGTGACCAAAACCAGCCATCCAAACAATCTTAATCATCACTACTGAAACACCTTAAATACTGCTAGCCAGTATTTAATTGTAGCATAGGAAGAATAGTGGTTGCTGATTATATGACATTTCTGTAAGAATTTTCATGGGCATTCTGACCTTTAAAAAAAACAAACGACCTCATAACTGTTCGGAACTCTTTCGTCTTGAACTGAACATTAGGTGCTGCCATTTTGTGTTTTATAGAGAGTACTGTAAATAATGGATACAGCTACTTTTTTTTTTTTTACCTCAAACACATTTCAAATATTCTAGTTTTAAGATATTTACTTGCATGTTTCCAAATTATTGAAGGCTAACAAGTTTCAGCACAATATGTATTATATGA
>JAHWFO010048449.1:0-10757 GCA_023313115.1 Rhysida immarginata | reverse complement strand
CAGAATTTTGGATAAGTACAACGAAACTAATTGTAAACAAATGAAAATTACTTTATTGAGTGCACAGAGCTTTAGTACAACTGTCATATAGCATTTTAACATAAAAATTAAATAAGCGACTTTTTGTAATGTTCCGTTTTCAACACGTTGCAATGAACTTCGTACACCGTACCGTTTATTGCACATTACCACTGAGTGGCGTCACCTTTCCGACGAATGACGCTCCGAAGTCGTTGAGGCATGCTGGACACTAACTTCTGCGTTGTTTGTACTGGAATTTTGTCCCACTCTTCGGAAATGCACGCCCGCAACTGCTGCAGTGTTCGAGGCTTCCGCTGTCTGACTTTTCGCTATAAAATGCGCCATACATTTTCAATGGGTGACAGATCTGGGCTGCAGGCAGGCCAGTCAAGCACCCTGAAACGCTGCTGTTGTAACCAAGTCTTGGTGTTCCGAGCAGCACGAGGCTTCGCGTTGTCCTGCTGAAAGATGCTTGGTCTTCTATTGAACAACTTTTGGCGGGATGGATGCAGATGCTGTTGAAGAATGTTTATATAGGCAGCAGAGTTATTAGTGCCCTCGCAAAAGTGAAGCGATCCTGTCCCGGCTGCACTCGTGCAGCCCCACACCATCAGCGATGCAGGCTTCTGAACTTTTCTCTGGTAACAGTCGGGATGATTACTTTCGTGCTTGGTCCTTAGCACCTTGCGACCGTTGTTGCCATACATCACTGCAAAGGTGGACTCGTCGGACCACAGAACACTATTCCACTGAGCAAGGGTCCAATTTAGATGGGTTCTGGCCCATGCTACCCGGCGACGCTTAGCTACAGTGCTCATAAGCGGCTTTCTCTTTGTAGCGTATAAGTAATAGTTGCATCTTCTGATGTAACGGCGAACTGTGCTTTCGGATATGGGTATATGAAAATATTCTCGAGCCCAAACAGTCATTTCACTTATCGAAGCATGCCTGTTTTTCACAATGTAACGTCGAAATACTCGTAGGTCCCTAACATTCAATAATCGCTGCTTACCTGGTGCAGTCCCTGGTTCTGTTTTCCCGATTTATCTGAAACGCTTGATGATCCCATTAACAGTGGAGAGAGAGTGGAAATGATAATTCACGGGCAATAGCTCGCTGGGATTTGTTATTCTGGAACTGCCGTATACACGTTTCTGCTGGCTTACCACGTCCCATGGTTCAAAAGAACACGAATACTGTGCTCTGTCGCGTGGACGGTGCTTTTAAAGCCTCATGCAAAGCATTCTGGGCGTTTCTACAGCCTTCAGTAAAGTTCTATATGCTGGCGATCCCTTGTGTGCGAAGTTCTTTGAAACCTGTTGACAACGCAATTTTACATAAATTTGAATAAATTATTTCACACCATTAAATCGATTCTAAATGGATGTTGATATTGTTCCATATACTCAGTAAATCTATTTTCATTAGCCTGTAATCCTCTGTATGCACTTTTCGTTTTTAGCCAAATTACTTGGTGTCCGAAGTTTATTGACGCTAGGGCTGTATATATACTCCTATTTAAAAAAAATAAAAATCCATAAATTACTAATAGTTTAATTAAAACGTAAGTTTTTTGCATCTTTTATTGCAGAAATTAGAGGTGTAAAACGCAATAGTTCACCGGAGCATGAAGCTGACAGTCGTTCTGAAACAGTAATCAAGGCAACTTACGCAATTCAACAACAACAACAACAACAGCAACAACAACAACAACAGCAACAACAGCAACAACAACAACAACAGCAACAACAACAACAAATAAGTAAAATAATTCAGCAGAACAGAATGCTGGCAAATTTGCTTGCACAGCCTGTTCCCCAGCGAATATTTCATTTTATTGCTGACGCTACCCAACTTTTCCGAGTGCTGCCACAAAACAGACTGCCCAAAGGATTGGACAAAAAAATTATTCCTACTCCTCAGCCAACTGAGGTCAACTGAGTACTTCCTTCACAAGATAGTCCAACTGATGGTAGCCATTTTTCAGGCGGACGAGTGACTATTACAAGTTCAGTAGCGACAACTAATTCAAGTACACCACTGCCTAATCGGACTAAACCTCTGTTTACTAATATATTTGATAATCCAATTTCTCAACCAACAGCCACAACAAATCTGTGCTCCATCTTTAAATTTGCCTTATATTAATAGTGGTGTGATGCCAGCGAATGCACCTTCAAAAACTTAAGATTTATTTGTTAATCAAGAATATTATAACTTTAATTTCCAATGTTAATATTTTCTTCTTGAAATCTTCACTACATTAATAATTCTTGCAGCATTTACTATTACAATCATAGTTACATTAGAAAATCCAGTATCAATGATTATAATAATTATTATTCAGACCATTTGAACAGCCTCGTCAACTGATTTATTACTACATTTTATTGGACATAAATTTTACTATATGTTATATTTTCTGGGAATTTTTTCAGGCTAATTTTGCTGTAAACATTGTTTTTTTAAATCTCTAATAAAAATGTCAATTTACATAGAGTTGTTTATTAGTGAAATCGAAAAGCTGCTCTTTATTGATTTTAAGTTAAAAGCATACTCAGATAAAACTATCATCAGGCAAATTATGAACAGAAATATACAACCAGTTTATTCAGGAATTGGAATAAGATAGGCTATATATAATTTTTAGCACATTTTTTATATATAGAAATGTGCTTATGTGATCGGTTTGTCCAGCTGTCCGTCCGTCTGTAGACAATCCCACAATTCATTGCGTTGCAATAGTAAGAATGCATGTATTGAATTGCTGGAAGACAAGAATTATCCTCGCATTCGGGAAAACGCGTGTTGAGAACATACATGGGTTCGGCTCTGCGCGTGCTCTAAACGTTAATGAGATGGTACATGATTCTGTAAACTCGTCCATTGATAAATAAATAAAAGGTTTATGTACTGTATAATATATTTATATATTTGTTGCATCTAAAAACATTATCATGATTCAATGTTTCGGGTTGTAGATTCGAAACTAAGTCACCTTTTTATTCAGTATAAAGGATTTATAATATAATTCTTTCACAACATATTGTAAAGAAAGCATGGATTACTAACATTTTTCAAATAGGTGTACAATTTTATTTTGTTTCTGGTCATCAAAGTCACTGGCGACGTTTATAAGTGACCCTTCATGTTTAGATCATATTCAAGCGAAAACGGCAGCCTCCATAACGATACTCAAATTTGACACAAATCATTTGAGTTAAATGAACTGTTCATTCTAAAAGTTCGAATAGCATTTTTAGAAGAATCAGAATAAAAGAAATTACAATCGCATTCATGTAAAACATACTGTAGTTAATTTAAACCTAAATAAATATCGAAGTATTAGGTACAGTGAATTAGGCCTAAATTTAAGTGTATTGAAAGATTTATCTGCTATTTATATACTACTAACATTTATAAATAAAACAAATGTTCAGACATAAATAATACTTACTTATTTACTTACTTTTCAAACCCGCTTATCCGTTAGGGTCGCGGGGGCAGCAGCCCTATGGAAGATCTCCAGCGATCGCGATCTTCCGCCATCAGGCTCATGTCCTCCCTGGTAACATCCACGCGACTCGAACCCAGATTCTCCATGTAGTCTAGCCACCTGGTTCTAGACCGACCCCTTGGTCTCTTACCCACCGGCGTGGAAATAACAACTGCCTAGGAAGACTAGTTTGCGGCATCCGTATCACGTGGCCATATCAGCGCAACTGAGATCTCTCAATGAGGAGAAGTAACGGCTCAACACCTAAAGATTCCCTTATTGTGCTGCTGTACACTCTATCTAGTAGGGTAACACCTGCTACACCTCTCAGAAATCTCATTTCGGCCGCTTGTACCCGCGACCGCACTCTTTCGGTCATTAGCCAAGTCTCATGACCATAGGTGAGAATGGGGTCAAAGATAGATTTGAAGACGGAGAGCTTGGCTTTGTTACCCAGCTCGCGTGTCGTTACCACGGATCGCCACAGTTCACGTCTGACACAGCTTGCTGCACCGATCCGAGCATCCAATTCTTTCTCCTGCCGTCCATCACTCGTGAATGCAATCCCGAGATACTTGAATTTCTCCACCTGTCTCAATGAGGCTCCCCTGACATGGAGAGCGCACTGAGCAGGCTGTCTTGAAAGGACCAGAACCTCGGTTTTAGCCACACTGATCTTCATCCCAGCTTCTTCACATTTGGCTGCAAACCGGTCTAGTGCATGCTGAAGGTTCGTGCGAGAAGACTCAAGCAGGACAAGGTCGTCGGCAAAGAGCAACCTCACCACCAGGCAGTCGCCCACACAAACACGCTCATCGCCTCGGCTGACCCTGTCTATCCAGTCCATAAAGATAATGAACAAGAGGGGCGACAGTACGCACCCTTGGCGGAGTCCAACACCCTCGGTGAACGGTCTTGACTTAATGCCATTTATCCGGACACACATCTCAGAGCTTTCGTACAGAGACATGATAGCAACCAGCAACATAAATAATAATGAGGAAAATTTAGAGTTAGCCTTTGTAGTTTTTCAAGTATTTCAAGCTCTAGATAAGGATGCTCTCACAGGCGAATATTTGTCTAGTAATGCTTGAGCTAGAATTAAAAATTACAAATCAAAAATTTATTTATTTAATGTAATAATTTAAATATTATTAAAAACCTGAAATATTTTTAGAAATAATAGAAAAGATCTACAATATTTTTAAAACAATAGAAAAACTCAAAAATGTCTATCGATGTTTTTCTTTAATTTGGTAACGAACTCTTTTTTTTTCCTTTCTTGCGTTGTTTTCTCGCTGCCCTCCTTCTCTCCTTTTGTGACGTCATAAGCTCATAGTGTCCGGCTCTTGTTATCTAGGAGGCCTCGGTGAAACCCATGCAGACGTCTCCAGCTACGAATTGGCCGACGGGGTCGCAAGGAAGGCAGCATCAGTGTCCCCGGCGGGTCTAATTCATAAAATTAAACTAACCAGTCAGTCATATGAAAAGCACTTTGTACAGACAAGCTCTAAACACTTGGCAGAGGGAATGGGGCAACTCTACAAAAGGGAGACCCGTATATAACTACCTGCCGAGGGTTGCGATCGACGCCATCCGAATGCATCCACGGACCACACAAATGGATCACTGGACACGACCCGTTCTTAGAGTACTTAGAGCGTTTTAAGCTCATAATCAGCTCGCCACATTGCCCATGCGGATCGGGGACTCATTCCCCTAATCATCTCCTCAAAGCCTGCAGCTCCAAGCTCCACACAGCTCTTCAACGTCTCGGACACACGCCGCCATTCTCACACGCGGCCTACATGGATACGGCAATGGTTAAACAATTTGAGACATTTTCAAACAAGTCAATCGCAGCCACAACTTTTGACTTACCATAATTTAAAATATAGCAACTATTTTATTTACAGTGAACCCCGCCCTGTGAGTGTTTTAGCGTGGCTTTGGTCCTCGTGACTAGGTCGGCAGGGGCCCCTTTCAGATAGGAACCCAACTCGACGAGAGGCAGCAGAAAGTTCCACGAAGAAAATGGAAACAGTTTTCGGACGAATATTCTTTCAATAAAGACTCCTGCCTTTTCAGCTGAATTCAAATTGCTATCCGTCATTCAAATTGCCTGCAGTACCTTAAACGACAATAGAGAAGGCAGAATGGCGGTGTTCAAAGGTTACTTTGTACACTGAGTGGCCAGTTTATTAGAAACACCCATGACTATACAAATCCGTTGGCATAGCAATGACTACGTATTAGTTGGTCACGTAACAGTCGGTACCAATATAAAGCGAGAACACGCAAGTGGTTTGACCATCACCAAGCGAAAACAAAGGATCTGTGCGACTTCGAGCGCCGGATGACAGTTGGCGCCCGGCGAGGTGGACTTATTTCCGAAACCGCACGAGTATTAGGCTTTTCCCGAATAACAATTTCAAGGGTTTACCAGGACTGGTTAAACAGCCAAAAAACAACCAGCCAGAGACAAGTCTGTGGTCGCAAACGACTTGTCGATCCAAGGGGTGAGCGTAGGATGAAAATGCTTGTTCGTGCGAATAGGAACGTCACGACTTGTCAAGTAACCGTGGATTATAACAGTCGACCATAGAATAACATATCTGATCGCACAGCACGCCGTAGTTACAACAGCCGACGGCCAGTCCGGATACCTTTGATCTCAAAGCAAAACCACAAGAAACTTCTCTGCCTAACTGGCGAACGCGGGTGACTTTAACCTGCGCCACACACGACGCAGCATGAATTCTCTCATTCGTCGACATCATGAGATATATGTTTGTTTGAATACTCTTCGTCTCATTCTCAACCATGACCTTTCTGGTAAGGGTGACCCTAAAGTAGCAGTGCTACAACCAGTATAGCTCACAGAATCCCTGAAGCACCCAAACCCCTGACCCACGGTAAGGGGGCATCCATGCCTCGTCGGTGGTCACAACACGCCTTAGGAAGCTGTTACCTTCCTTGTCATATCACTGCGACAGCATGGAACAAACTTCCAATCGGGTGGTTTTGTGATCCTTGGAGAGTTGCTTAGGGACCCATCTGGCATAGATTTTTTGAATTTCAGCTTATCGTGGATGATGGTCTCCACACTCCCGGTGCTACTCAGTATTGAATCCGCTTGTTGTCACTTATCAGCTGATTTAGCTTTGCCTTATGAAGTTCATTGCCAGTGGATTCTCGACCTCCTTCAAACTTTTGGCACCAAGCAAAGACGGATGCTCGAGACAAACATGGCTCGATGAACTGTCTTTGAAGGATTAGTTTCATTGTTGTGGAGCAACTTCATGATTATTCGTTGTTCCACTTTGGTCGACACATCGCTCTCTGCCAATTTGTTTAAATAAACAATCGGTTGTCATGGCAAGAGGATGAGTGGTGCTGCATTTGTAATTGCCATCCCAACAATGAAAGTTTAGATTTTTACAATAAATTTTTACAAAAGCTCAGGTCAAATTTGAACTCCCCGAGTCTAATACACTAGTGTTTATAAAAATCGCAACACCCTGATGGAATGGTCTAATCCATATGCAATTTGCAATATTTGCATACAATGGGTCAGAGTATAAATGATTAGATTTTTAGAGTAATTGCTTGAAAGAACACCATGCCTCGACGACGACGAAGGGTACCATATCAACAGCTGACAGACTTTGAAAGAGGACGCATAATTGGTCTGCGTGAAGCGGGATGGTCGTATCGTGACATTGCTGCTCGTGTAGGACGTAATGCAACGACAATTATGCGTGCACGGAGGCAGTGGAGCGAAGAGAACAGGGCACACTGAAGACCAGGCTCAGGAAGACCCAGCACGACGACACCGCGAGATGACAGTCACCTCTATCGCATGTGTGTAGCAGATCGTACAGCCACTTCCACAGTGTTAGCACAACAGTGGGGTGCTACAGTAGGCAGGGCAATGTCTGCTAGCACTGTACGACGCCGTTTGATTTCTAGAGGATTGATGGCACGAGTACCATTGTTGCGGATTCCTTTGACTCAAAACCACCGGCGCCTCAGGTTGCAATGGGCCCATCGACACCAACAGTGGCAAGCTGAATGGCAACAAGTTGTGTTTTCGGATGAGTCAAGGTTTAACTTGCAGCACCATGACGGCAGGATACGAGTCAGAAGACATCGTGGCGAGCGCGACCTTCCAGAATGCATCCTGCAGCGTCATTCAGGACAAACGCCAGGTGTGGGGTGCAATCAGTTACCATGGCCGTTCCCGTCTGATCAGAATCCATGGCAATCTGAACAGTGACCGGTACATCAGGGAAGTTGTGCAACCCGAGGTCATCCCCTTCCTGCAGAACCTTCCAGGCGCTGTATTCCAACAGGACAATGCCCGACCGCACGTGGCCAGAAATGTCCTCGCCTTTTTCCAAGCACATCAGACGCCCTTGTTCCCCTGGCCTGCTCGTTCACCAGACACGTTCCCAATCGAACATGTGTGGGACAGGGTTGCTCATCGATTGGCTCGTCAGATTCCTGCAGCAGCAACTGTGGATGAACTGTATACCCGTGTAGACAGAGCATGGCAGGACATTCAGAGCTTGTTTGACTCAATGCCACGACGTTTAGAGGCTGTAAGTGCATCCCACGGTGGTTTCACCCGATACTAATGTGGCAATAAAACGCATTGTATTGACCTGAAAATCTAATGGTTTCTTTTCTGACCCATCATATGCAAATGCTCCAAATTTAATGCAGATTGGGCTATTCCATCAGGGTGTTGCGATTTTTATAAACACTAGTGTATATTGGAAAAGTCGATTAAGTGCGGGAAGCTTTTTAACACAGCCTGAGAAAATCAGTGAGGACTGCATCTCACTAGTTACAAATGCCTTGTCCAACCAATCTTTAAACCCAATGGTAAACCCATGTGCATGGTCTCTGAAAAAGACGCAGCCTTCTCAGATGAAGTAAAATGACATGTTTTGGGCAAAGATAATAGCCATAATGTGAGAATGTGGGGTTCCTAAAATCCTCATGCCGCACGTGAACACATCCAGGATAGCCCAAAACTTAATGTGTGGTGTGCACTGTTATATGATGGGGTTATTGGACCCTGTTTCTTTTGTGAGGCTAATGCAAACAGCTATCTGGATATGCTTCAGAATTTTGCTGTACCTCAATTTCAAAGTTGACAGTCCACAGTTTTGTTTCACGGTTCATGGTCTGTGATGAGTGCACCGTGTCACATCGCAAGGTGCTGGAAACTGTTGACAAGACATTACATTCCAGAATCTTTGGGATGAGCTAGAATGGGTTATTCGAGGCATGATCCACCACCATCCTATAAGCATCATGTTGTAGTAGCAGTTGCATCCGCATGGACAAACATCACGGAACAGTGCTTCCAGCGGCTAATTGAATCCATGCCACGGTGAATTCGTGGCGTTATAGCTACGAATAGAAATTCGTGACAGTTTCTAACAAACAGACCACTCAGTCTATTCATGACCACCTTTATTATTATAGACCTGTTTTCCTGAATAATTCCATTGTTGCTTTTTGCATTCCTCAATTTTGCTATGGCGCTGTTTAATCTTTCCATCTGATTGTTTCCAACAATAAAGGTTACATTGTTGTTTGGACTAAGGTGGTCAGGTGACTTTTCAGTGACGTTAAAAACAAACTGAGTAAGCATTCATCTCATTAACCAAATTTAAGTTTCTTTTTATTCGCTATTTAGCTCCCTTTTAAAATAAAAGATTCTATGCTAAAAAATTTCAATACGTTATGTATCTATTTTATTTTGTTTGCACTACATTTTATTTATCTCAGATGGTAACGAAAGGGAGGTTAAACAGCGCCATGGCAAAACTGAGAAATGCCAAAAACAACAATGGAAATTCTTCAGTAAAACAAGTCTGTAATAATAAAGGAGGTGATGGTCTATAGGAAACTTGACACTATAATTATTATGATTTTAGCGCCACCTAGTATTGACATTTAAAATTATTATATTGTAAAATGGCGGATTCCTCAATAGAAAATGCTGTAAAACAGTCACTAAAAAGGACGTGTGGTGGCATCTATTGCTGCATCCTAGGATGTAATTCGAATAGTTATTAAATATATGTTTAAATAATGCCGAATTATTAGATAGTAATTTATTATTCAACCAAATACTGAAGGAGGAGAGAATAAAAGAACTATTAAACAAAAACAAAAGAATACAAGAACTATGTAATTAAACATATATTTAAAAGATAATACTATATTTTATATTAATAAAACTACAATGTATAAATAAGATAATGACAGCAATATAACCAAAAAACAATGAATAGAAGAAATATTGTTCAAAATTTAAAAAGAATACCATTGTAAGACATTTAAACATCTCAACTGAAAATACTGATGATGTCCGAAAGGGTGAAAATCGATTATATATCTAAACATTAATAAACCAATTGTATTGTAAAATGGACGTTATAAAATTATAACTGTATACACTATACAATACAACGTGTGTAAAATAATGAATCTTACAGCAAGATATGTGGAAAACATTTTTGCTGTGGCCATCCAAAAAACCATCCAAATAGTGCTGATTACATGCCATCTTTATTCCACCAATCTAAAAATATTTCCAATCAAGCAAATGAAAATCTTTATTTACAATATAAAAGTACAAATTTTACACACTAGATGGCGCAAAATGTAATGCGACTGCAGCGCCCCTGCCAGGTTTCTTAATGCCTATAAGAGATCGTGCAAATACGACTGACGCGACTTATTTTGTCGTTAAAGCTAAACTAATCGAGGAAAACATTTGCCAATTTACATTATGACTAATACGGACAAGAGAACATTAGCCATTTACTCCTCGTATGGAAATGGGAGTTGTCAAGAGGGGGGCATTGCCCTCTTCACTAAATGAAGTAAACTTGCATACAAATACTTGATTTTTGCCGAGAATAAGATTACACGGCAAACTTTGATGTATTGCTATTGGCTTTATTCAGCAGACATGAAGCTCACAAAATTATTTGGTACACTAGTCCACATAATTTTCTCACATTATTATCATGTATATTTAACCCCCCTCCCCCGAACAGAAATTGTGGTTACGCCTTGTGTATGGATTTTATGCTTTCTAGCTTTCTAACTTTGTCAATCATCCATTCTTATGTCCCAAAGTTCATTCTGTTATTTTTTCAGCAAGGATGAACTCTCAAAATTAACACAAGAATATGCAACTACCAGGGGAGAG
>JAHWFO010048434.1:0-12323 GCA_023313115.1 Rhysida immarginata | reverse complement strand
GGTTATTGGTTTACTAGCACGTGCCCTAATGGTGCCCTATGGAACCATATGGTACAATTGGTAATTTCAATGCTAAGATATGGCATGTAATAGATCAAACGATCGTAATAACGTGCTATGAGTGAATATCACGTGTAAATAATGATAATAGTTATTGGTTTAGTAGCACGTGCCCTAATGGTGCCCTATGGTACCATATGGTAACCTTGGAACTTTCAATGCTAAGATATGGCATGTAATATATCAAACGACTCGTAACAACGTGCCATGAGTGACTATCGAGAGTAAATAATGATAGTGGCAATTGGTTTTGTAGCACGTGCCCTAATGGTACAATACAGAATTTATAGAACTTTTAATGCTAAGATATGGCGTGTAATATATCAACCAACTCCTTACGCGTTATTAGATCTTTTGTTATCCATAGCTTATTTGAATCAAGAGTATAGTACTCTTAGTCTTAATGGTATTTAAAACTCATTACTAATTAATTTATTAGTAGTTAATCGCTTGCTTCAATAAGACTTTAGTAATTTAATATGAAAATCTAATAGATGCTTACACATAACGCTTCAGCAATTGAGGCTCACTTCGTTTAACATTATGTGAGAATTCTTACAAATTAAAGAACTTTTATTTTTTTAAGTGTATGAGGAATAACTTCACTCTCCATTTACCTTTCATTCTTCAAGTTTATTCTTTTAAATTCTCTCTATACGTTAGCCTATTTAAATAGTAATTTACAATTTAGTTTTCATATTTATTTATTTACCCTCAAGTGTTTTAAAATGTTGGTTAATTCTATATATCCATGTGCGATGCTATAAATAGAAAATGTGCTCCCTTTATCCGCTTTGGCGGTAAAATCATTCTTGTTTACTCTCGCATTTGACTGTGTTTGTCATCGTTTCTTTCGTCAAAATCAACATCCATGAGCTCATGAATCGCAAGTATAAACTATCTTAAATTCGTCATCATAAATAACATAAACATAATGGTCCTTCGAGCCAGATAATATTTGCAACTATCGAAGTTACTTCTCTCGAGTGCTTCGCTTTCATGAGCTCAGTTGATGATTTCTCCTGGTCCTTCGAACTGTTGAATGTGTGTTTTTGATGAGAAGACATCGTGACATTTCTTTCTTCCGCTTCAGTGTACTGATTGTTCTTCGTATTTTTGACTGCTTCTCGCTGCTCCATGCTGTCATTTTCACATCGCTGACTCGTCTTCTCGCCATCATTAGTGCTTTTCCCGCCATTCCGCCATCCTGTCTCTACGCAGCTCCTACTGATTCAACTTGCTGGCTTCATCAAACACAATGGATCCTAAAAGAAAACGCGCTTCCATCAAAGCTACGCTAACTCGTTTTGAGTATCATGTTCGAGCACTTGAATCAGCAAATCCATCTACACCATTGAATGTTCGTGATGCTGCTCAACTACAGAAACGCCTGATCGACGCTGGACCGTTGCTCGCTTCGTTTCGTGAGATTCAACTAGAGATCGACGCAGATGAAACAAACGATACTGACTCCGAATCCGCAGAATTTGAAGATAAGTACTTTAACATAATTATTGAAGCTGAGAGTTTGTTAGATAGAAGTAGGCCTCGCCCAACATCCCCCTCCAGTTCTGTAAGTTCGCATGGCTCACGCCACTCTCATTCGTCATCTACTTTAATTAAGTTGCCTACCATTAAACTACCAGAATTTAGTGGAAAGTTTGAAGACCTGCTGAACTTTAAAGACTTGTTTACAAGCCTCATTCATGAAAGTAGCGAACTCAGCAATATACAAAAATTTCATTATTTGCGCGCCTCACTGGCTAGCAAAGCAGCAGAGGTCGTTAAGAATCTCGCCTTAACGGGTGACAACTACACCTATCATGATCGCTATGACAATCGAAAGGTACTAATTCATAATCTTATGAAGGCCATCTTCGATCTAGAGCCCATTTCCAAAGAATCCTCTGGCGAGACTGCGCACCTTGATTGATTCAGCCAAGAAAAATATTCGACTCTGGATTCTTTGATCAATAAAGAGCATCAGAGAGATGCATTCCTTGTCTATCTTATCAACTCCAAATTAGATAACACCACTGTAAAAGAATTTGAAAAAAAGACTGCTACTTCTGATCCAACTTCTTTCGATAATCTTATTAAATTTCTAGAAAACAAGGCCTCTTTATTGGAAACTCTGGAACAAAGACATGCTAAACCCACAAATGAACGATCCGCCACGTCAAGAAGTTTCGTTTCGACGTTGTCCTCTTGTCAAGTCTGCAATAAAGATCACAACTTGTACTCTTGTTCCATTTTCAAATCTATGCCTGTCCATATTCAAATCTATAAGGAACGTTTTGCTAAAGTAAAGAATTTATAATGCTGCATAAATTGCCTTTCTAAGGGTCACTTCTCTATGAACTATAGCTCTAAGCACAGCTGCAACAAATGCAAATCTAGACATCATACTCTTCTACATCTTGATCCCATGACCACCCCCGAGAAGTCAGTTGTTGAAAATGATACAGTCACCCTTTCGGCGTTGTCCTCTTCCGAAAAATGTGCTATTCTCTCCACTGCTGTTGTGAACGTTGTTGATCATCAAGGTCAAACTCATCAAGCAAGAGTCCTACTTGATTGTGGTAGCACTTCATCGTTTGTGACTTCTTCTCTATGTAAGAAGCACCAGCTGCCTCAAACTCCAGTCAACATCCAAGTTCAGGGCATCACCAATTCTACTACGAGTGTCCATTGTCGTTGTGAAATTCTTTTGCATTCTCGAGTATCCAATTATAGCTTGAAAGCTCAATGTTTGGTTGTTCCTCAGATTACTGGTCATCTGCCCAACACACTAATTGATATTGCCAGCATAAACATTCCTCATGGCCTGAAGATGGCTGATCCTCACTTCAATATCCCTGGAGAAATCGACATTCTCCTGGCAGTAAATTCATTCTGGCAAATTGTTCTCACTCGGTGCATTCCACTTGGACCCAGAATGTCTATTCTGCAAGCTTCTCATTTTGGATGGATTGTAGCTGGTTCGTTTCTTTGCTCTACTGCCCAAGACATTCGTTTTAACTTTAGTCGTAGTTCTATTTGCTTTCAAGAGCAATTGGAAAATTTCTGGAAAATGGAAGAACTTGTTACCCCTAAGCTCCGCACCTTGGAAGAAGACGAGTGTGAATCTCACTTCAAGAGCCATACCAAGCGTGATTCTACAAATCGATTCATTGTCAGTATTCCTCTTAATAAAGTTCCAGAAGTATTGGGTGACGCATACGAAATAGCTGAAAAATCTCTCCTAACTCTCGAAAGAAACTTTGCATCCAACACTGCCTTGCATCAGCGTTATACACAGTTCTTGCAAGAATATGAAGACTTGGGCCACATGTCCGTTTGCGATCCTGCACCTTTTGAGATTTCCTGCTTTTTACCTCATCATGGCGTCCTCAAAGAAGATAGCCTAACCACAAAGCTTCGTGTCGTTTTCAATGCTTCTGCTCCCACTACATCTTGTGAATCACTTAATTCCTTACAATTGGTTGGCCCTTCAATTCAACAGGATCTGTTTAGTGTCCTATTCCGATTTCGCAAACATGTCTACGCCTTCTCAGCTGATATAGAAAAGATGTATCGCCAAGTTTTGATTGCTGAATCTCAAAGACCCTTGCAGCGCATCTTATGGAGACTTGATCCAAATGACTCCATCAAAACCTATAATCTGAACACTGTTACTTATGGTACTGCTTCTGCTAGCTTCTTAGCAATTCGATGTTTGTACGAACTGGGTATTGAACGCGCACAATCCCTTCCTGAGTCTCGAATCCTAAAAGAAGACTTCTACGTTGACGATTTGTTGAGTGGAGCGAACGACATCTCCACAGCAAAGGTACTGTGCTGCTACTTTACAAACTGGTTGCTTCAACTTACGAAAATGGATCTCGAACGAGCCTCTAATTCTTTCAGACTTCATGGAGTCTGACATTCATCCTATCCTAGTTGATATTGGCTCGCATGATAGCACAAAGACTCTTGGACTGCATTGGTCGCCACTTGATGATAAATTGACATTCTCTATTTCTCTTACCTCTCCAAAAAGAATAACCAAACGTGCTATCTTGTCCGACATAGATCTTCGACCCTCTCAGCTTGCTAAGCCCTTGCACTATTAAGGCCAAGATGATGTTGCAAGCGCTTTGGTTAGAGAAACTTTCCTGGGACGATATTATTCCTCGCTCCTTGTCCACTCAATGGTTGAACTTGAAAGGTGATCTTCCTGCCCTAAACGAAGTTGCCTTCCCCCGACGTATCATATGCGATGAGCCGAAAAGCATACAGCTTCATGCCTTCTCCGACGCGTCCATCAAGGCCTATGGCGCCTGCATTTATGTATGCTCTGTTGATCAAGACGGTGCTATTTTCTCAGATTTAATGTGTTCGACAGCCAAAGTGGCTCCTCCCAAGTCTATATCCATTCCCAAACTAGAACTTTGTGGTGCTCACACTCTCGCCCGCTTAGCCCAGCAGGTTACTTCTGCGCTCCAAATAACGTTTGATCAGTGCTTCTTCTGGACTGACTCCACTATTGTACTTGGTTGGTTGAAAATGCATCCAAATCGTCTACACACGTTTGTCGCCAATCGTATATCTGAAACCCAGACCCTATCCAAGAATGCTGTTTGGAACCACGTCTCCAATGGCAATAACCCTGCCGACATCCTCTCAAGAAGGGTCTCTCCTACTGTGCTGAAGGATTCCGCCTTGTGTTTTCATGGACCACCATGGCTCTCTCTAGAAGAATCTTCCTGGCCAACTCTGCAAACGCCTTCCATAACGCATGATCTTCCGGAAGTAAAAGGGTTAGATGTAATATCTGCCCCTGCTGCATGTTCTTCACTTCCGTTTTCAAGATTCTCAGATTTTGATCATCTTAATCGCATCGTTGCCCTTATATTGCGTTTCAAGAACAATTGTCTATGTTCCAAGGATGTCCGAATGTATGGTCCTCTTACACCTTCGGAAATTGAGCGTGCCTTCCTCTGACTCTTGTTAGACTTTCTCAAAACCACTCGTTCCCTGAGGAGATTAAAATTTGTCAATCCGACGATCCTCGATCACGTTCGAAGCTACCTTCCTTGTCCTTGTTTTTAGACTCTGACGGCTTGCTGCGGGTTGGAGGTAGATTGCTTAATTCTGACTATTCGTTCAATAAGAAATTTCATCTCTGGGAAGCATCAACTAGCTAGACTGTTAGTCACCTCAGAACACCTTCGCCTGTTGCATGCTGGTCCTCAACTACTTCTTGCATCACTAAGAGAAAGATGCTGGATTACTAATGGAAAAAATTTGGTTAAATGTATCGTTCACCAGTGTGTTAAGTGCTTCCGTACTGCTCCGAAAGGCATTACACCTGTCATGGGTAATCTTCCTCGTAACAGAGTTGAAACACCTTTTCCCTTTCAATCCGTTGGGATAGATTATGCAGGCCCTATTTTGATTAAAGACAAAAGGGGTCGAGGCTGCAAGATTTCCAAGTGTTTTGTGTGCTTATTTGTTTGCTTCGCTACCAAAGCCATTCACCTCGAGCTCGTCACTGACATGACAACAGATTCCTTCATTCTGACTTTGAGAAGATTCGTGTCTCGTCGTGGCTGCCCTTCACACATTTTTTCTGACAACGGGAGAAATTTCCTGGGAGCCCGTTCTTTGCTGCGAGATCTTGGCGTGTTTTTGAAATCCAGCGAGGACTGCATTACTCGTTCTGCTTCCAAGCTGGGTATTCAGTGGCACTTCATTCCTTCTCGTCCTTCCCATTTTGGCGGCCTTTGGGAAGCAGGTATTAAATCGTCTAAGCATCATCTCAAAAAGAGTCATTGGCAACGCCAAATTAACTTTTGAAAAACTTTATACTGTTTTAGCCCAAATCGAAGCGGTATTGAACTCTCGTCCCCTGACTCCACTATGTAGTGAACCTGAAGGTTTTGAACTTTTGACACCAGGTCACTTTCCCATTGGAAGACCACTTACCAGGATTCCAGATCCCTCGGACATTCCCATTCCTTTCTCGAGACTCTCCCGGTTCCAGTTAGTTCAACAACTGCTGCAGCACTTCTGGAAACATTGGAGTCTGGAATACATCGGCGAATTACACCGATCGGAATTCTGTGTAATTTCTTTTCTGCTGTATACTGCAAGGCCTTCATCAAGAAGGGCGGTACTGGGTACTTTCTATTTCATTAATCTTTGATTAGCAAAATGGCATCACTGCAGCTCGAACTTGAAACTGGACTCCCTTGTGTTCATCAAGGACGATCTCCAACCCCCTATCCACTGGAAGCTCGGCCGTATCACCCAGCTTCATCCTGGCAGAGATGGCATCCCTCGTGTGGCCATCATCCGTACTTCTACTGGACTTTTGAAAAGATCATTTTCAAAGATTTGTCCCTTCCCCAACGATTGTTAATGTTTTGATTATTTGTTTTATTGCTCTCTTTTTGCCACGTTTTGAAAGTCAAGCCTTTCAAGGCGGGGCTATTATGTTAAGGATTTAGATATTTTGCTATTTTTCAGTTTTGCCACTAGACGGCGTTACTTGTTCTTTTTGCTCTTCTTACTGTAGCTTTCATCGAATAAACATCGTAAGTTTTTTACTCTCGCATTTTACTGTGTTTGCCATCATTTCTTTCGTCAAAATCAACACCCATGAGCTCATGAATCGCAAGTATAAACTGTCTTAAATTCATCATCATAAATAACATATACAGTTACATTCAGGGCATCATTTATCAATTTTCTTCATTTCATTTGGGTTTTTAGCAGTCTTAAAAATTGTAAGAAGTTTATATTAGTAGTCATCAGATATAGTTTTAAAATTTTCTGTTTTTTGTTAATTCAAAAGTTTTATAATCATCTACTAATAATCAATGAAGGATTAATACATAATTTGTATTATATTCATATATACTTTGAGTATGGACTGTTGAAGATAGTCAGTTACCATACTTATCTTCACATAAATGTGTAAGAGATACTCCCATGAGTTGTCCTCAAATTAAGTCAGAGCAAGAGGGATCAAACCTCATTTATGACAACTTAAAACTAATCCAATCTGTTTAAGCTGCAATAATATGAGTTTATCATTCAGAATGCATGCATCAATAAGATTAAGTTGACTAATAAATACAAACTTTAAAATAGAATGAAGCTTTTTCTCAAGAGAATGAAAAATGAAGCTTTGCACTCTGTTGTTACCCCTCCCTCTCAATATGATAATCAAGCTTTCACATCTTTGCAGATTTTTAAGATATAATTTTGAACACGTTTTCATGACATTTTCGTACTAGATATAAATTTTGTACCATGTTAGACATGACACAAATTTTGTTATTTTCAGAAATTATTTCCACAATATGCAGTTAAAAATGTATTAAAGCCAGAATTTATAGTAGAGGATCATACCTTGTACAAGAAATATACTTGCTATTTAGACACAAAATAAAAACTAATATGGAATGGAATAAATAATGAAAATTATATTCTCAAAGGGAAAAATAATCTTCTCAAAACATATCATTAATGAAGCATTAAAATGTGCAACTAAATTTTTACGTTAATTGCATCAAAATGTTTTTATCAAAAATAAATTGATTAACAATAAATAAAAGTGAATATTAGATTTTATTAAAAAAATAATTGCAAAAGTAATATTTTTAAAAACAGTAAAATGAATCCATGTTTTGAATTGAATCCACCAACTGTAATGTTTCCAAAACTAAGTACTTCAATTATTCTAGGGATATTTTTGACAATCCTCATTCTAACAACTGAAGAAAACTGAAGGAACTTTTGTTTTTTTTTAAAGTTATTAAACCTACTTATAAGAAGGGTGTATATGCATGCTCAGGATGCTAAATAGGATGGATATATGCATACTTTAGTAATTTCAGAAAACATCAATTTGCCAAAGTAGAAAAATGTTTTGATAGATCATTTTCATTACTAAATACAGTAGCACAAATATTACACAGCTGGTTGTAAAATCTTATAAATATAGTAGACTTTTAGCAAAATGAAGTATTGTAATATGTTATTGAGAATATCACAATTCACTTATAATGGGTTTTTTCAAAACTTTTTAAGGATGAAATAACAAGTTCAAGAAAAGTCATAAAATAAGGAGAAATCCTTCTTAGGGTAAAATTTAATTTTTTTAAGAAAACTTGAAACAATATATAAATATAAATTTAAAATATCAGTATTTCATATATTGCATAATGTTTACAGGAGATCCTATCTTAAACCATGGAAGAATAGAAGGAAGCGCCTCTGGCTACACATCCAATGCTAGACGTAGAAAAAGTTTTCATGTTAATTGTCATGTCATGCTTTATTCTATATTTTAGTTTTTAATAAAATATACACTAATACGTATAACCGTTACTTTTACAAAAATCCTCTTTTGTTCAAATCATTTATTATTCTCTACTATTAAAATATATAATCCTATATATAAAACAGCAAAGCATTTTTTGTAAGAGTAAAATTGGCACTTATGCGCATGCGCATCTGAAGCTAACAAGAAAGTTACGACAGTCCATCAGAATTCAGGGACTGTTGTAATGAGACAATATTTAATCATTGTTTTGAATTAAATAAACTGAAGAATTGCAGAATGAAAATCCTGCCTTGGTCATTTTATGATGTTTCCGTGTGACAACTGAAAAACGCTGAAAATGTTATGTTAAATATTATATCGTTAGAAAGAGCTTCAAAAACGGATCATTTTATCCGCTGACACTTTATGTCTCAGTTTAATACTTTCAGAGAAATTTAGTTTAAATCTATTTTGATTTTATATATTAACTCATTTCTTATTCTTTGTGCATAATGATATATTTATTATTCTCTGATTATTCTATTTGTTTGTGCACAATGAGTATTCTATTTAAGAGAAGCTGGAGCAGGACACTGTGGACGAACTTCAATAAAAGTAACAGGAAACTTCTGATCCACATAAAACTTTTAATCGGTCGTGTGCGCATTTCGGCAGCCACACTGCATTCTTCAGCGTATCCAAAGATTTTGATCAGAACAGACAAGCCTCCCCTGAGTGGATGCCCCCTTACCGTGGGTCAGGGGTTTGGGTGCTTCAGGGATTCTGTGAGCTATGCTGGTTGTAGCACTGCTACCTTAGGGTCACCCTTACCAGAACGGTCATGGTTGAGAAGTGAGACCAAGAGTATCCAAACAAACATATCTCATGATGTTGACAAATAAGAGAATTTATATTGCATCGGGTGTGGCGCAGGTTAAAGTCACCCGCGTTCGGGAGTTAGGCAGAGGCTCTCGTTCGAAAAATAGTCGACAGTCTCCCGGCTGTTATCTCGGAGCAATGCCTCTGAGAAGCCCCACCAGTGCACTCGCTATGCGCTTGGGGAAACGGTCGGGGGCAGCGCATGCCTTTACCCAGGAGGAGAAACTGGTAAAGCGACAACGGGATCGGGTGCTGTCAATCGGCACTTGGAACGTATTCTCCATGACAGGAAAGGAATCAGAGTTAGTGGAGGAAGCCAAACGGTATCGACTGGATATCATAGGTATTACCTCTACGAAACGTCCGGGTTCTGGAACTGTGGACCTAGAAGGAGGGTGGAAGCTTTTCTACTCTGGTGTCAACCCTAACATGACTGCCCAGGCGGGAGTGGGGATACTCACAAGTCCCCGGCTGGCAGATTATGTTGCAGATTGGACCCCCTTAAGTGGAAGACTGTGTCTCCTGAGGCTTCAGATAGGGAAACGGTCTCTCTCTCTCTATTCGTTGCATATGCTCCGAATGCAGTCACAGAGTACCCACTTTTTCTAGATGAAGTTGATGTTGCTCTTAGCAGGAGAGGGAGTGTAGATTCTGTCATCCTGATGGGCGACTTCAATGCACACGTAGGGGCTGATGACCAAACGTGGAGGGGCGTGATTGGGAGGAATGGTGACCCCGATTTAAATGCGAATGGGAGGTGCTTGTTGGATCTCTGTTGCAACAATGGACTTTCCATCACAAACACCTTCTTCCAGCACAGGGATGTCCATAAGTATACCTGGTACAGGGATGCAATGGACCAGAAGTCATTGATTGATTTTGTAATTGTTTCAGCTGACTTATTCCGATCAGTGTTGGATACTCGTGTGAGAAGAGGGGCAGAACTATCAACTGATCACCACCTTTTTGTCTGCACTTTGCGGTTCTCTGAATCCATGCCAACCAAGCAAAATACTAGGTTCAGACAAACTTGGCGCATCAAATGGGAGGCACTGGAGGATAGAGCTGTGAGGAAGACCTTTGCAGATAGCATATCTTCAAGTTTCAAAGAACTACCCAGTGATCGTGGTACTGTTGAAGAGGAGTGGCAGTTGTTTAAAACTGCTGTGATTACTTCGGCTGCTTTGTGCTGTGGTCGTAAGCGGCTGAGTGTGGCGCAGGGCGGTGAGAAAAGGACTGCATGGTGGAACGGTGAAGTCCAAGAAGCATCTCTTCTTCATCCAGTGACAACAACAACTGAGGCATACGAGGTGCACCTTGGAGCGGAGAATAGTCACGGTAGTATCACTGAAACAGAAGTCAGATGGGCAATTAAGTCCCTGAAGACTGGCAAAGCTGCAGGTGATGATGAAATCCGGTCCGAGATGTTAAAGGCCTTAAATCAGGATGGTATCCTGTGGCTGACTCGAGTGTGTCAGGTTGCTTGGATATCTGGACAGGCCCCTAAGCAATGGCAGACAGGAATTGTGATCCCTATCTTCAAAAAGGGAGATCAGAGAGATTGCAACAACTATCGAGGCATCTCTTTGCTCAGCATTCCTGGGAAAGTGTACGCTAAGTGTCTGGAGAAGAGAAGTCGGGAAATAGTCGACTCCAAACTGTCGGGGGAGCAGTGTGGTTTCCGACCTGGCCGAAGCACGACGGATCACATCTTTGCTCTAAGGCAAATCTTTGAGAAATCCTGGGAGTATGCAAAAGAGGTCTACGCTTGCTTTGTGGACCTCGAAAAAGCATATGACAGAGTTCCTCGGGAGAAGCTCTGGCAAGTGTTGCAAGAGTATGGAGTGGATGGGCAATTACTGGTTGCTATCATGTCTCTGTACGAAAGCTCTGAGATGTGTGTCCGGATAAATGGCATTAAGTCAAGACCGTTCACCGTGGGTGTTGAATTCCGCCAAGGGTGCGTACTCTCGCCCATCTTGTTCATTATCTTTATGGACTGGTACTCTCGCCCATCTTGTTCATTATTTTTATGGACTGGATAGACAGGGGCAGCCGAGGCGATGAGTGTGTTTGTGTGGGCGACTGCCTGGTGGAGAGGTTGCTCTTTGCGGACGACCTTGTCCTGCTTGGGTCTTCTCGCACGAACCTTCAGCATGCACTAGACCGGTTTGCAGCCAAATGTGAAGAAGCTGGGATGAAGATCAGTGTGGCTAAAACCGAAGTTCTGGTTCTTTCAAGACAGCCTGCTCAGTGCGCTCTCCATGTTAGGGGAGCCTCATTGAGACAGGTGGAGAAGTTCAAGTATCTCAGGATTGCATTCACGAGTGATGGACGGCAGGAGAAAGAATTTAATGCTCGGATCGGTGCAGCAAGCTGTGTCAGACGTGAACTGTGGCGATCCGTGGTAACGAAACGAGAGCTGGGTAACAAAGCCAAGCTCTCCGTCTTCAAATCTATCTTTGTCCCCATTCTCACCTATGGTCATGAGGCTTGGGTAATGACCGAAAGAGTGCGATCGCGGGTACAAGCGGCCGAAATGAGATTCCTGAGAGGTGTGGCAGGTGTTACCCTACTAGATAGAGTGTACAGCAGCACAATAAGGGAATCTTTAGGTGTTGAGCCGCTACTTCTCCGCATTGAGAGATCTCAGTTGCGCTGGTATGGCCACGTGATACGGATGCCGCAAACTAGTCTTCCTAGGCAGTTGTTATTTTCCAAGCCGGTGGGTAAGAGACTAAGGGGTCGGCCTAGAACCAGGTGGCTAGACTACATGGAGAATCTGGGTTCGAGTCGCTTGGATATTACCAGGGAGGACATGCGCCTGATGGCGGAAGAACGCGATCGCTGGAGATCCTCCATAGGGCTGCTGCCCCCGCGACCCTAACGGATAAGCGGGTTTGAAAAATAAGTAAGTAAGTAAGTAACAGACAAGCCTGTTCAGACCTTGTCTGTTCTGATCAAGATCCTTGTTTATGCTGAAGAAGGCAGCGTGGCTTGCCGAAATGCGCATACGTCCGGTTAAAAGTTTTATGTGGCTCAGTGGTTTCTTTATTATTCTATTAGT
>JAHWFO010048382.1:50432-137821 GCA_023313115.1 Rhysida immarginata | reverse complement strand
CCTGTTCCACAACAGCAGTTGCAACTTCTTCAACGTGTTGCTGCCTGTTTCGTTTGCATCCCCGGCCTGGTTGCACTCCTAGAGTTCCGGTAGATTCAAATCGTTCAATCATTTTCCGTAAGTTAGTTATGCTCTTCGGTCCTCTTCGTAACGTTTTCAATCGCCGTAATTCACGAAGGGCAGCATTTGCATTGCCGCTCTTCTGATAAAACAAGTTGACTAATAACGCCCGGTCAGGCAGAGTAAGCGTCATCGTCAGGCCATTCTTTCGTGAATGATGGGAAATCCTCAGCCTTGCCTTTTATTGTCATGATTGCTCAACACGGAACGCGCTTATGCAAATGTATTCATTGTTTACTTGAAATAAGCGCCCCCTGTGGCGACTTTTTGTACTTTTGTTTTGTAGAAATCGAAACTGAATGTTTCACTAAGTATATACACCAAAATGTACTGCATTTGGCTTAATAAAATTCCCGTTAGCGAGCTCTGAACACCTCACGTTATTTCTTGCCCACACAGTATATTTGTGAATTGCGTGTTGATAGCATTGTTGATACCTATTGTTGCACAAACTTTGCCTTGCATTGTTGGTCATGAGATATTTCTCATTAATATGCCCTGCTATAACCATGAATATCGATTTTTTCTCGATAAATATTATTTTCCGTAATCTGAGGTAGACAGTGACCTTCCTCATGCTTTGAAGGTCATGTATGCGAAATTTCATCAAGATCGGAATAAAACTGTAGATTTGTATAAAAAACATACAAACAAACAAACAAACAGACCCACAAACATCCTTCTTTATATAGATAGATAGATAGATAGAAGATATCCTTCTTTATATACAACCCACAAACTTCCTTCGTTGTATATAGAAGTAAAGATATAGCAAATTAAGTATCTGCCATTCAATTGAAGGAAAAATTACAACAGCATGGTTTAGAAGTTCTGAAATGGCCGTTGGGTTACGAAAACCGATACAATTTCACATAATTGATTTTTGTGCGCATAAAGGAACAAGATAAATGAGACATTTATAAAGCTATGATATGGCCAACTGGAATTACTGTTCGAGAATTTCGGGGGGAAAATCACTAATTGGCCCCAAAGTCGTTCACCATTGTGTATAATTACGCCAAAACCTAATCCACAATCTGTTACTACCTCAAGGAATTAGCATAAGAGACAATGAAATTCTGCCTCAGTCCCCGTACTCACCAGACTTGGCACCCAGTGCCATCTACAAATATAGTCTCCGCCAGATTATCCATCGTTAGGAGCGTGTGATTTTCTATGGTGCTTGTATTGAAAAGGATTAACATGTTTCATGTATGAACGCCTTAGTGATGAAGATAAAAATACTGTATTTTATCTCTATCAGCCTTCATATTCATATTCCAATAACTGTCGTGGACTTGCTCCCTGAAGTTCTATTATACATAATCCTCGAGAAGAACTCACGCAGGGTGTGATGCGAGACCATTAAAAGTATCTGAATTATTTCTCCAACGCAATTAATCATAGTGGGCTAGATTAATCTTAAGATATTCATTTCTGGAATTCTTAGCGAAGAGTGTAGGGGCTTTTTACGCGTTTCACTCCCCTCAAATGACTTTCACGTGTTAATGTTGCCTCTAAATGGATCCGCTGAAAACGTTCATATTTCATTTGTAGCTCGTTCGCTTTGTCAGGAAACTTTTCCTACTCAAAGTGTTGAATTTTCACCGGCAACAAATAAAAATCTCTCTTCTTTTTTTTCTTTCTTTTTCTCTTTCCGAGATTGTTAACGTAGCGACATCATTAGAGATGCACAAAGGCTTCCGCATCGTTTGCTTGTTCATTAACTTTTTTTTTCCACCAACTACAACCGAGATACAACAGACATAAGTTATTCCTTGGAGAATTTTATAAAACAACGAACTAAAATCGTGTGAAAAGGAGAGTGACAGTGAGAACGGGTAACATTAACTCACACGTTTAATGTTCCCTTTGGGGTGTTCGTGACACGGAAGGCCCACAAAACTTGCTTGAGAAATAAGAAATTGTTTTCTTTTTCGTCCTTCCTACGAGGAAAAAAAAATTCTCCTACTTCACGAGAAATGTTAAAATCTAAGTAACACAACTTCATCCAAGTCCCAATACACATGAAGGGATAAAAATCGAAAAGCTCTTGAGTGCCTCTGGGTTATTTAAGGCGGCGCTTTTGGCTTAATGTAAACTTCACGGAGATTTTTACACAAAATGAAAACGCAGGATAACCTCTCAACGAACTTCAACAGTATCTTCATGGTTTATTAATTCAGTTGTGACGCATCGTCAGTAGAGTTTGAAATTCACGTAGAATCTTGATGTTATGTTTATCAAATGTCTCAAGAGAAAATATTAGGACCGATAGCTACTTATATTTTCACAATGTGCGTCTGTCTGTCCGTTTGTCTCGTGGTGCTTTAGCAATCGAACGCTTCCGAATTTTCGACTTCCGTTTTCGCCATTTGAAAACTTATTCAGAACGACAGCCTGGGTTCGTTGGTGGAAAAAGACGGTAAACAACCTCCAGTTCAAAAAGTAAAAAATAAAAGAAGGGGACTACGGTTTTCGCTATACAATTCCATGTACACATTAATATGACCATCTTTCCTATCATTATAAGCTGACAATAGCAGACGTGTAGTAGCATCCGTTAACACAGCAATTGTCGCCATCATGGGCAAAGCAAGTGACCTGTTGGACCTCCAAAAGGGAATGATCGTTGGCTATCGGGCCAAGAGGGGGGGGGGCGCATTTCAGAAACGGCCACCTTTGTGAGCTGCTCTAAGGCTGCCGTTGTGAAGATGTAACGCGACTGGACGAACCAGACAGTAACTGTGGGGATCCTAGAGGCGAGCGTCGGTTACGACGCCTGGCCAAGACTAATCGGCGTGCAACTGTTGAGAAACTGATACAGCATATGAACAGTGGGGCCACTAGGCGTGTCAGCACCAAGACAGTGCAACGACCCCGAAAACGCCTCCAATTCGCAATGGACTATCGCCATTGGACCTTGGCCGAGTGGAAAAGGATTGCTTTCTCTGACGAGTCGCGGTTTCTGGTGAACAGAGTGGACGGACGATGGAGAATTCGCCGAGAAGCATCTGAGAACAGGCATCCCGACACCATTGTTGGCAGACGACAGGCTGGTGGGGGAGGTGTGACTGTTTGGGGGATGTTTTCGTGGTATGGTCTGAGTCCACAGATACCGCTGGAGGATACACTGAATGCTGTTTGTTATCTGACGATCGTCGCACCCCTTCATGTCGACAGTGTTTCCTCAGGGTGATTGTACCTTCCAACATGACAATGCTCCCTGCCATACTGCCAAAATTTTCCACGACTGGTTCGAAGAGCATAAGGATGAATTCAAGCTACTCCCATGGCCACCAAACTCCCCGGACCTGAAGGAATTTTAAACTTCTGAATTTTAACCACAAGGAAAACCATCACGTGTGTTCACTTAATTCAGAAGCCTTCTCTCTGCCTTAGATATCGAATGACGAAGAGAGAAATGCATTGATCAATGCATAGGCCATTTATACACCGAGAATAAAACATTTCTCAAATCCTTTCCATTGCACATTTCAAAGTTGACTTCCATATTCGAAAATGGAATACACATAAAGTCCCCTCACACATAAAACTACAATAATTCTTCCATTGAAAATTCTTTCAGTTTTGTATTTTAGAAGCTGGCTATTGGTTCACTATAATGGGTTTAAAAGTTATAACATTGCCAAGCACTAATAATGAATATAAGGCTTAATGCGTTTGATTTCACTATTGAATTGCGTGCAACCATTCTCTAAAATTGGAGCTAGTAAAAATTTAAAGCCAATTAGACGATATCAAATTACATTTTAAACTCCTCTCAGGGAGCCTTATTTCGGAGTCTCACTTTTACGACTATTTTTTAATGATTTTTTTTACAATTTTTAATGCACTTTTATACGACTTTTCCAACTTCACGAACAATGTTGAGACTACTCTTCTCCCTCCCCATGGCCGCTCCTTATAAGGAAGGCATTTAAATGATAATCAATTTCCTCTTATGTTTCGGAAGATATTTCTCTCTTTCTTGGAAATACTTTCCTTTCTGGGGTTAAATATTTTATAGCCTCGCTTCCAAACTCTCGTATTGAAATCGAAAAAGGAGGAAGAAGAAAAACTCCTTCATTATAGACGAAAAAGCCTTTTCCAAGTGACTTTTACTCTGATCTTTATCCATTCATTTCACATCTGTGACCAAGTAATCTCCAACGATAGAAGAAGATGAGTACTTAATAACACGGCTGGGGGTTCGGCAAATGGATGTCGGGAAACCGAACGACGATGACGTCACACGCACGGAGGTAAAGGGGAAGAAGAAGAAGAGAGGAAAGAAAAAAACCAGCACGGTCTTCGACGTTAAAGAACATAACTCACGAACACGGAATATTCCGTGAAAATGGGGCGAACACCCTTCCCTATACGGCTCCATATAAAACTTGTAAAGTCGAATTCGATTGAAGGTGAATATTTTATACAAGGCGATTGAATTATTCCGACGAAAAAGGAAATTGAATTTGGCCCTCATGAATGAAGCAGCGTACACGGATGATATATTTAAGGGAATCTAAGTTGATATATCCGCAAATGCGGCAAATGACTTCTATCTCGTGTAAAAATGGAAACAAACATCGAGATTCATAGCATTAATTAATTATTAAGCCCTTGCCACATGTCGCATGACAAACACATGTAAATTATTTAAAAAGCATCACACATCTTCAGAAACATATCTGCTTTATATTATTAAGATATGGGTCGTTCAAAAGAGCTCAGCGACTTCCAACGAGGAACTATCATAGGATGCCACTTTTGCATTTCCACCATTCTACAAATATCCCATTGTACAACTATAGGCAATTGTGACTAGTTGATTGTTTAGTGGAACTTTATTGCCAAGTGTCACAGCGTTTAGGTCAGTGTTTCCCAACCGTGGGGCCCACCTCCATAGTTTAAGTTAATCATATGACGACTCTCAGTCGTTCATTCAAGTTTCTTCAATGAACATTTCAATTTTTAAATATTGAAAATTATGTATATATATTTGGGGGGGGGGCATAGCACAAAAAAGGTTGGGAAACACTGGTTTAGGTGAAGAGTCGTCTGTCGACACTTAAACGATCATCAATATAATGAGGAAATGGTTGACGATAACAATTTAGAGCAGACAACGCGGCATAAAATTAATCAACGTAAATCCCTTGAGGGATCTACGTCTAGGGATCAAATGTAGGAAGTGCGCGTCCGGCGAGAAGAGGCGCAGAAACAACACTCCCGGCTGAAAGCCAAAGAGGTAGGCTTCTCATTGGGAGTCTGCGCGCAAATCATGCTGCATGTTACAGCGAAATAAACCTCGCTGTAAAAAAACACGTGTCTTCAGGAGGAGAAGGCTTCCCGAGAATCAACGCGGCGAAAGCGGAGCGGGAGATTCGATTGTGGAGGAGTGGAGAGGCGACAGGGGACGAGACAGTAGAAAAGGTGAGCGAGCGCCGGAGTCAGGGGATTCTTGGAAAAATCTCGGGCCGAAGGACGAACAGCGAAGACGACAGGTGTTCGAGCGGCGAAAGGTTAATGCGAGCTGCGGAGGCATTAACGTTCCGGAGCATGGAGACGGTCATTGGAATTCTACCGAAGTGTCGTCGGCTGTACGTCTGGGAAAGCAACCCGTGCGAGCGCCGAAGGTAGGCTCGTCCGCCGGTGAGAGGTGCGAGGCGTCGTGCAACGCAGCGAACGTCGCCGTTATTCCTCGAACGAAATTGTCGCCCGTCAACCTATTGTATCTGACTAGGTTCGAGTTAGAAATGTGGCACGAGAGCCGGATTTATGAAGACAACGCAACTGTCATTTGTTGTGAGCGAGTTCGCCTTCTCGGAGTTCTCCCCCGGGGATTGACAGCGTACGTGCGAGATGGCGTCGGCAGAGTGGTGGCTCGTTCATGATTAGTGTCGTCCAGTGCGTTGGCCCGGATTCATTCTGCATTTAAGCAGTGAGTACTGGTTTATCGTTATTTTGTAAAGAAATTTTATCATGTAAAGGTTTTATTCGTGCCGTCTAAAATTCAGAAAAAGCCTATCGTTGAAGAGGTCGTTTGGCCGTAAAATTTTATTGTGAGTGTCGCCGTTTATCTATTTGGAATCCGGTGTTTAAACCGTTTATTTTCAAGAGTGTGTGTGTTCCTGAAATTATGTCATTTTATCTTTTGCTACGAATGTTACTGGTGTCTTTTGATTGCGAAGGAGGATTTGACGTGTTATGTTTTTAATGCCTTCAGTTATAATTAATAACTATTGTTAAAATACTGTTTCCTCCATTTTCAGGCATTCCATAAATTTAGTAGCTTTCTGTGACTTTGTGACTGACCTACCTATTAAGACTGAATTATATTTTTCAAATCTGTGCTTTACTTAAGTGACAATTTTTGACTGTATAAACTTTTATTGGTGGATTAAGCTAAGCGTAAGCTTAGTTCTGTACTTATCAATAGTTACTACTTTGACTGGTTTTTTTTGGTCTTGTATTTGAAGTCAATTTAATGAAATATAAGAATACTTTAAGATTAGTTTAAATGAGGCTATATGAAGGCAATGTATTTTTAAGAGAGTGATTACTTGATTTTTTTTGCTTTAAGAAATTTGCCTCGGGTATTGGCTTGTGTGTTTTTTTTTTCATGCCAATTTCTTTATTGAAATGTAAAACAATGCTTGTTTTCAATTAGAGCAAGATAGGAATAATTGTTTGTCTTTTTTGTGCTCATTTACCGAACTGTGTATTTGAATTGCATCTTTAATTTTATTTGACATTTGTCTTTTACATTACTGTTTTTCTTTGTTATAAATTAATTAATATTTTTTTTTGTTCTTTGACTGAAAGAATTTGGTGAATTAAATTCATTTAGCACGTACTTACAAGGTAGTGTTTTTCTTACTTAGTGTCTCGTTTCTGCGTTTAAGCTTAGCTATTATTCCACTGCGCTAATTGGCACGTGACACTGCATGCTCATTGGTCTTGCATAATTCAGTTTTCAGTGCCCCGGCCTGTCTTTTTAGTTGGCTTTGCACTGCTTTTATGACGAAAAACTTGGTTATGATGTCGATGATCACATGTTACGTCTTAGCCAATTAACTATTAAAAATCGCACCAAGAAATGAGCGCGCAGCCGATTTTCAAATATAACAAGCGTCGGCGAACAGCTAAAGAGGTTGGAGAGGATAACATTGAGACATACTTGGTAGCCGAAATGTATACATATATGATACACGTTAAACATCTTTTGTAGACAAGTGGAGTTTCCTTCGTCTCTTTCTTTGATACAAGCATCCACAGATTCCTAAGGTCAGTGTATTTTATTTCTTTATTAATCTCTCTGACACTTTACTTTTATTTAAATTCTCAAATTGGTACTTTCACGGACAGCTAAACTTTGATGTGCGCGACTTTAAACTCGCCCTGTATAAATAAATCTCCCTTCATTATCTCCCTAAGAAGATTTGCCTCTTCCCCCGCAATTGCGATTGCCATATTAATTGGGAAGGAGGTCGAAGATCGCCCATGACCAGTGCACGAGGCACCAGTAGACCGGGACAAATCCCCCTCTGTTGTAGCTGTAGCCGATCGTAATCGTAAACAGGATAAGGAAGAGCAAAAAAATAAAAGCAACCTCTGAGAGTGTAGAAATAATCGGATCTGGCTGAGAGAAGAATGGCTATAAACCACAAAAGGAGCAATTTTTCGCCTCGCGGCACAAATAACGCATCCGCATTGTAAAAAAAGTAATGGGCAATAGAACGTGGGAAAGTTCACAATTGGCATTGACATAACCTTTTTATTATGGACTCATTTAGAAATTGTTAGATCTTAAATTCTTTAAATGACAATTCAATGTTTATTGCAATTTATTGGCCAAGATACAATTTGTTTTTCCTGGTTATTATAGATTTGCCGATAATGTCTTTACACGAACCCAGAGCTTTATTATTAAGTTCCTTAGGCATTTTCTTCAACTCATCAAAAAGATTCGGCCCATTTAGATTTGTCACTTTGCGACCCCACAGTTTTTATCTTAAGTAAGCCCAAGCAAAATAATCCATAAGTGCTGCGTCTGGAGATTCGGGCATCCATTTGTCAGGGTGAACGTACGAGGGTGGGCTAAAAAGTAATGCCTCCATGGCTGTAACTTTTTTATTTGTTAACCGATTTTCAAAATTCTTTTTATATCTGATACTCACATTTCTCCTCTATGTAATGTACTATTCACTTTTAGACATAGTCCCCATCCCTTTCCAACCTGCCAGAAATTTTCGACCGACTGAGCAGCGACTAATCAATCAGGGTTGGCTTTCTTCGCTAAGCATCTCGGGTAATTTTAGTGAACTTCACCAGCTCTGACGCATTGTACCAACGCGTGACTAGTCGGGTGAGCGCGTCGGAGAGGAATTCCGGGGTTGTCGTCGACACGAGGATCGAATGGCAGCTTTGGATCCTCTTCTGCAGCACGATAACGCCACACATCAGAGGGGGTTGCAGCGCCTACAGTTCAAACATGAAAAACTGCAGTTCAAAAATGAAAGACTTTGCACCTTGCGACTTTCACCACTTCCCAAAGAGTAAAGAGCACCTTAAGGGGCATGAGTTGCGTTCTGACGACGAGGTGAAACCTGCCGTTCGGTCTTGGTGTCGACAACAACCCCGGAATTCCCCTCCGACGGGTTCACCCGACTAGTCACGCGTTGGTACAATGCGTGGAAAGGGATGGGGACTATGTCGAAAAGTGAATAGTGCATTACATAGAGGAGAAATGTGAGTATCAGATACAAAAAGAATTTTGAAATTCGGTTAAAAATAAAAAAGTTACAGCCATGGAGGCATTACTTTTCAGCCCACCCTCGTACTTTACTTTTCTTTTTTCCAAGAAGTCAAGGGTTTTGTATGTTCGTGTATCAAATTATGCAGATCTTAATCAGGGATCCTTCCAAATGATCTCTGAACGCACTGTTCGCTGTACATTGCATAGTATTGAATATGGAAGCCGAAGGCCTGTTCGAACATCATTGCTGTCTGCAGTTAACAAGATGAAACGTCTCCAATTCGCACAGGAACACAAGGGTTGGACAGTCGAGCATTGGTAAAAAGTCATGTGATCCGATGAATCACGTTTTCGGTTGCATCATGCAGACGGCAGAGTGAGAATTTGGCGGAAACAGCATGAAAGCATGGTACAAGCTGGTAGGGGCAGTGTTACGTTTTCCTGGCGTAATTTGGGCTCTTTAATTCGTGTGAAATAACGTCTGAATAGAACAACATACCTAAGTTCATCCTATCATGTTGATGGCGTATCCCAATGGAAATAGCTTCTTCCGACACCGTGGTGCTCCTATTGTGCAGGATTGGTTTCAAGAACGTGAGGTAGACTTTACCTTGCCTAAGTAGTCCCCACAATTACCAGATCTCAATCCAATTGAGCATTTGCGGGACGGAAGAGCCATCAGGCATCTGGTTCCACAACCATCAAATCTTACACAACTGGACAGTGGTGTGTCTGTTTCCTGGCATCACCGTGCGGATTCAAGGCGTAAGAAGAATCGGCGTAGTATTGAACGCAAAATGAACCGCTAACATCCACAAATTGTTCTAAACAACTGATTACATATTCAAATGCAACGTATCAAGATTCTCTGTCATATGATCGCGTCACTGGGGTAATCCACTTTCATGCAGGTGATGTCTCTAATAAATAGGCCAATTAGTTTTCAACAAATTTTCCAAAATATTAAGACACACTACTCCACTGTTTTCAAGTAGAAGCCATCGCATGCAGAATTGCAAAATGGACATGGTCGGCACTAATATACCGTAGAAAGCATCCGACTTCCAAGAATTTCAGGAAACCAACTTCATACCAATAAAAGAAGCTCCATATAATAACACAACTATGATAATCTGAGTTGCTATGTTAAGATATGATGGATCTTATCTTCTTCGGACTCCGGCTAAATCCTCGATCTGTCTTCGGTAACAACAACGCACAGGGTGTTTATAATTAAAGTCCTGAACTCTGAGCAGTTTTTTTCTCAAAAACGGCCCATCCGAATTTGGTCAGATTTTCAGGGTATCCTAACGAGAGTATGGGAGAGTGAAATGTGCAATATAAAAATAGTTCGTTATTTCTACGGTAGGTGGCGCTGTTTCAATCAAAAATACACAAAAATATACGCTATATTAAGACTTCAAATGGTGGCAGATAATGGCGGCAAACATATCAAACATCTCTTGAAATGATTTCTATCCAATATATGTCATACTAGCAGAGGCACGCGGCGTTGCCCGGGATAATTACATTTGTAGGTAAGCATAACACATCCCAAGAAGTTAAATAATAACTCAAAATTTGCTTTCCGGGATAATTCTACAATTGTGCAGGCCGAGTACGCGGGTTCGATCCCGGCCGAGGACGACGAGGATTTTTCAGGGGAAAATCCTGAGATCACGCACTTCCTTCGGAAGGGGAGTAAAGCCGTTGATCCCGTGTAGTCGTTTGCCGGCTGCACGTTAAAAAACCCTTGCGAGGCAAAATTTGTGCCCCCTATAACGCCGTCCTGAAATGACCATAGCAGTTGAAAAGGACGTTAATACCAAACAAACCAAACCGTTGTTCAGATGTTTCCGACACCCAGATAACTTTTTGTCTTCTCTGACCAATTCTCGTTTTTTACTTCGGTGGCATTTCGTTAGATATGAATTAACATATATACTTCGAACGATTATTAATTGTTGGTTTGAAGGGTCTCGTAAACTGTCGCGGGAGACCAAAAGTGGTCTTTTATACCCAATCCACTGAAAGAGAGAGGAGCCTGCTGTCGTTTCTGGAAAGTTCTACACTGTTCAAGATCTCCAAGCAGACAACTCGCCTGAGCATTGGTTAGGGAGCTCAAGGAAGACACGTGTAGCTCACTGCCTCCTCGAGAGAGACTGCCCTATCTATATCGTGCTATTTTATTCATTTCCTGCTCATTGTTAATTTTTCTTGGAAACGAATGTTCTATTTCCAAGGCAACAGCACACAACAATTCTAGGCCTTCTCTCTAGAAGGTGTCGGAACAGCAGGAATTCTATGCATTGTTACAAATTGAAACTTATTGTTCGGGAAAACTCAGATTTTTTATGTAAAAATAGATATAATTTTATTTGTAACTAGCAAAGGTACCCGGCGTTGCCCCGGATAATTACACTTGTAGGTAAACAGAACAATCTCAAAAAAATAAATTAAATTTTGCAATATCTTAAAAATAAACACATGAAAATGCTTAGAATTAATACAGTAAATGTTCTAAATTTAAACTCGAAAAAAAAATTTTAAAGGATGGAACTCTCCAATAATTTCTCACTCAGGTAATCTTACTTCAGATGTACACTCGATGTTGTTGCAATTTTACTCTTCTCTCGATGTCTTGAAGCAAAACTTGGCCTTTCATCACTCTGTGTAGTCTAGCGGTCGCTGATTCTTCTATTTACTTGCTTCCCATTTGCACAATACAGAACGGAACTAAAGGAGTGCTTCCTCTGTCGTCTTTTTACTCTTTCTCAATAGTCTGCTATCTATCCATTATCTCCAGTTACTGATCATTTTTAAAGATTTTCAAGAAATTGTTAAGTACTAAGAACTCTCTTTTCTAAGAAAAGCCTGAATAACAGGAATTCTATGCATTGTTACAAATTGAAACTTATCCATATTGCATCATCATTTTATGTTCATTGTTATAATTCTTGGAAAGGATTGCTTTATCATTGCATATCATTTTGTGCTCATTGTTATTGGTGAATTGCGCGTTGATATCATCGTTGATATCTATTGTTAGACAAACTTTTTCTTGCATTGTTGGTCATGAGATATATATTGTTGGTCCGTGCAGAGTGTTTGTGCATTGCGTGTTGATACCATTGTTGATACCTATTGCTGCACAAACTTTGCCTTGCATTGTTGGTCATGAGATATTTCCCATTAATATGCCCTGCTATAACCATGAATATCGATTTTTTATCGATAATTATTATTTTTCCGAAATCTGAGATAGACAGTGAGCTTCCTCATGCTTTGAAGGTCATGTATGCGAAATTTCATCAAGATCGGAATAAAACTGTAGATTTGTATAAAAAACGTACAGACAGACCCACCCACAAACATCCTTCTTTATATATATAGAAGACTAGAAGAGGTACCCGGCGTTGCCCGGGATAATTACACTTGGATGTAAACAGAACAATCTCAAAAAATTAAATTAAATTTTGCAATATCTTAAAAATAAACACATGAAAATGCTTAGAATTAATACAGTAAAAATTCTTAATGAAAATTCGAAAAAAATCTTTTTAAAGGCTCACAATGGATGGACCGCTCCAATAATTTCTTACTCAGGTAATCTTACTTCAGATGTACACTTGATGTTGTTGCAATTTCCACTCTTCTCTCGTTGTGTTGAAGCAAAATTTGGCCTTTCATCACTTTGGGTAGTCTAGCGGTCACCAATTCTTCTATTTACTTGCTTCCCATTTGCTCAATACAGCACGGAGCTAAAGGTTTGCTTTCTCTGTCGTCTTTCCACTCTTTCTCAATAGTCTGCTTACTCTTCATTATCTCCAGCTACTGATCATTTTTAAAGATTTTCAAGAAATTGATAAGTACTAAGAACTCTCTTTTCTAAGAAAAACCTGAATAACAGGAATTCTATGCATTGTTACAAATTGAAACTTTTCCATATTGCATCATCATTTTATGTTCATTGTTATAATTCTTGGAAAGGATTGCTTTTTCATTGCATCATCATTTTGAGCTCATTGTTATTGGTGAATTGCGTGTTGAAACCATTGTTGATACCTATTGTTGCACAAACTTTTATTTGCATTGTTGGTCATGAGATATATATTGTTGGTCCATGCAGAGTGTTTGTGAATTGCGTGTTGATACCATTGTTGCAAAAACTTTGTCTTGCATTGTTGGTCATGCGATATTTTCATTAGTATGCCCTGCCATAACAATGAATATCGTTTTTTTATCAATAATTATTATTTTTTCGAAATCTGAAGTAGACAGTGACCTTCCTCATGCTTTGAAGGTCATGTATGCAAAATTTCATCAAGATCGGAATAAAACTGTAGATTTGTATAAAAAACGTACAGACAGACCCACCCACCCACAAACATCCTTCTTTCTATATATAGATTAATTATTCTATTTTTTCCTATTCTTTAAGTTTGTTTTTTTACTGTTTGCAGACAGTGATTGTTGAGCATATATTGTTTTAATAAATGTTAATTAAAAATCTCCAAGTGATTATCACTGTCTGCAGCTAGTTGTCCCTCGCGAATAATTTTCGTGATCACGAGGATGTGTGTCCCACTATTGTTGATGTTCTTTCCGTGGTTACTGGTTTTTTTATTTCAGTTAGACCACTTCCAGCTTCTGGCTTGACCAGCCGTCCCTCCTTCTGGTCCTCCACGTCCTTCCTAGCCTGCAGCATGGCGTTCAACTTCCATTTATCATTTTCATTCCAATGCTCTGCAAATTACTCCTACCCTGCCGTTCGATGTTTAGTTAGTTACTGAATTTCTCACTTTCTCGCTGCAGCAGCGATGATTCTTTACCGAGCAGTATTGTTTTGCGGGTTTACCCATAAGGTAATAATGAAATTTCTTTTAATGCTATTTCAACAATAACGCGCTTAAGGGACGCCATGCTGCACATTTCAATTCTTATTTCCCATTAATAATTAATTATTATTTCGCAGTCTTTCTTTAGACATTAAATGGGAATTTTGAAATTTCTTTTCCTTATTCTTTATAAGGAATTGGTCTGTCTCAATGTTTTTTATATTTAATTTCAATTCGCTCAATGTAGCGATTAATATTTCTCGTTACAGTGTTTTACTGTATTTTTAACGTACATTTAAGTATTTCTTTATTTTATTCCGAGAAATATTTTCTTTTGTAATTGAGATCGCAATGCCTATTTCTCAATTAAATCATATTGTATAGAACATCCTTTTGACAGAATTTTTTGTATTTTATAAATAAATATCGCAAGTTTTAAACCAAAATAAAAGTCTTTTAACAAGCCACGTTTACTCTTAAGTTTTGGGGTTCTTTCTTTTAAAGTACCACCCATTAAATTCTATTTATTTTGCTTCCCCCCCTCTGAACACTTATTTTAACTAGCAAAGGTACCCGGCGTTGCCCGGGATAATTACACTTGGATGTAAACAGAACAATATCAAAAAATTAAATTAAATTTTGCAATATCTTAAAAATAAACACATGAAAATGCTTAGAATTAATACAGTAAAAATTCTTAATGAAAATTCGAAAAAAAATCTTTTTAAAGGCTCACAATGGCTGGACCTCTCCAAGGATGCCACTGCTAGTCTAAATAATTTCTTACTCACGTAATCTTACCTCAGATGTATACTTAGTGTTGTTGCAATTTCCACTCTTCTCTCGATGTGTTGAAGCAAAACTTGGCCATTCATCACTTTGTGCAGTCTAGCGGTCGCCGATTCTTCTATTTACTTGCTTCCCATTTGCTCAATACATCACGGAGCTAAAGGAGTGCTTCCTCTGTCGTCTTTCCACTCTTTCTCAATAGTCTGCTAACTCTCCATTATCTCCAGTTACTGATCATTTTTAAAGATTTTCGAGAAATTGTTAAGTACTAAGAACTCTCTTTTCTAAGAAAAGCCTGAATAACAGGAATTCTATGCATTGTTACAAATTGAAACTTATCCATATTACATCATCATTTTATGTTCATTGTTATAATTCTTGGAAAGATTGCTTTAACATTACTTCATCATTCTGTGCTCATTGTTATTGGTGAATTGCGCGTTGATACCATTGTTGATGCGAAGACAATGGGCCTATTGTTGCACAAACTTTGCCTTGCATTGTTGATCATGAGATATATATTGTTGGTTCATGCAGTGTGTTTGTGAATTGCGTGCTGATACCATTGTTGATACCTATTGTTGTACAAACTTTGCCTTGCATTGTTGGTCATGAGATATTTCTCATTAATATGGCTTGCCATAACCATGAATATCGATTTTTTATCGATATTTATTATTTTTCCGAAATCTGAGGTAGACAGTGACCTTCCTCATGCTTTGAAGGTCATGTATGCGAAATTTTATCAAGATCGGAATAAAACTGTAGATTTGTATAAAAAACATACAAACAGACCCACCCACCCACACACACACAAACATCCTTCTTTATATATATAGATAGAAGCACAAACTCTGCCTTGCATTTTTGGTCATGAGATATATATTTTTGATCCATGCATAGTGTTAGTGAATTGCGTGTTGATACCATTGTTGATACCTATTGTTGCACAAACTTTTCCTTGCATTGTTGGTCATGAGATATATATTGTTGGTCCGTGCATAGTCTTGGTGCATTGCGTGTTGAAACCATTGTTGATTCCTATTGTTGCACAAACTTTGCCTTGCATTGCTGGGCATGAGATACCTCTTATTATACTCTGTCCAACGAAAGTTGGAGTGGGCGTGTCCAGTTAAACTTCCTATTTCAATTGTTAGACACTGTTGATTCTACTTTGGCAACAATGTACATGGCGTAATGTAGATGTACTGCTCCAACCAGCCCTAAGGACATCTAGATAGCGTAATGCTTCCATGTCCACGGAGGCGCAATTGTTTGGCGCATCTGCACGGTGAGTAGAAGGTTCCTGGTTCGATCCCAGGCTGTGAAATTTTCTTTCCTATTTTTTATCAATTATTAAAAATAAATAATTTGTTATCTTCCTCTAATGAAATATAATATGCTAAAAAATTATAAAAATATGTTTTTAATAATCAATATTACTTTCAAATATAACTTGTTCAAAAACATGTTTAAAAAAATTAAATTAAAGGACAACTTTACGGAGGCTTATTTTAACAACTATCTATATAATGAATTGGACAACGATTTTGAGAACCTTGTGGGTGATTTGGACGGTTTAGGCGTGAAACCTCTCCTGCGCGATCACCCGTCATTAGATGAGGAATCCAGTGTCGCCGAATAGACGAAAAATGGACCACCCGCAACAAATTGTCAAGTATAATTAATACATACACTACTGTTTATAAAAATCACAACACCCTGATGGAATAGCCCAATCTGCATTAAATTTGGAGCATTTGCATATCATGGGTCAGAAAAGAAACCATTAGATTTTCAGGTCAATACAATGCGTTTTATTGTCACATTAATATCGGGTGAAACCACCGTGGCATGCAATTACAGCCTCTAAACGTCGTGGCATTGAGTCAAACAAGCTCTGAATAAGGGCCTGGGGAATGTCCTGCCATGCTCTGTCTACACGGGTATACAGTTCATCCACAGTTGCTGCTGCAGGAGTCTGACGAGCCAATCGATGAGCAACCCTGTCTCACACATGTTCGATTGGGCGCATGTCTGGTGAACGAGCAGGCCAGGGGAACAAGGGCGTCTGATGTGCTTGGAAAAAGGCGAGGACATTTCTGGCCACATGCGGTCGGGCATTGTCCTGTTGGAATACAGCGCCTGGAAGGTTCTGCAGGAAGGGGATGACCTCGGGTTGCACAACTTCCCTGATGTACCGGTCACTGTTCAGATTGCCATGGATTCTGATCAGACGGGAACGGCCATGGTAACTGATTGCACCCCACACCATCACCCCTGGCGTTTGTCCTGAATGACGCTGCAGGATGCATTCTGGAAGGTCGCGCTCGCCACGATGTCTTCTGACTCGTATCCTGCTGTCATGGTGCTGCAAGTTAAACCTTGACTCATCCGAAAACACAACTTGTTGCCATTCAGCTTGCCACTGTTGGTGTTGATGGGCCCATTGCAACCTGAGGCGCCGGTGGTTTTGAGTCAAAGGAATCCGCAACAATGGTACTCGTGCCATCAATCCTCTGGAAATCAAACGGCGTCGTACAGTGCTAGCAGACATTGTCCTGCCTACTGTAGCACCCCACTGTTGTGCTAACACTGTGGAAGTGGCTGTACGATCTGCTACACACATGCGATAGAGGTGTCTGTCATCTCGCGGTCTCGTCGTGCTGGGTCTTCGGTGTGCCCTGTTCTCTTCGCTCCACTGCCTCCATGCACGCATAATTGTCGTTGCATTACGTCCTACACGAGCAGCAATGTCACCATACGCCATCCCGCTTCACGCAGACCAATTATGCGTCCTCTTTCAAAGTCTCTCAGCTGTTGATATGGTACCCTTCGTCGTCGTCGAAGCATGGTGTTCTTTCAAGCAATTACTCTGAAAATCTAATCATTTATACTCTGACCCATTGTATGCAAATATTGCAAATTGCATATGGATTAGACCATTCCATCAGGGTGTTGCGATTTTTATAAACAGTAGTGTATATTATTTAAATGTGAACAATTTCATGATAGTAATTTTAAATTAGGTATCAGTGCCCAATATGTGAAGATATGCCTACATCACAAGGTATGCTGTCGTGATTATGCCGAGATCGTTCAGCATATGCCTAGTGGTTCGGCGTGCATCACCGAAAATTCCGTCTTTTCAAAATTCTGCCTGGATTACGATATACCAACAATCTAATTTGTCCATTAGATTTGGGTGCACATGGGAAGAAATAAAAAGAAAAGTTCTTCGCCGTTGCGTTGTGACAGCCATTCGAAAAATCTTTCCTTCACAATAACATTGTGGTTTCAAATACTGTAAAATTTTATTAAAACTAATTAATATTCTCTCAAGCATTTGCCTTTGTATATTTGATCATAACTAAAATGTATGGAAAAACGAACTAAATTTCAAGTTATCAAATGTATTTTGTTACACGATCATCACTAAATATAAACTATTTCAGCCAGTTTAAATGACAAATGTATTAGTTTCAAAACATTAAACAAAAATTTGCTACTGTTAGCACCATTTACTTACTTAGCTAGATTACCTAATATAATGGGGTCTTAGTCAAATATTAACAGCAATAGCCAATAACTAGCCCCCCCCCCTCCCCTTTTCTATTTGTGAATTTTAACCAAAAAAGTGGCTTCAAGTTACGGTGTCCAGCAGGTGTTCCGTACATGACATTTTCTCCACCATTTTACGAGTTTTATGCTTTTGTTTTCTTTATGGAAAGAGTGGATTTTTACTAAATAGATGAAGCTCTACATCTTGTCATTGGAACTTTATCTCTATCTATCAGTTTCTTTGGGTAACTTTTAAGCGATTACACAAAGGGCGTTGGGGACACTTTTAATCAATCAGGCATGGCCACTTTCTTATACATAGAACTGACTTTCATGGTTCTAGCACTTTTCCGACTCTTTCGGAAATTTTCCTCTACACCCTGTACACTGAACGACCAATTTATTAGAGACACCTTTTACGGAAAATGGATCGGCCTCCCAGTGACACCCACACAATGGAACAGGCCGAAGCGGCAGAAGTTATAGTCAGCAGGAGAAGTGGACTGAATATGGGTAAATCCAAAGATTTGACCCACTTTGAACGAGGCATGATCTTTGGAGCTCGACGGGCGCAGTTGAGCATTCCCATGCAAAAGTGTCAAGGGTATTCCGTGAATGGCAGTTATGCTATAAAAACAACCTTCAACAAACACAACTCCGGACGAAACAGGGCCCTGGATGAACGAGAACAGCCCAACAAATTGAAGGGCAGTTCAATGAGGGAGCATCCCAACCCATTTCGGAGCACACGGTGCGGCGCACATACACTAAGCTGGGTTTAACAACAGGCGGCCAGTACGGATACCGTCGCTGTCACCGCAAAATAGGAAAGCGCGCCACACAGGCATCGCCACTGGACACTGGATTAGTGGAAGAAGGTCGCCTGGGCCGACGAATCGCGGTTCCTACTTCATCATGCGGACGGCAGTTTGGGCATCTGGCGCAGACATCACGAGGCGGGTGGAGTAGAAGTGCTAGTCTGGGGTGTCTTCTCTTGGGACACACTGGGTCCTGAATGCGACACACTATCTGAACATTGTTGCCGATCAGGTGCACCCTAAAATGGAGACGGACAGTTTCAGCAAGACAATGCCCCGTGTCCCGTGCTCTAATGGTCTTGGACTGGTTCAGGGAACATGGCGCGGCCTTCCGCCTGCTTCGGTGGCCAGCTCGGTCGCCCAATCTCAACCCGATCGAGCATTTGTATGATGAAGTGGAGAGAACTAACCGTCCAACCTGCACCATTTACGGGACGCTGTGATGTCTGCTATTACTGCGCAACGGTTTCAACACCTTGTTGAATCTATGCCAGCACATATTCAGGCAGTTCTCGTCCCTAAAGGAGGCGCAACACACTACTAATGTACCTTCTGCAAATATGCGTATAGGAGCATGGTTCTGCCAGATATTGCCCTATTTCTCCGTACAAGTTATTTTTAAACGATAACAATCTCAGTTGTGATTGAACCACAAATGCACCTTTTGGGCAAACACGGGATCATTTTTCCAATGGCTGAATAAGCTGTATATCGAATCTTTCAGAATCTTTCAGCTGCTTTGTTGTTTCAATCGTGACACCATCTAGACTAACACCAACAATGAGCTGGGTTTCGAAGTTCTGCTCATTAAGTAGCTTCTAATCCACTGACGTCTGTTTTACTCACACAGATCGTACAGGATGATTCAGTCAATTTCTGACCATTTCAGTACTATGATTTATTGTCCCATTAATGTTTACAAACTTAGCATTTCAGTATGATATTTTAGGCAGTTCGGAGTTTTTATTCCCGTAGAAAAGTCTTGATGATATGCTCAATGTGGCCACCATGAACGTTTTGAACTGCTCGCAGCCGAATGATGAAATTGTTCTTAACTCTATCCAGGATTTCTGCATCCACAAGGGTGCTGCAGTCGACGATGCTTTGTCAAACAAGCTGGTCTAGGGTTCTTGGTGGTGCTATAGTGAACACACTGTCTTTAAGGAACCCCCAGAGATAAAAATCACATGGGTTTAGGTCAGGACTCGTAGGGGGCCAAAGAAAGCAACCCCAGAATAGATCTGGAAACCTGTTTGAAATGACACGATTTCCGAATTTCTGATTGAGATAGTCTAGCACTTCATTAGTGATGTGAGGCCTAGCCCCATCCTGTTGAAACCATTGATGTCGAAGCGGTATACGCCTTCTTCGCAGCTCGGGGATGAAGAAGGTTTACAACATGTTATGGTAAACCTGTGACGTTACGGTGCCCTCAAAAAAGAACGGACCAATGATGCCTCTTTTGGAAATCGCGCACCAAGCCATAACTTTTCGTGGATGAAGAGGTGACTTATGGATCTCATGAGGGTGCTGGGAACCCCAAAAACGAACGTTGTGTTTATTAACGTCACCTGACAGATGGAAGAAGGCCTCATCTGACACCCACAGGTTGTCCACAATGTCCTGATTGGCTTCCATTTCTGCTCCAAACTCCATCGCAAATTGTTGTCGCTTCTTTCTTCCAGTGTCTGTTTACTCCTGATAAACGCGGATCTTATACGGGAACAAGTGTAAATCCTTTCTCAAAATTCGCCACGTCGTGGTATATGACAGCCCTTCTTCAATGGATAGGCGCGAACAGATTTTTTGGTAGGGGAATCGACCAACCTTGTGCGAACATTTTCGACAACTTCGGCCGTTCGAACACAAGCTTCGCTCCCGCCTTTTTACTTGCCTTTAACACATCCAGTGGCACGAAATTGCTTGACAAAATCCATGATTGCTTGCCTGCCTGGTGCGTCTCGACACTTAAACTCCTTCCGGAACTCTCTTTGCACAGTTACAGATGATTTTGTCTCGAAATACCATTCGACAACCTTGCATTTCTGCTCTGTTGATAAAGCGGGCGCCATTTTTCAACAATACGATTTTCATGCAGCGCCGTTGCAACAATACAAACTCCAACTATTTAGAAATTCGATATGGCGCTCATATTCTTTCAATTGTTTATCCCTAATGCACGTCATTCGAGTGAAATGGTCACAAATTGACTGAATCACCCGATATAAGTTTGATTGAACCAGATTATTTAACTTCCATGACACAATTGAAACCCCTAGACCATTAACAACATTAAGAACCCCTTCTTCCTTCGCATGACTTTAATTAAAACAATTTTCTAATTTCAACTACTCTCACCCTTTAATCGCCTTCTCCTTAAAAAAACATTAAAAACACAATGACATATAAGTGAACATTAAAAAAAACATACAAAAAGGGAAGCTATTTTTTCCTAGAGGCGGCATTGCTATGAAGCTTTTCATTACAAGAAGAAACCTTGGAACTGAAGGATTCTTATCAGTTGAAAAGGCCATTTGCACGAGTATCTTTAATCTCTTTAAAAGAGCTGGAGTCATAATTTCCACCAGGCTCAACTTCATTTAGCTGAAAAGGAATCCACCCCCCCAACTTTTGAGTAATGGGAATTTCAGATAGGGCTGCTGCATTCGTGATTTCGTTCGCCATTAAAAAAATGGAAGAAGCTTCGACCGAGAAGAAGAAGGAACCCTTTAAAGGAAATTGGAAAGATGTAAAAAATCATCACCCCGTGTTATTGAAGCTGTTCATCGATAACTTATTTCGCTTAACTGATAACCGAGATTTAAACAGATCGTGGAGAAAATTGCGCCAGATATCAAGTTAATTTTTCTTAAATGAGGTCTCGCGAGATTTATTGTTCGTAAATTAGAAAATAAATAGAACCAAGTTCTTTGAATCGTCGAACGCGTAAATAGTGTGTGACGGTTTTGATATTTTAAAATTATATACTTTGGTTAAAATCAATGTGGCGTGGCTGGGTTAAATTATCATAAACTTCTACATCACGTACCTCCCATGTAAATAAAAAAAAAACATTTCTATCATATCCCAAAATTTTGATATGTTTTTGAAAACATTAAAACAAGTTTCATTGTGTAACGTCCCTTAAGTGTGAGTTACGTGTGTCAGGTTGAGTGTGATCATTTTGTATTAAGAAATTAAATTATAGGTGTACTGTGGTTTCGTTGTTATACGGGAGTAATTCGTTATAGTAAGTGGTATTACGTTATTGATGTTTTATTAAGGAGAAAATTAAATGTTCATGCTGTATAATGAGTCGTTGTTGGGAGAGTATTGTTGTAACGTTTTTCGGAGAATTTGTCGTGTTCCTAAAAAGGGATTGCTACCGCGTGGTGTGTGTGTGTGTTGTTGTTGTGGTGATGAGCGTGTTGTCTTGCAATGTAGTCGGGAGCGTTCGTTGGACAGAGTTAATTGAAATATGTTAAGCTTAATATGGAAATAATTCTGTGACCTTGATAAAATGCTGTTTGATGTAAGCGAGATGGAGATGGAAGTCACTGTGGTGAAGCAGAAGTAATTTTAAACGTCTGCATCACGCTTACCCCGTCATGGATGAACAGCCCGAACGTGTTCGAAAATGCAAGAGTATCGGACGTGTGGATGGATAATGGTCCCAGCCAACGAGGATAACACTTACGATAAGTATTAACATTCGCATAAAACTTTATTGCTCTAAAGCACTGCTTTTATCGTAATTTGTTTGTTATATGGAGATGCCCGTAACGCAGTCGTTATGCAGCTTAAGTCCGATGTGGATAGGAGCGCCCGAAAACGTAATGAGTAAGCGATTCTGGAGAGCCCTGACGATATCCACGCATGCTTTGTCGCAGTAAGGAGTCCGAACATTTAACGGTGAGCCCGTCTTGTTAGAGTAACTGTAATGACCATGGGTTTTATCCACGTCGTTATACCGAGCCGTCGTTACAAGAAATAGTGATGTTAGAGTTAGATTGTGCTACGGACACAATAGTTTAGCTTGAGCTCTACCCACATGTTAGATCAATGTAATGAAGAACTGCTTGTATATATTTTGGATGGTGTAAATAGATTGTTACTCCCACTAGTTTAAATAGTCCATAAGTATTAAATTTGGTTACGTGTCAATTCGTCGAGGGTCAATTCGTCGAGCGTCAGTTCGTCGGCGTCAATTCGTCGAGCGTCATTTCGTTGAGAGTGTCAATTGGTCGCGCGGTTAGTTCGTCGGGGGTCAATTCGTCGAGCGTCATTTCGTTGAGAGTGTCAGTTGGTCGGTCGGTCAATTTGTCGGAGGTCAATTAGTCGAATGTCAATTCGTCGACCGTGTCAGTTGGTCGGGCGGTCAATTTGTCGGAGACAAATACGTCGGGTGTTTCAGTTGGTCGAGATAATAAATAAATGGTCGAAAAAACTTTCATAAAATTCATTAACGAAAAAAAATTTTTGTTACTAATTTATTTACTTGAAAGGTAAACAATAAATACCGTTACTGTTAAAACTCCGTATCTATATACAGCTTTTGTAAGCAATGTGATAAAGTAGCCACAATACATCTAATCTTCAGCACATACAGGAATTTATCTTTTTATTAAGTAAAAATTAAATAATAACACAAATAATAAGCTTGCCGAAACATTTAATATCCTGTGGTCGATTTCCTCAGTTTAACACAAAATTTCACGTCACCTGTTCGCATGCACATATTCATAACAACGTAATAAATAAATGGTCGAAAAAAACCTTTTAAGAACATTTATTAACGAAAATCAACAAATGGCGTTACTGTTAAAATGTGTATTTAAATACAGTTTTTGCATGTAATAATCATCAATCGATAATCTGATACTAAAAGAAAATAATACGAAAGGCAGAGGGAGGGGGGCTTCAAACTAAGAGGTTGTCGAGAGTAGAATAAAAGCTCAGTAGTCTTCATGTTCAGAATATACGTAATAATTATAAAAGTATTACACAAATTGATCACATACAGGAAATTAAATTTTTATTAAGTAAAAGCTAAACAATACTATAAATATGAAGGTGTAGGACTTTCAATTCAATCTGGTTGCATGGCCTATACCGTTTAAAATTCGGCCTATACCAAATTTGTTGATTTTCGTTAATAAATGTTCTTAAAAGGTTTTTTTCGACCATTTATTTATTATGTTGTTATGAATATGTGCATGCGAACAGGGGACGTGAAATTTTGTGTTAAACTGAGGAAATCGACCACAGGATATTAAATGTTTCGGCAAGCTTCTTATTTGTGTTATTATTTAATTTTTACTTAATAAAAAGATAAATTCCTGTATGTGCTCAATTTGTCCGATAATTAATTTTATACAGTTATTAATTTCATTCTAAAAATGAAAGATACTGAAGCGGTATAAATAGTTTGGGGCATATGTCGTCAACAAGATTAGATGTATTGTGGCTACTTTATCACATTGCTTACAAAAGCTGTATATAGATACGGAGTTTTAACAGTAACGGTATTTATTGTTTACCTTTCAAGTAAATAAATTAGTAACAAAAATTTTTTTCGTTAATTAATTTTATGAAAGTTTTTTCGACCATTTATTTATTATCTCGACCAACTGAAACACCCGACGAATTTGTCTCCGACAAATTGACCGCCCGACCAACTGACACGGTCGACGAATTGACATTCGACTAATTGACCTCCGACAAATTGACCGACCGACCAACTGACACTCTCAACGAAATGACGCTCGACGAATTGACATCCGACGAACTAACCGCGCGACTAATTGACACTCTCAACGAAATGACGCTCGACGAATTGACGCCGACGAACTGACGCTCGACGAATTGACGCCGACGAACTGACGCTCGACGAATTGACCCTCGACGAACTGACCTGATACCATTAAATTTATTAGAGTGGAATTAGCCACGCACGTATGGCATGTAGTGCGATGACACAGAATTCCACTGTAGTCATTGTTTCACCTATTAGTTGTGCCCTAAAAAAGGAGGGACGAAGCGCCTTCTGGTGTGCAAAAGAAAATTGGAATATTTGTACGGGTCAACTAGTGGGTGATCAGACACTGGCCAGCGCGAATTAATTCCAGATATGCTTGGGGTGTAATTTACCTTAAGTCAGTTGAATTATGTAATTTGGTAGATGTTGCTTATCGGGACTATAGTCATTATGCAAACCAATGTTAAATTTGCATACTGATTAGAGTCGTATTTGAGTGTTGTATGTTGGTTATATTGTTTTTTTAGAGGAATAAAGGAATGCTTTCATTGGCAGTTAGTGGGTGATCAATTCCTGAAAATATCGGTTTCGAACTCTTGCGTTCGCCAACCCCTGTTGAGTTTTTGAAATCACATCTATATTTAGTAACATAGGGGGGTAGGGGAATGCTAGAATTGAATTAATTCGACCATCTTCGAACTTATTAAGTACTTCTTTACAGGGTGTTTTTGAACTCGATGCACAAACTTTACAGGGTGATAGGTGATAACATACTGAATATTTTTTACCAAAGAACGGATGGTTCAAAGTTTACCATTAAATCGCTACAGGGAAATAAATTTAAATCGCTAACAAATTAACACATACCTGATTTCGTCGAGACATTGATTAGCGAACAGTTTCAAAAATGCCTGGCATATCACGTATACTGTATATGCATATATAGTTGTCGGGAGTTAGCTTCCGACCAGCGAAAGCTGTGGGCCAAGTTCATGTTGCCTCGTTTGAGGTGTTTAAGTTTTTTACGTTGGGTGTAGCATAATGCCACCTGTAAGATCTTTTTAGGCAATATCATCTGCCTCTCTGCAGTGTACATCTGGTTTTCGTCGCCTGTGATTTTGGATTTTCTCCTGGAGTGGACATTTCAAGGACTGGACTTTTTGTGCATTCATTGAATTATTTTTTTTTGTCGGCGTACGTGACCCCAAGCTCGCCCTGAGTGCTCGCGACCTGTCCATCCATTACCGGCGTCGTCTGTGCCCAGTGGAAGACTGCAGACCACGTAGAGGATGATTGTCGTCACCTGCGAGAGAGCCTTCAACATTGCGGAGTTTATGAATGCCCGCCTGTCCAAGAACGACGTGCCAGAATTCCTGCCGAACGATCAGCCAGCAGTCATCTGCCTCCAGAAACTCTCTTATTGATGCTAACTTTGTTTTGGTTGATGACAACAGGATTAATTTGTTTCCCTGCAATCCATCTCGATTGGTGATTTCAGTGCGGGGTATCTCCCCGTTGATGGCATGGGCCTACATTCTCAATGTGTTTAGTGAATTTGGTGAAGTTCTGAAGATGACCGGAATCAAGCATGAAGACCCAGTATATTTGCAGACCGGAGAGATTAACATTGAAATGAACTTGGTAAAAGACATTCCAGACTCCTTAATGGTGCACGGTGAGCGAGCGTTTGTATCGTATCCAGGTATGTGCCGCTCATGTTGGAACTGCAAACGTATGGATCATGTTAGGAATGACTGTCCTTTGCTAAAAAAGTGTGAACACTGTAACAGATTTGTGAGCCGAGCTCATTCATGTCCTTACGCTTCAGCTTTGCGATTGTCTTCGTCTTCTAATCCTTCTGAGCAATCGACTAAAGATAAAGATGTGTCTGAAACGATTTCGCCTGAAAATTGTGAGTTCTTCCCTAAGCTTCTTGTGCTACCACTCTTTTGGTGATAGTTTGGCATTGCGATCCTCCTCCAAAAGGGGTCGCACCCCATCGCCACGACAGCGTTCTTCTGGTGGGCAAAAGCATAAACTGTCCTGCGTCGAAGTAGAATCAGGGAGTGCCCTGCCTGTAGAAGTGGACAAGACTCCTTCCTCTAAGATTATAACCTCTAATGATGTGTCAGATGTGATTTCTGGTGATTCATCCGACGATAAATTAATAATTGACGAAGGCAACTCTATGGAAGTAAATGATGACTTAAAGCCTGCTTCTGTTGTGCTTGAAAGTCACCCTCGCAATCTTCTGTATATGATGCCAGCCCATCGCCAACAAGGCCGGAAAAGTCCCAACCTTCGCGCAGCCGTTCCAGAAACCATAGGTCCAAACATAGGCGTTCCAAAAATCGGCATGCTAAGAAAAGCTCTGATAATGGTTCATCCCTTGCGAGTAATCATGAAGGCAATTCTTCTACTCAGCTTCCTAATAATGACGTTTAAATACATCTCTCTCAACATCTGTTCGTTGTGTTGTCCTTTTATGCAGGATGTTCTTGCCACGTTCGTTCGGATTCATTCCCCAGATGCTCTGTTACTGCAAGAAGTTAAGTTGAGTAATCCTGACATCAAACAATGTTTGCGTTTTTTCTATAGTTTTTTTCCATCAGCCAAGTATTATGTTAATTCTTCCTCTTCGCACTCTTGTGGTGTAGCCATTATTATCTTTAATCCGAATTTTCGGGTGGATGCGATCGAACGTGATTTAGACTCGAGGGTAATTTCCTTGGATATTTCGTTAGTAAAGTTTAAGTTTCGTCTAATTAATGTGTATGCGCCCAACTCAGTGAGGGAACGGCGCGCATTTCTGTCTGAGTTATCTCCTTTCCTTTTCACTAATTTGCCTTTGGTGATTGCGGGCGATTTCAACTCACATCCTGACGTCCGGAATGTTTTTTCTACTGGTCCTGTTTTTACCATCTGTGATCAGAATAAGATAATTGATGTTTGGCCTACTTTAAATGTAGATGATCCCGGGTATACGTTCAGCCAGGGTTTTTGCCAATCGCACCGATTAGACCTGTTCCTGGTGGATCCAGTTTTCTTGTTCCAATCTAGTACGATGGTGGTGCTTCCGACCATGATGCTATTTCAGGATGGCAAGCTACAATGTTCCGGGAATGGTCAACATCATCTTCTGATTGTGGGCGATTGGTTGGTCCGATTTGGATGATTTTTTTTGTTTTGTTTGTTTTTTTATGCTGAATAAGTTTGCAATTGGGTTTTTTTTCTCTATCCCTTACGGTTTTTGAGATAAATTTTCTAATTTGCATATTTGGGATGATGAAAAGTGTACCACAACTTCCTATTCATTGGATTCATCAAAATTGACATGTCTGCTTCGGTTCAAAAAATAAAAGGGGGAAACAGACTTATGGTCCACCCTGTATTTAAAATCGATAAATACAATACTCATTTCCAAAAAAGTTGGGACAGTGCAAAATATATAGAAAAAACAAAAAGGGATGATGTAACAAAACTTTCTCGCGAATACAAAATAGCAGATACGTTTATAAAATGACATAAAAATACTGTGTGCACCAAAACATTTTGTATCGTGGCCGGGATATTCATTTTGAATGGGGGTGTTGCAACACGTTCCAAAATAGTAGGGACATACGTTGTAGAAAGCGCCGTTAGTAGTGGAACCTTCCGAATTGTTCCGGAATAATCTAGAATGATGACGTCGTACTACATTCCGTATAAATAACAGTTGCCATCTGTCGTTCATGTAACTTATTTTTAACGATAGGTCGAGGCAAGCCAGTTAGCGAAGATCTTCGTGTTCGAATCATTCAAGAATTCACAAACAACGTTTCTCAGCGTGCAATAGCCAGAAGATTTAACCTGTCATCATCTACAGTACATAATATTATCAAGCGCTACCGAGATAGTGGTGAGATCACAGTTCGGAAAGGCCAAGGTAGAAAACCTATTCTGAATGCTCGAGCTCTTCGGATCCTCCGACGTCACTGCGTCACGCATAGGAATGCTGCGATTACGGACATAGCCACGTGGGCGCGCGATTTCTTCGGGAAGCCATTATCGTTGAATACTGTACGCCGGTGCATCACAAATGCAAACTTAAGTTATACTGTGCACAACGGAAGCCATACATCAACAAACGACAGCAACGTCGCCGTCTGATATGGGCTCGAGCCCATCGCAATTGGTCCCAAGCACGCTGGAAGATCATATTGTGGTCCGATGAATCAACCTTTACGATTGTTTACGGAAATAATGGACGCCGTACACTCCGGACCAAAGACGAAAAGGATATTCCCGCGTGCTACAGGCGTTCGGTACAGAAACTACCGTCTGTCATGGTCTGGGGCTGTATTAGTGGCCATGGAATGGGAGACTTGCACATCTGCAATGGCACCGTCAATGCTGAAGCGTATATACAGATCCTGGAACAAGCTATGGTGCCACCTAAGAGGCGCCTGTTTGTACGACGTCAGTGTATATTTCAACAAGACAACGCCAGACCGAATGCAGCGCGCATAATTTCTGCAAGGCTACGTCGGCAGCGCATTCGTATGTTGGATTGGCCCCCTTGCAACCCGGATCTGTCGCCTATAGAAAACGTTTGGCGTATTATTAAACGAAAACTACGACAGCGACGACCCCGGACAGTTGAACAGCTGAAAACCTATATCCAACAGGAATGGGACAGAATTCCGGTTACGGTGTTAGAAAGATTGGTGTCATCGATGCCCAGAAGATTACAGTGTGTCGTCAAGAGGAGAGGTGACGCCGTGCTGCTCCAACTTTTTTGGGAGTGTGTTGCATGTGCCAAACAGGAAAACCACCTGTATCTTTTTTTAAGCATATAAGATATGTGATCCCATGCCTAATTTATCGTTTATGTATTGTAATGCGTTGAAATAAACGGCAATACAATAATCCAAACAAATGTGTTGAAGTTCTTCTTATATGTTGCACTGTCCTAACTTTTTTTTGGAAATGAGTATTGTATTTGATAAGTGCAGCAGTTAAACAAAACCTTAAGGCAAAGTTGAAGGTTTCCTCAAATCCAACACAGATGTCAATCTATTTCACGTTTATTAAAACGTCAATTAAAAATTTACACATGTTCCTTTTTATTTGTTATCCTTTCATTCGTTTCTTTAAAATATGCAGTTTACGAAAGCTGCTAAAAATTAAAAAGTCGCAACTTTTAAATTTTTTGCTAATTATGAAATACACTGTTATGGGTGGCGCAAGTCACTCAGCTTACCTTTTTATATTGGTCCGGCCCGCTAGCAACATTGTGGCGACGTCCGTGCGCGCATTTGCATAAACATGTCAGTTGCTCATAATAATATGCTCACTCAGTGTATTGAAGCAAGTATTGTGATGATAGATTCGCTGCTACGGCTACGCGTCGAAATCAGAATCTGCTGAGACGGCTACGGGGTGAACATTAGATACCAGGTTGGATCGAAAAGTAACGCATCAAGCTTCAAGTCTCTCAACACGTTTCTCCCATCGTGGCAGAAGATTCAATACATCTTTCATTAAACCCCGTTTTCTGGTTGGAGCCACCTTAACGAAATACACTGAGTTAGCAAAATTCATGGATAGCAAGCACATTGATTGATGGGCATGACTCACGAATCCACAGGGGCAACGGATTCTGGGAATGGACCATTAGACGTTGTGGGAAGAGCTTGGATAAGTGATTAATCTAAAATGGCACGTTTGAACGGGGTATGATAGTAGGTGCCCGACGCATGGGATGTTCCATTTCGGCAGTGGTGCAGGAATTTGGCTTTCCCCGCTCAACTGTCTCCAGGGTGTATCGGGAATGGCTGGATGAAGGCATCACAGTCCACAACAGGCACCATACCGGGCGTCCAGCTGCCCTAAATGTTCGTGACCGGCCACACCTGGGACGAATGCTTCAGAGAGACAGGAGCGCAACAGTGCAGCAAATCACAGACCAGTTCAAAACTGGCCGCACTAGAAACGTCTCTCGGTGGACAATCCGTCGGAATCTGCATGCCCTCGGGTTTAGCAGCCGTCGCCCTACACGGGTGCCAATGCTTACCCAGCGTCATCGGACACTCCGGCGTGCATTTGCCACCAACCATCTTGGCTGGACTCTGCAACAGTGGCGTAACGTCATATGGTCAGATGAGTCACGATAGCAACTGTACCATGCTGATGGGAGGCACCGTGTGTGGCGCAGACCTCACGAAACGATGGATCCCGCATGCCAACAGGTGGTGGTGCGGGGTGGTGGGGCGTCAGTGATGGTCTGGGGTGCATTTTCCTGGTTTGGAATGGGCCCTCTGGTTATCCTGGACCAAACGTTGAATGATCCACGGTATCGTCTACTCATCGGAGACCATCTGCACCCGTTTTTGACATTTCAACACCCTGAAGACGTAGCAGTCTTTCAAGATGACAATGCTCCACCACATCGCTCCAATGTCGTCCGCGAATGGTTCGAGGAGCATGCAGGAGAGGTCCAACGACTGAGCTGGCCAGCCCGGAGCCCTGACATGAATCCCATCGAGCATATCTGGGATGCTGCTGAAGTCAGACTCCGGGCACTGGATCATCCGCCCACGAACGGGCAGCAACTATCTTCGGCTCTGCAGACTATCTGGTGTCAACTGCCTCCAGAAGTGTACCAGGGACTTGCAGACTCACTACCACCCCGTATTGCTGCACTCCACATTGCGGCATTGGAGAATTTGTACGTAGAAGAGTTTGTCAGTGGTATGGTGCTTTAAAGAAATATTTTCACAAATTTTTTTAATAAACTTTAACAACCTTACGTAAATAAGGCAATGCATGGAAAATATAAAAGCAAACATGAGAAAACCACAATAAAGTAAAAAAACAGCTTTTGTTTCTTCTATTTACTCTGTTTTACCAAAATTATTCGTTTATTTGGAAAAGGGCTCCTTTATCTTTGCTGTGTTTTCGAAACCGAATGTTCGAGAGCTGCCATTTGATGCCACAGAATCAGGCGGAGAAAGGCGTCGTTAAAGGATCGTAAAATTTATGATTCAGCCATTACACAGAGTTTTTCTTTTTTTTAATTTTTTTTTTAAATTTTCTTTTTCAGATTCAACACTTTCCTGAAAGTCAACACGATGTTTAAAAGCTCTTATAAAAATAATAGGAAAACATTTGCGATCCAATTAAAACGAAGACCAATCCTCACCCCCTCTTCCCAACGCAAAACTCACTTTTAATGGATAGCGAAAGACAAAATGCGAAATATTTGCATTCGTTCGGGCGAAAATAGTGTTCACGAAAGCCTAAAACGTGAAAAATTATTTAAGCTCAAGTTCAAAAGAAGTCGCAATTTAATTCTGCGAGAAAGAAAGAACTCTCTTTAATGTCGTTTAAAAAAAGAACAAAAATAGCTTCAAAAGACAACACATCCTTCACCAACAACGTAATTTCGCTGTGGGGGAATAAATATTTGGTTAGATATAAAAGCATTAATAAAACAAACACATGGAAATAGACCTTTAGAAATAGCGTTAAACTTGTAAACAAATTATATTCACATATGCGTTAACGTTGTAAGGATAGAGCATATCTGTTTCCGTCTGTACGCCCCACAATTTTGACCCTATACGTTATAATTTTGAAAAACTTGCTCGATTGATGAAATTTCTTTTTTGCTCAGTTCTTTTAATTTCAAGCTACTTCACACGGACTTATTTCTTTTATTGATGGAAGTTGCCCCCCCCCCCCATTAGAGTACTTTTATGATGGATTGGATTTGTGCATTGCTGCTTCGAATACAGTAAAAACTTGTGCTCCTCAAGACTGATACTGTACGAGTCGGTCGCCTAATTTAGTTTATCAACGACTAGCTGATTTGCCCGACGTTGCTCGGGCTGTTTGTTTGATGAAATTTTGCAATATCTGGATTTGAATATAATCGAAAAAGCCTTAATAATGTACACACACTGGCCAATGAATTAGAAACCCGTGATGAATTACTGTACTGATATGTAAAGCAGTAGATGGTAAAAACAAGCTGCAGCTGCTCAAGTTGAGCAAAATGGGGAAACAGAAGACCTGTCTGAGTTGAGTTATTGTAGGAGCCCGTTCTGATTTCCAGGACAGAACAACTGACCGGTATCTCAAAAGGTCAGGTTTCCAAGGTGTTCAATGCGTAGAAACGGAATCCACAAGAGTTGTCGAAACGGCAGAATTGTGAATCAAAAACAATCAACACAGACAGGGACCGACGTCGTCTGAGACGGATTGTGCGGCAAAACCGAAGGTCTACGGCAGACTTCAATGAAGGATCATCGCAGCCCATCCCCTCCAGAACAATGCGCCGAGAGTTGAAGCGAATAGGGATGGGAAGTCGCATGCCAGAGAGGAAGCCCCTGGTGTCAGCAACAAACCGGAAAGTTCTCCGGCAGTGGTGTAAAGAACGGTGTGACTGGACAGTAGATGACTGGAAAAAGGTGATGTTGTCGGACGAGTCACGTTACACCTTGGTTGCACCGATGGCCGGCAGAGAATTTGGCGGCAGCCCCATGAAGCGATGGACCCCTCATGTGTTTTGAACACAGTTCAAGCTGCATGAAAACTCGGTGTCATGGTATGGGCCATGTTTTGTTTGTATGGCAAGAGTTCCCTGTATTCCTTGACAGTTGGGTGATAGCCAAAGACTGCCTGAACATTGTTGCAGATCAAGTCCATCCTGCAATGGTGCATTTGTACCCAATGGTGACGGCTTCTTCATGGACAACAATGCTACTCTCCATCGAGCAAGAATTGTTCAGGAGTGGTTTTCTGAACATGACACCGAGTTGCAACATCTGCCGTGGCCAGCGCAAAGTCCGGATTTGGGTCCGATCGAGAACGTTTGGTACATGTTGGAAAGAGACATTCGTCGAAGGCATCCGCTTCCGTCTTCACTGCAGGACCTGAAGGTCTCTCTAACGAATGCATGGTCTGCGATTACCTTACCTGCATTGCAACACCTTGTAGAGTCCATGCCAAACCGCGTTAGGTTCTGTAATTACAGCCAAAGGAGGTTCAATACCATATTGAACGAAGGTTTCTAATTCATTGGTCGGTGTGTGTGTGTAAGCTATCCAACGAAGGTTGGAATAGGCGTGCCCAGTTAAGCTTGCAATTTCAGTTGTTATACATTGTTAATTCTACTTTGGCAACGATGTCCAACAATCTAAATTGGAAGTTTAACTGGACACGCCCACTCCAACTTTCGTTGGACAGAGTATCCTACTATACTATGAGAAGAATCCGTAACGCTTATTGTTACGAGTTTTCATCGCACCAGCAATATGCGCGGACCAACAATGAAAGGCAAAGTTTGTGCAACAATAGACCAGTCGTGTTTGTGTCACAAACTATTCAATGGAAGGTACGATTTTTATTATAAAGGGTGTTCCAAAATTAACTGACATTCTGATTTTGCCACTATTTTTTTCGTGGTACAATCAGAGTAGAGATATTTATATGCTGTAATCATTAAACATTGACGTTAAAGTGATCCTTTAGTCAAAAAAAAAATTTTTGATTTTTATACATTGTAACGACCCCCCCCCCCTCCCCGAGACGATTTTCTCGTTTCTTTTGTTAAAAAAAATTCTTGATAAATGTAATTATTGTATTGATTTCCCGATAATTTTATTCAACGATAAAAACACTCTTATTTATGTGACAATTCGATCTTGGAAACGTACTCAACAATGGACTCATGCGCAACAATGCGGTTATTAATATCAGACTGAAAAAAGAACTTGACAGTTGTTGCCTAGAGAGGAGAGAGAGGAGAAGTAGGAGTGAAATTTTGGAATACGAAGGGCAAGCAGCTCACCTCGGAGGGCTTGCGCGACTGAAAAAAAAAGATGACGATAAACGACTTAACTACAGAACGGGGACATTTCACCGAGAGCTGTGGACCTTAGACGAGGCAGCCTTGCAACCTCGACGATTCAATAATTACGTTCGGCCAGCGCCGCCATAGACGTTCGTACCACCAACCATAAGACGACGACAGGAAAAGTAATATCCATTTCGGCATGATTTTACGGTTTTCCCTTCACCGGAAGCCAGACACGTCTGAGCGATTATCTGTATTATGTACGGTGTCGCCATCTGTAGAGAAGATTCTAAAAGTGGGCGACTTGTTTTGAAGGGGATTGAAAAAACAGGGGCTTGGTTTTTTTGGGGGTTCATTCTGAAAGTGTGGGTGCATTCTTATGTTGGTTAGGCTAACTGAGGTTGGGTTAACTTAGGATGGTCCATAAAATGAGTCTGGGAGCCATTTCTTGGCCAATAAAAATATTTAGTCCGAGTACAGTTGGCACCCCCCTGTATGTGGATTCCGACATTAGAGGGCGTGTTTTGGCGCTAGCTGTTGTTATAGCAACCACACAACTGGCATGTCGCGGTCGTTTCGAACTATTTGTGGATTTCAGATTTTCTTTTTTTTCTGCTTTCTGGATAATTAGCCATTGTCGAAAGGAACCATGTCTTAAAGGTAAGCCAGCATTTTTTGAGCGTCCTGGTGTTGGGTTAGGTTAACTGAGGTTGGGTTAACTTAGGTTTAACCATAAAATGAGATCCCGTAACTTTCTGGCAGCCATTTCTGTGACCACTAAAAAATACGGATCATTAGCCTCCTGTAACCGGCCGAGGGAAAACCAACTGCCCCCTGTAACCAAATAGGTTGGGGTGTATATATCTGTATTTTACCCCCGGAGAGGGACGTCGTAGACAGAACGCCGAAGGCGTTCGAGTAACGGGAAACAGTGACCAATGAGCCTCATTGAATGAGGCCCGCAGGGCCGACGTGAGGCGGTAAAAGTTTGTCAAATTTAAAGGTAGTTCAGTTTTTTCCTTAGATAACCTTTCTCAATCTATGGCGGGTCGTTCATCACTGGAACTACTTTCAGATTTGCTAGCGTTTGTTTAATTCAGTTGTAAAAGCAGACGGCAGAAAAGCCAACAATAGACGGCGCCAGCATACGGCGGCAAGATAATCGCTTAGATTTTCTGGCTGCCGGTGATGGGAAGATGGTAAAGCTTCCCCTCCATTTCTTTCTATTTTCCGTTTTGGGGACCCCGTGATAGAACTGATTTTGTTAACAACAATCCAACAACGTATAAGAAATCTTTCCGATGAGGATTTATAGCCGTATTGCTCGTTCCTCGGGTCTAGGGTGGGCTCCCCTCTACTAATGTTATCCTACCTTATCCCGATATTATTAGTTTAGATTTAGTTTTCGACCCTTCCCCCCCCACTCAGTCCAAGTCTTTTCCATCCCCGACGAGGACAATTTCTTCAAGTGTGACACTGTATGACAATTGTAGCCCCAAACGGACCCCTTAATTTCTTGTTGACGAACTCTATGCGGATTTTAAACCTAAAGTGAAAAGAAAAAAGAAGGAAATAATAATAAAAAAGATTAATAAGGAAAAATTAAGAAAAAAGAGAAAGACGTTTACCCAAGTAATGAGACTTACCTAGAGTAATCATTTCAATCCCGGATTAGAAAAGATAAAGACAAACTGAAATAAGAAAACCGTGAATGTTGAACTCCGCCAAGGGTGCGTACTGTCGCCCCTCTTGTTCATTATCTTTATGGACTGGATAGACAGGGGCAGCCGAGGCGATGAGCGTGTTTGTGTGGGCGACTGCCTGGTAGAGAGGTTGCTCTTAGCTGACGACTTCGTCCTGCTTGGGTCTTCTCGCACGAACCTTCAGCATGCACTAGACCGGTTTGCAGCCAAATGTGAAGAAGCTGGGATGAAGATCAGTGTGCCTAAAACCGAGGTTCTGGTCCTTTCAAGACAGCCTGCTCAGTGCGCTCTCCATGTTAGGGGAGCCTCATTGAGACAGGTGGAGAAATTCAAGTATCTCGGGATTGCATTCGCGAGTGATGGACGGCAGGAGAAAGAATTGGATGCTCGGATCGGTGCAGCAAGCTGTGTCTCCGTCTTCAAATCTATCTTTGTCCCCATTCTCACCTATTGTCATGAGGCTTGGGTAATGACCGAAAGAGTGCGATCGCGGGTACAAGCGGCCGAAATGAGATTTCTGAGAGGTGTGGCAGGTGTTACCCTACTAGATAGAGTGTACAGCAGCACAATAACGGAATCTTTAGGTGTTGAGCCGCTACTTCTCCGCATTGAGAGATCTCAGTTGCGCTGGTATGGCCACGTGATACGGATGCCGCAAACTAGTCTTCCTAGGCAGTTGTTATTTTTCAAGCCGGTGGGTAAGAGACCAAGGGGTCGGCCTAGAACCAGGTGGCTAGACTACATGGAGAATCTGGGTTCGAGTCGCTTGGATATTACTAGGGAGGACATGCGCCTGATGGCGGAAGATCGCGATCGCTGGAGATCCTCCATAGGGCTGCTGCCCCCGCGACCCTAACGGATAAGCGGGTTTGAAAAGTAAGTAAGTAATTTGACGTTAATATTAAGATGATAGACTCATAAATAATCCCTTGAGAGTGTAGTAAACATCAATTAATTTATTACGACTAATATTTAGTTTAAAGAAAAATACTTACCAGATGTGATTTTAGGAGAAACTAATACGATCGAAAAAACAACCGTTTCCCGATAACGACAGGAATAATTAAGACTCAAATTTTGTTTAAGAGAACTTATTTGAGCGATATCAATTTTTACAGATATTTACTTCTTATTTTTCAAGACAATCTTGATCTCAATATTTTAGTGAAAGACTCAGTGGAATAGACTTTTATTTATTTACTATTTTGAACAATTTGCTTGTTATTCTTTTTTTCTTTTGTTTGACCTCAACACCAGTTAGGTGCCTGATATATTTAATTATTGTTTTAGAATTAATCTCTTGAGAATAAACGTTATACTTCACAGGTCTTTAAGAGGGAACAACCAATTACGTCTGATACTTACTTCCCAATACGAACTAAAGATCTTATTTAATAGAATTGCGAGTCACCGGATTGATCTGCACTCCCGATCAACAATAGGGACGCTACAACATCTAAGTCTGAAAACACTAGTCCGCGTGGAGAAAATTTAATAGCTACCTTTATTTATTAATAAACAGCATTTTTAGACGAAAAATTATAGCCCATGGAGGCTGCCATCTTTTCCCGAATTTGCAAAGAAACACGGGAATTATGTGACGTCAGGTATGACTTGCGCAAAACAAGGCCAACTATAGATGAGAACGCGCAGCTGCAACAGGCGATCCAGCTTTAACCCTAGAAAGGTAACCTTATTTTATAGTACGTTAAAGATAACCATACGTCGATTCGACGTGTATATATTTGAATGCACATATTTTCGATTGTGTATATAACATATTTGTATAAGTGGTAATGTATCACGGCATGATTTTACGGTTTTCCCATCACCGGAAGCCACACACGTCTGAGCAATTATCTGTATGATGTACGGTGACGCCATCTGTAGAGAAGATTCTAAAAGTGGGCGACTTGTTTTGAAGGGGATTGAGAAAAACAGGGGCTTGGTTTTTTGGGGGGTTCATTCTAAAAGTATGGATACTTTCTGGGAGCCATTTCTTGGCCAATAAAAATATTTAGTCCGAGTACTGTTGGCACCGCCCTGCATGTGGATTCCGACATTAGAGGGCGTGTTTTGGCTGTCTCTTCCCGTCGTGCGCTAGCTATTATAGCAACCACACAATTGGCATGTCGCGGTCGTTTCGAACTATTTGTGGATTTCAGATTTTCTTTTTTTCTGCTTTCTGGATAATTAGCCATTGTCGAAAGGAACCATGTCTTAAAGGTAAGCCAGCATTTTTTGAGCGTCCTGGTGTTGGGTTAGGTTAACTGAGGTTGGGTTAACTTAGGTTTAACCATAAAATGAGATCCCGTAACTTTCTGGCAGCCATTTCTGTGACCACTAAAAAATACGGATCATTAGCCTCCTGTAACCGGCCGAGGGAAAACCAACTGCCCCCTTTAACCAAATAGGTTGGGGTATATATCAGTATTTTACCCCCGGAGGGGGACGTCGTAGACAGAATGCCGAAGGCGTTCGAGTAACGGGAAACAGTGACCAATGAGCCTCATTGAATGAGGCCCGCAGCGCCGAGAGTGGTAAAAGTTTGTCAAATTTAAAGGTAGTTCAGTTTTTTCCTTAGATAACATCTCTCAATCTATGGCGGGTCGTTCATCACTGTAACTACTTTCAGATTTGCTGGCGTTTGTTTAATTCAGTTGTAAAAGCAGACGGCAGAAAAGCCAATAATAGACGGCGCCAGCATACGGCGGCAAGATAATCGCTTAGATGTTTCTGGCTTCCGGTGATGGGAATATGGTAAAGTTTCCCCCTATGTCTTTAAAGGTTGTTTAAAACCTCTTCTTGGACCTTTGGTCAGACTATTTAATCTTTCCGTACAAAAAAGGTTGTTATCCTAAAGTCTGGAAGTCGATTTCATTTCTTTTTTTTATCAGGAAAACTCTTGAAATAACAAAAATGGATATTTCTTACTTTACTAAACTAAAAAAAATTGAGATTTCGTCGTCAGACTTATAATTTTAACTGTAAACTTTTTAAAATCAATTTATTTTAATCTTTTAATATGAGTAAAAAACATTTTTTTAATAATTTTGGCCTCAAAGGCACTTAGGACAAGCGCTCGACTTGTGCTCTCCACAAATGGGATTTTTGCATTTGCCGCACATTGATTTTGTTATCCTACTAATTTTTGATGGACAAAAGGCACAATATTTCCTTTTCTTCGGCTCAGGTGAATCTCCACATTGTGTAGGAGGTTCAGCGTGTCTTTTTGGTAAAATATCACTAATTTTGTCCTTTAGATTCCTCGGCAAAGTAGGCATTTGTTGCGTTGTCAACATCCACGGAGTCATCGAGTCATTGCTCAGTTTTTTCATGAAATTACGACGACCAAGCGGTTTTTCTTGTTTAGATATGACATTATCACAGTAAATAATGTATGCGTTTATAACGCCATATTCAACATACCATAAAACATAGCCATGTTCCATCTGTTTGTTTTGCGACTGCATGAAATTGAAGAACAAATTTGATTTCTGCATTGGTCCACTTTGTTATATCTTGCACAATGTCCTCGGTTATAAATATACTAAAGCATTCTAAAGGTTCATAAAGGCTTCTATTCATTCGAGTGGGACCCCTAGATGTTCGTATAATATTAGAAGCTGATGTCCTACCACTTGTTCTGCCTTTAGTAACTGTCCATCGATGATCGTTTTTGCCTCTAACGGCCGGTTGCAACAACGTCAGTTAAAACTAACTCTTCGTTAAAGTCCCGTTTAAGATTTTGTGCGTTTCATCAAGAGAGATTAGGGCTTAACCAGACGTTAAGTGGCGGTTTAACTTAAACGCTCGATGACCACGGTTTAAGTCCATGGTTAGTGAAGCAAAATGGCATTCCGAAACAGAAATATATTTTAAACTAATTGCATAAACTAATTATCAAACAGATAAATGGATAAGCTAATTGTGCAAATTATTTGGATAAACTAAATGGATAAGCTATTTGAATAAACTAAATGGAAGCTATTTGGATAAGTCATTTGAAATAAATTTGGATAAACTCTTTGAATAGGCCATTTGGATAACTAATTATCAAGCAGTTGTTTGGATAAGCTAAATGGATAAGATAATTGGATAAGCTGTTTGGATAAGCTAAATGAATAAGCTAATTGGATCAGCTAAATGGATAAGCGATTTGAATAGCAATTTGGATAAGCTCGTTGGATAAACTAATTATCAAACAGCTATTTGGATAAGCTCTTTGGATAGCTGACGGGATAAGCTCTTTAGATAGCTAATGGGATAAGCTAAATTAATAAGCTAATTGGATAAGCAATTTGAATAGCAATTAGGATAAGCTAATTATCAAACAGCTATTTGGATAAGCTCCTGGATAAGCTAGTTGATAAGCTAATTGGGTAAGCTAGATGGATAAGCTAGTTTTCAAACAGCAATCAGGATATGCTAATTATCGAACAGCTAAACGGATAAGTTAATATTATCAAACAGCTAATTGGAAAAGTTAAATGGATATGTTAATTGGTTAACTCGTTGGATAAGCTAGTTATCAAACAGCTCATTGAAAACAATCAGCCATGTTGACCGGAAGTTTAATTGGAGCAAAACGAACCAATCACAGTCCTCGTTACTCATATTCCATCCAGTTAGCTAACTGAGACTTAACTAGGCTTGGTGCAACATTTCCCGGTTAAAGGACTTAACCGATCGTTAACTAACCGAAAGTTAGGGTCGTTTTAACTGACTTTGTTGCAACCGGCCGAAAGTGCTTGATGTTGTGGCATAACAATAGAATTCGGCATACTGGACGAGGTACTTTCAAGGCTCTCAGAATCAATTTGAGAAACATTTTCATTGCCCAAGGGGCTTTCCACTAGTGGCGAACTAACCTCATAATCTTCGACAACACTTTGTACTTCATCTTCGAATAAATTGTCTTCAATTTCACTGTCCGACCCCTCGATTTCTTCATCGCTCAATTCTTGTAATAAGCGGGTAATTTGTTCACCTTCTAAGCTGCCTTCTGACGTCATTTTGTTGCAATAATACAGCCTATAAAAATCAAGTAATACTGTGGTAATATATATATATTTCTTCTCACAAAAGACACAAAAAACTAACGCGAAAGATAACCATACGTCACTTAGACGTACGGTAATTATATATTCACGAAAGTAGTGCACTTACCTGAGCGCCACGAGTGTCTCCTGCAAGCTGTGCGAGGCGAGCGCAGTGGCGCCACATATGAGCGAGATATATCAATTTTTCAAAATCGATTACGTCGATTCGACGTAGGTTATCTTTCTAGGGTTAAGAAATAACGTGGTTTACTGCATTACTTACGGCCAGGGGGGTGAAACTCATAGCTTTTTATGTCAAACTAAGATGGCGGCGCTATGAAGACTGCTTGCTAATGTTTTTTGGCGTTTTAATGACAAAGTTATAAATATATTTGAGTAAATAAAATATTTATGATGGAATTTGATAAAAATAAATTAAATAAATAAAATATAGCTAATGTTTAATTGAAATATAAAATAAATAAGAATAGATTAATTAAATGATAAACATATGCAATAAATAAAACAAAATAAAATAAAGTTAATAATTAATTAATTAATTAAATAAACTTGGCTAAATGAATAAATAAAGTAAAATAATTAAATGCACAAATTAATAAAAAAAATCAGTAAAATAACAATTAAATTTAATCACTGCTTTGAAGACATTGTTGTTACAAAAATGCGTCAGCGAAAATAAAATTAATTTAACGTATTGCTAAATCGGAAATATCTTATCTTTTTTATATAGATAATTGATTTTACCAGTTTGTAGAATCACCTTTTGCCGTAATAACAGTCCCAATTCTTTTGGGCGATGATATTAGTAAGGTCAGGGCAAAGTTCCTGTGTAATATATTTCTAACACTTTGGATGCATTCAGTGAGATCTTTTTTGTCCTTTGTCAACGGTTTCTGTATTCTATTTATCATGATTGCCCATAGATTTTCGATTAGATTCATGGCAGGCATTTTTCCTGGCCATTTCAGGACACTTATTTCTCTTTTCCAATTTTTTGGATGGTACACTATCCTGTTTGAAAATAACATCTTCAGATGAACAGATCTTCTCAGAGTGACAAAGAATTCCATCATTTCTGTATAAACTTCTGTATTTAACCGGCTGTTCACAAAAAAAAATCAATCCACCAAAACTTTGACCATTGGTTTGGTTTGTTTGGTCATTTCAGGATGGCGTTATAGGGGCCGCAAATTTTACCTCGCAAGGGTTCTTTAACGTGCAGCCGGCAAACAAATACACGGGACCAACGGCTTTACTTCTCTTCCGAAGGAAGTGCGTGATCTCAGGATTTCCCCCTGAAAAATCCTCGTCGTCCTCGGCCGGGATCAAACCCGCGTACACGGGCATCAGAGGCGATCACGCAACCGCTGAGCCACCGAGACCGATCTTTGACTAAACATCATATGATTTTAAAGGGTGTTTTACTTTTCGGTTGAAAGATTAAGGCAGAAAAACTTTTGCAAGAAATCCATCCAATTATTTCTTGGAAATCACTATATTGTTCTCATTCTCATGCTGAATTGTACTTGCAACTATCATAATTAAATATGTAAGAATAGAATAGTATTTAAAAATGTTAACCAAACAATATGCAAACAAAAAATTAAAATATGCCAAAAGAGTTTTGAAATTATCTTAATAAAAGAAATAATGAATTCACAAAAGTGAATTTTTTTTTTGTATACATATCTAGGCCCTTTGTTTATTGGATGAATAAATTTCAAATTATAAAAATTTCAAACAATTAAATTGTTTTTTTAATATAATCTACAACAGTTAATTTTCTACTTTAACTTATTATTCGTTTGGCCTCCTAAAATTACTAAAAATAAAATAAAATATTAAAACTTTTTTATATTTTTACCCCCTTATCCATTCTTGTTTTTACTTTAAAAAAGTATTCCTTTTTGGTTTAAAAAGTGAAATAAAAAGTTAAAATAAGAATTTATAAAATTAAAAAAAGACAAAGGTGTAGCAGGGCATAATTTTTTACTTACTTACTTACTTTTCAAACCCGCTTATCCGTTAGGGTCGCGGGGGCAGCAGCCCTATGGAGGATCTCCAGCGATCGCGATCTTCCGCCATCAGGCGCATGTCCTCTCTGGTAATATCCAAGCGACTCGAACCCAGATTCTCCATGTAGTCTAGCCACCTGGTTCTAGGCCGACCCCTTGGTCTCTTACCCACCGGCTTGGAAAATGACAACTGCCTAGGAAGACTAGTTTGCGGCATCCGTATCACGTGGCCATACCAGCGCAACTGAGATCTCTCAATGCGGAGAAGTAGCGGCTCAACACCTAAAGCAGGGGTGACCAACCTTTTTTTGTCTCGGGCCAAAATAAATTTCTGAAGGTTTTCAGGGGGCCAACCATTTGTATTTCAAATCATATTCAAATATTTTATGAAACATTAACCACGTACAATCTTACTTGTTAATAAATTTTACAGTAAATAGTTCATTTCGCGGGCCGCATAAATTCTTTTGGTGGGCCGCATTTGGCCCGCGGGCCGCAGGTTGGTCACCCCTGACCTAAAGATTCCCTTATTGTGCTGCTGTACACTCTATCTAGTAGGGTAACACCTGCCACACCTCTCAGGAATCTCATTTCGGCCGCTTGTACCCGCGATCGCACTCTTTCGGTCATTGCCCAAGCATAATTTTTTTTCATTTTAAAATTATTATTATTATTGAAAGAGCACTCTCCAGGAGTAAAAGAAGAATAGTGTGAAAATTAAAATTTAATGTGAAACGCGCGCTCTATTTAAGCACACAGTACGTTGGAAAGGCCATATTAAGCAACATGTCGTCTGCTTATTCTTCATGGGAATCGAAGCGCCGCCCTGGCGAGTACTTGATCCCAAGTCCCTTGATTTAGCATTGAGTTTCCACCTCTGGTATATATCTTCTCTATGCTTACGGCTGTAATATAGGTCTACGACAAACAAAACTTGCTCCTGGCATAAGTTGCAGCAAAAAATTCAACAACTGTTGAAGCAATGGTTGCATAATATTAAGAGGGAAATAGTCAGGATGTGTTCGGATCATTTTACTGAATCCTGTTATATGAGAGATTTCAAGGGAGAATTGTTAAGGGCCGCAAGAAGCGAAGTAGGCCGCCGTCCTTGTCTCCTGAAGCCGGACGCGATACCGACGGTTTTCGTTCATCGGCAACCTGAACAAACACCAAGGAGAACACTATCCAAACAGCTCCAGACATACAAAGACCGATTTGAAGTAAGTTTAAAATTCAAAACGAAATGTCAGTATTTCTTAAATAAATTACGGTTAAAGGAACGAGGTTAAAATACATCGCATTAGGCTTAACACGCGAATGATAAAATAGATTACTGTTAACCTTTACCCAGTTGGCGATATTAATTAATTTTTACAAAAACAGAGAAAAAAACTAAGTAATTCTTAATATTTATAATCCATTGAACGTTGAACATGGTTACTGTAAAACTAAAGGCGACATAAAAACTAGAATGTAAACGGTTTCACTGGTTTGGCTTCCATTTCTCCCTTCTGCTGCCTCTGCTCAACTCAAACCTCGTTAAAGCTGGATCGCCTGCTACAGCTGCGCGTTCTCGTCTATAGTTGGCCTTGTTTTGCGCAGGTCATATAATTCCCGTGTTCCTTTGCGAATTCGGGGAAAGATGGCAGCCTCCATGGGCTATAATTTTTCGTCTAAAAATGCTGTTTATTAATAAATAAAGTTAGATATTAAATTTTCTCCACGCGGACTACTGTTTTTAGACTTAGATGTATAAAATATCCAAAAAAATTTTTTGACTAAAGGTTCACTTTAAATTATCCAAAACTACACAATCGAACAACGCGTAGAAATTGTAAAAAAATGTACTTCAAAAATTTAAAGATCGTGTAATCTCTCAGCAAGGTGATGTGAATTGGGCGCCAAGATCATGTGACATGACATCGTTATGCTTCTTTTTCTGGGGTTATCTTAAGAATTAAGTGTACATCAATAAACCACAAACTATTGAGAATCTCAAACATGAAATTCGACAACACAACATTTAAATAACTAAATAAAGAGAATAGACTTACCTTAAAACCCCTGTACATAAGAGATGAAGGAAGGAAACTCCACTTGTCCACAAACATAAATTTAATACACTATAAATGCATACATTTCGGTCACTAAGTGACCTTCTTCAGTATGATTCAGGTTGACTCGACAATCGACAATCGAACAGCGCAGGGAAAAACGAAACGAGCGGTCCGAAAGCAACGCTTTCACTGCCATACTCATCCAGGAAATAACCAGGGGAAGTACACTGAACTAGGCAAGAAGCCAGATGAGACCTAGTTAAGTCATCCAGTGGATAAGATTGGGTCCTTTCCTATAAGGACGAATAAGTTGATTGTTGATTGACGAGGGGCACGAGGAACTATGAGATCCAGTAGTGGGGAAAGATGGCCTTTTGGATGTCGTCGAAATTGATGTCCAGGACGTGTCGAGGCCTGCGATGCCTGAGGAAACTTCTAAACGTGAGTGGATGCTCCAGAATATCTGCAACCAGAGGATTGGGATGGTCCTTAATCTTCGGAAGAAACTTCTTCAGTGACTTTTGTACATAGCTACCAATGGGAGGTATCTCAAAATCGTCGGAAATAGAAGTATTTGTTGCAACTCTCCTGTGAAATTGGGCAAATGTTCTCAAGGTAACGTTTTGGAAGGTTTGGAGGTCCTTCCATCTGGACTTACCATAAAGCAAGATGGTTCGGATTACCGTCCTGTACAGCAATAGTTTGCAGTCCTGTACTTGTTCAGAGTCGGTATTTATAACAAGGGGGTACCAATCAGGGAGCAGAGCACCTTGATTTGGTTTACAATAGCGGGTTAATTAACAGGATTGGAGGAGAGTCAAACCACTCTACAAAATTATACAAAAATTATACAAAAAGTTTTGCAGAAAACAGAAATCTCTAAAGTAAATACGTACAATAACTACATTAGAAGGAACCAAAAAACAAGTTCTTATAAACGCAGCTCTTATATCCGGCCTACTTATATCAGAGGTTCTTAAATCAGGAAAGAATTAAAGTTTTGAAGTCAGTGAGTACCACTGTGATAGGTCCATTGGGCCTCTTTCATGATTTAATAATTAGTCTGGAGGTATTTTAGAAATCTCCAACGATTCTAAAAAATTCAGTTTTCTGGGATCGTCATTGTAATGTAAGATTCGGAAATTATCTATTTTTCCGACGTGTCCTGTGGTTATAACATGTTCCGCGAACGCAGACTTCTCGGGTTTGTGATTCTTGATATAGCTGAAGTGTTCTTTGATTCGAGTCGAAATCTTCCTCCTGCTTTGGCCAATATACACTACTGTTTCTAAAAATCGCAACACCCTGATGGAATAGCCCAATCTGCATTAAATTTGGAGCATTTGCATATCATGGGTCAGAAAAGAAACCATTAGATTTTCAGGTCAATACAATGCGTTTTATTGTCACATTAGTATCGGGTGAAACCACCGTGGGATGCAATTACAGCCTCTAAACGTCGTGGCATTGAGTCAAACAAGCTCTGAATAAGGGCCTGGGGAATGTCCTGCCATGCTCTGTCTACACGGATATACAGTTCATCCACAGTTGCTGCTGCAGGAGTCTGACGAGCCAATCGATGAGCAACCCTGTCCCACACATGTTCGATTGGGTACATGTCTGGTGAACGAGCAGGCCAGGGGAACAAGGGCGTCTGATGTGCTTGGAAAAAAGCGAGGACATTTCTGGCCACATGCGGTCGGGCATTGTCCTGTTGGAATACAGCGCCTGGAAGGTTCTGCAGGAAGGGGATGACCTCGGGTTGCACAACTTCCCTGATGTACCGGTCACTGTTCAGATTGCCATGGATTCTGATCAGACGGGAACGGCCATGGTAACTGATTGCACCCCACACCATCACCCCTGAATGATGCTGCAGGATGCATTCTGGAAGGTCGCGCTCGCCACGATGTCTTCTGACTCGTATCCTGCCGTCATGGTGCTGCAAGTTAAACCTTGACTCATCCGAAAACATAACTTGTTGCCATTCAGCTTGCCACTGTTGGTGTTGATGGGCCCATTGCAACCTGAGGCGCCGGTGGTTTTGTGTCAAAGGAATCCGCAACAATGGTACTCGTGCCATCAATCCTCTGGAAATCAACGGCGTCGTACAGTGCTAGCAGACATTATCCTGCCTACTGTAGCACCCCACTGTTGTGCTAACACGGTGGAAGTGGCTGTACGATCCGCTACACATCCCTCTGTACGATAGAGGTGTCTGTCATCTCGCGGTGTCGTCGTGCTGGGTCTTCCTGAGCCTGGTCTTCGGTGTGCCCTGTTCTCTTCGCTCCACTGCCTCCATGCACGCATAATTGTCGTTGCATTACGTCCTACACGAGCAGCAATGTCACGATACGACCATCCCGCTTCACGCAGACCAATTATGCGTCCTCTTTCAAAGTCTGTCAGCTGTTGATATGGTACCCTTCGTCGTCGTCGAGGCATGGTGTTCTTTCAAGCAATTACTCTGAAAATCTAATCATTTATACTCTGACCCATTGTATGCAAATATTGCAAATTGCATATGGATTAGACCATTCCATCAGGGTGTTGCGATTTTTATAAACAGTAGTGTATTTGTTGTCACACGAATTACAAGAAATTTCGTATATACCAGATTTATCTGTTTTACTAATAGCATCTTTCGTGTTGCCTAGCAAGCTTTTGAGGTTGTGTCTGCTTTTATATGCTACCCTAAGGTCGTAAGCTTTACAAATTCTTTCTAGACCTCTAGTCAATTTACGATTATAGGGCAGATATATGAATTTTTTATTCTTCTCACCGGTGGATTGTAGAGTGGTAATGTCTTGCAATTTCCTTCTGTTATCCTTTACCAGTCGTGACAATCTCCGTTCTGTCCGATCACCAACCATCCGCGGGCGGCCACAACGCGAACGTTCAGACGCCGTCTTCCGGCTAACCGTCCAGTCTTTAAATACTTTAACGACGGCTGCTCTTGAGCACCTACAATCTCCCGCGTTCGAAGGCTGTTAAATCGCGTCGTTTACCCATATTTGAAGAATGGGACACGACTACTGTTGTCGACGACACTCAGCTTCCCTTTTTATATTGGTCCGGCCCGCTAGTAACATTGTGGCGACGTCTGTGCGCGTATTTGCATAAACATGTCAGAGGGTCATAATAATATGCTCACTCAGTGTATAAACAATTGTCAACAGAACAAAGTGTAAAACCGACATTGTAAAATTAATATAAAGCCTTTCGTTTATGTTGTTCATCCGATGTCGCTCTTTATCATTTTTTGAAAAATGAATAGGTCTATGCGTATTCAATAAACCATTAAGGAATGACATAACCAAGTACCGAAAGGTTAAACTAAACCATTCGCGGAACTATATTTTTAAACCGCCCTATGTTAACATTGGAAGTTTCTAATGGACCATTATGATACCATTAAACCCCGTACCTTTGAAATAATTTCAACTATCATTGAATTTACGTTATATTCATTCATGACACATCATTCCAAGTTGTTTGATATATTACATGCAATATTTTAGCATTGAATGTTCCAATGAACCATAATGGTTCCACTAAACCAGGTACCTTGAAATCAATTTCGACTATCGTTAATTTTACGTTACATTCATTCTTGACACATCATTCCAAGTCGTTTGATATATTACATGCCATATTTTAGCATTGAAAGTTCCAATGAACCATCATGGTTCCACTAAACCAGGTTTCTTGAAAGCAATTTGGATTATCATGAATTTTACATTATAATCATTCATGGCACCTTATTCCAAATCGTTTGATATATTACATGCCATATTTTGGTATTGAAAGTTCCAATGAACCATAATGGTTCCACTAAACCAGGTTCCTTGAAACCAATTTGGACTATCATTACTTTTACGTGATATTCATTTATGATACATCATCACAATTTGTTTGATATATTACATGCCATATCTTATCATTGAAAATTTTTGAAGGTGTCATAAAGGTACCATTAGTGCACGTGCCAATGTTTCGATTGCAACAATTTTCAAAATGGTTCATTTCCTGCACCATATTTATTGGCCGAAATAGTAATTTATATTCGCTTATATCTCGTCATTACGATTTGTTTGACATATTACTCAATATTTCTTCCCATTGAAAATTGCTGGGCGGGAAAATAGAGGTACCATTTGTGCACGTGCCAATGAACCGATTTAGATAATATTTGTAACTGGTTCGTGCCATGAACCATATTCATCGACTGACGAAAACAGATTTTGAAAATCTTTCATAACCTCGGAGGAGTTTGAGTTACAGACAGACAGACAGACAGACACGTTTCCCCACACTGATAGCATAAAGCACCTTTCGGTACGTAATAATGACTGCAGTGAGTTACATGTGTACTAACTAACCGTGTTCCAGCGATATCAACGTAAAAATTTATAGTATTTCGCCTCTCCATTCAGCTCACTAAGAATTCATTGTTTCAAGTGGAATGTTCCCTTATTATGAAAAACTCTCTGTAGTAAATAAAAATTAAAACTAAAGCACGAGTAGGGAAGGAGGGATAGTCTTTGCAAAAGAAAAATATCAACGTTTTCATTTTTCCTGTCTCGTTTTTTGGAACATTGCCACGTTCGTGAGTTAATCTTTGAAAGAGAAACTATTTCATTTTTGTTCTAAGCAAGCAAAATAATTCTTTGGAGTGAATAAAGCCGTTAACAACTTTAGAGAAGAAGAGGAAGCAAAAAAAAAAAAAAGTAAAAACTTCAGCAAAAAAAAAATATTAAAAAAAATTATTGCAATTTCCGAGTTATTGAAAATGACAGCAAATATTTACACAAGCATCTCGAGTTAAACGTACTCACGCACTGAAGTAAAGTTACCGAAAGCAGAATTATGTAAAAGTTTGAATTAAAACGTGTTTACAAAATAACTTAAAAAATAAAAATATAAATTCTTTCCCTGAAAGCTCGCAATCTGCGTTTTATGGTTCTAGATTAATAATATTTAGAGAAAGCCATTTCCTCGGGGCTTCGATATTGTCGTTATAAGATGAGAAGAAGAAATCTTTAATAATATATAAGTACACAGTATCTAATGGTAGATATTTTCTAAAGAAGCGCCTACTAATATTTGCCTTTCTTGGAAACAATCTTGGAAATGTTTGTGCCGGCGGCTTCAAAAGGAAAATAACATCACCGAAAAAAACCTCTTGTAACCTTTTTTCATTATTGTTGTATTTACTCCTCATCTTGGATCCCTCGAAAGAATCGATTCGATAACTATAAGTTTTGAAATATGTTTACCCTCGACATTGAGAAAGAAAACAGGACATACGTTAATATTTATAATTAATTTTCGTTACAGGATCTACAAAAGTCTGAACCCCCCTTTTATTTTTTGAACCGAAGCAGATATGTCAATTTTGATGAATCCAATGAATAGGAAGTTGTGGGTGGCCTATCCCATGGTGCACTTTTCATCATCCCAAATATGCAAATTAGGACACATTCAAAATTTATCTCAAAAACCGTAAGGGATAGAGAAAAAAACCCAATTGCAAACTTGTTCAGCATAAAAAAACAAACAAAACAAGAAAAAAATCATCCAAATCGGACCAACCAATCACCCACAATCACGTGGTGAACTGACGCCACATTCACCATAACACAATTGGTCACGGAACCTAACTGATGCCAAAACATGCCTTTTATTTGCTTTTCCGCATGAAAGTGAATGTGAGTATGGTAATTATGTTAATTTTTTGATTTGCATGCTTTACATTGTGGAAATATCAACATTCAGTTTTCCTTGTGCAGTGTAAGCTACAAACAGTTCACCACGTGATTGTGGTTGATTGGTTGGTCCGATTTGGATGATTTTTTTTGTTGTTTTGTTTTGTTTTTTTTTGCTGAAGAAGTTTGCAATTGGGTTTTTTTCTCTATCCCTTACGGTTTTTGAGATAAGTTTTGAATGTGTCCTAATTTGCATATTTGGGATGATGAAAAGTGCACCACGGGATAGGCCACCCACAACTTCCTATTCATTGAATTCATCAATATTGACATACAGGTATTGGACATTGAAACTGAAACACCTTCGCAAATAGCACTGGTTACCCCCAGGGCTGAATAGAACCTTCTGCTAGGTAATTAATCGTATGCATATCAATGAATCACGTGTCAGAGGTCTTGGTAGTCACTCCAGTAGAAAAGTTCGATAGTAATCTTCAAATTGTCTGTGCAGAGCGCTATAATGGGAGACATATCCATAACAAAAGAGGGCAGATTGTTGGGGCGCGTCTAGCAGGTGCATCTGTGTCCAAAACTGCCACACTTTGTGATGTCTCACGTGCTACAGTATCCAGGGTGATGTGTGCATATGAACAGGAAGGACGAACCACGTCCAGGAGGAGCAACTGCAGGGGAAAACGGAAGTTGTCGGAAAAAGACGTCAGGACATTGACCAGGATTGTTGCACGAAAGCGGAAAACCACCGCAGCAGAAATCACCGCAGAAATGAATACACACCTCCAGGAACCTGTGTGCACGAAGACAATCCGTCGTTACCTGCATAAATCCAACATCCATGGCAGGGTTGCTATACCGAAGCCTTTCATCAGTAGTACAAATGCCTCCAAGCGGGTTCAGTGGTGCCGGAAGCATAAAACCTGGACGTTGGATGACCTCAAACGCGTCATATTCTCGGATGAGTCCAGCTACACTGTCTTCCAAACAACAGGAAGGGTATTCGTCTGGAGGAGCCCCTCTGATGCCTACAACCCAGACTGCTTGGCAGCCACAGTCAAACACGGAGGTGGATCAGTAATGGTCTTGGGTGCAAACTGTGCAGGACCTCTACCGATCCTTCCCAAGACGTGTTGCTGCTGTGCTGGCTGCCCACGGTGCCCCAACACCTTATTAAATAAAGATTTTGGATTTCTACCAGGTGTTTCAGTTTCAATGTCCAATACCTGTATCTGCTTCGGTTCAAAAAATAAAAGGGGGTTCAGACTTTTGTATTCACCCTTATAAATAAACATAAACGTTAACATGCCCATATTTCCATTTCATTCCTACAAGCAACAAGAATACCGGGTTTTGCAAAAGTTCTGTTACACATGTGAGGACCCCCGCAAAAATGATGCAGTTCGACACCACCGTTTTCATTGTCAGAATTGACACTGTGTGTGTACGCAATGCATATTAATCGATGGAAAGGCGCAGTCTAAAGGCCCGACAAACGTTACGAATGTAGTCTTTCTTCATGGCGGTCCTCATGCGGTTCACAGATGCATTCTTATAGGCCTTGCTCTCGATATGCGCCCACACGCTGTAGTTAAGAGGGTTGAGGTCGGGCGACTAAGGAGCCCAAAATTCCTTCGACCAGAAGTTCATGTTCGACCCCAACCACTTTTGAACGGTCTTCGACACCAAGATCCAATCGTAACAACTCCTTTTAACACGCTGTCCGAGGGCCCGTTTAAGTAGGCCAAAGCCAAAAATCCATAGGCGACGAATACGGCGACTTGACGGGTATGTCGCTAAATGGAATGGAACGGATTCCGTTATTTATCTTGCATGCGTTTCAGGAACAGGCGAGTTGACGCGGCCGTGTGACTCGACGCCTTGTTTTGGTTCACCCCTATATTGTTTACTTCTGTACCGTACAAACCGGGGATGTCATAGATAAATATGGATATTAGAACGTTAGTCTGATAATACATGACGTTGACTTAGGTTTTTCACTCAGCTCTGTGTAAAGTACACACTGGCCAATGAATTAGAAACCCGTGATGAATTACTGTACTGATATATAAAGCGGGCTCACAGGTCAGAAACGATTGTGATATGTAAATGAATGCAATCATGTGAGGTACATGCTCATTCCAAGCTGCAACTGCTCAAGTTGAGCAAAATTGGGAAAACAGCAGACCTGTCTGAGTTCCAAAAAGGAGTTATTGCGGGAGCCCTTCTAGCTGGAGCTACGATTTCTAGGACAGTACAACTGACCGGTATCTCAAAAGGTCAGGTCTTCAAGGTGTTCAATGCGTAGAAACGGAATCCACAAGAGTTGTCGAAACGGCAGAATTGTGCGGCAAAACCGAAGGTCGGAGGTGGAGCAACTCACGGCAGACTTCAATAAAAGATCATCGCAACCCATCTCATCCAGAACAATGCGCCGAGAGTTGAAGCGGATAGGGATCGGAAGTCGCATGCCAGTGAGGAAGCCCCTGGTGTCAGCAACAAACCGGAAAGTTCGCCTGCAGTGGTGTAAAGAACTGTGTGACTGGACAATAGACGACTGGAAAAAGTTGATGTGGTCGGACGAGTCACGTTACACATTATTTTGCACCGATGGCCGGCAGAGAATTTAGCGGCTGCCCCATGAAGCGATGGACCCCTCATGTGTTGTGAACACAGTTCAAGCTGCAGGAGGAGGTGTCATGGTATGGGCCATGTTTTTTAGTATGGCAAGGGTCCCCTGATATTCCTTGACAGTCGGGTGAAAGCCAAAGACTACCTGAACATTGTTGCAGATCAAATCCATCCTGCAATGATGCATTTGTACCCAAATGGTGACGGGTTCTTCATGGACGACAATGCTACTATCCTTCGACCAAGAATCGTTCAAGAGTGGTTTTCTGAACATGACACAGAGTTGCAACATCTGCCGTGGCCAGCGCAAAGTCCGGATTTGAACCCGATCGAGAATATTTGGTACATATTGGAAAGAGACATTCGTCGAAGGCATCCGCTTCCGTCTACTCTGCAGGACCTGAAGGTCTCTCTGACGAATGCATTGTCTGCGATTACCTTACCTGCATTGCTACACCTTGTAGAGTCCATGCCAAATCGCGTACGTTCTGTAATTACAGCCAAAGAAGGTATTACAGTCAATACTATATTGAACGAAGGTTTCTAATTCATTTGCCGGTGTGTGTACCTGCATCCCGCCAAGATCATGAAATCCTTGAAAATGTTTCCTTGCATTCACGGTACCATTTTATGAAATCCTTAGAACCCTTTGGGCGGGAAAAACTGGCTCGCGTCTTGTTGCAGTCGCTTAAATAGACATACAGTCAGTCCCAAAAATTACGAACATTGGTTTTTTCTGTGTAATGGAAAGAATTCAACAAATTGTTAACACAGTTTACTGTTACTGTACAAAATAGTCATTTATCGCAATGCTGCTATTATTTGTTTAACATTCAGGCAAGTAAGAAATAACAACCCCCCCAGTCTTCCTTAAATGTGATGTCCCAAAAAATTACGAACACACGGAACATGATCATTTCGCAGTAGGTGGAAGCATTTATTAACATGAAAGTTGCATATAGATAGATAGAAGGAACTCTGCTTGTAGTCCTACATGTTTTAAAAAAAATGACCACTTCTCACAAGATGGGGAAGAGGAAAGATGTTACAGAACGTGAAAAAGGTTATATGAATGCCCTGGCATCTGAAGGTGTTTCACAAGCTGAAATAGCCAGAAGAATTGGTCGTTCAAGATCGACAGTTAATGAATATTTGAAAGGGAAACGAACTGCAAACACGCAAGTGGCCGCAAGAAAAAGGCAACGAGCCGTACTAGACGAGAAGTAATGCGATTAGCTACCCACAAAAATTGCTCAACACGTACAATAGCCCAAGAATTGGATCATGAAATCTCTAAATCAAGTGTGCATCGCATTTAAAGAAGCGACAAAAACATAAAATTCATGAAACTCAAACAACGACCAGCCCTCAAAGCAACACATCTGCAAGAATGTCTACAATGGGCCAAAGATCACATGACCTGGGACGAGGAGTGGGAACATGTCATATTCAGTGACGAAAAAAAATTCTATCTAGATGGACCTGATGGACTACAGCGATTTTGGCACGACCTACGCCATGAAGAACAATACTTCTGCAAGAGAGTGCAAGGAGGTGGTTCCCTGATGATCTGGGGTAGCTTCAGCATGAACGGAAAGTCATCACTTGCAGTCGTCAATGGCAGAATGAATTCTACGGCATATCAAGAGATGCTTAACGAACATTTATTACCACACGCTGTCCGTATTGGTGGAGAAACATTACATTTTTCAACAAGACAATGCTCCAATTCATGCATCAGCATCGACAAAACAATGGCTTAATCAAAAGAACATCCCTGTTTTAGAATGGCCGTCATTGAGTCCTGATTTAAACCCAATCGATAATGTGTGGGGAATCTTGTTAGGGCTGTTTTATATAGAGATGTTTGTAATTTGATTCCGTGTAGGTCCTTAAGACGGCCATTCTAAAGTCAGGGGAGGAAATTCCACTTCTGAACTTGCGCAAACTCATTGAATCAATGAAACATCGTATTTTTGAAGTGATTAAAAGAAATGTCAAGTTTATTAAGTACCGAAAGGTGCTTTATGCTTTGGCCTTGTCCGTCCGTCCGTCCGTCCGTCCGTCCGTCTGTCCGTAACTCGATTGTCTCGAAAAGTATGAAAGATTTTAAAAATCGGTTTTCACCAATCGAGAGATAAGGGAAATGGCACGGACGAGTTCGAAGATGGTCGAAATCTGTACAGTGGCACGCGCTCTAATTGTACTATTATGATATAGTAAGTAACATATCAAATTTTTCCATGTTAAGATATAGTAAGTAACATATCAAACCACTCGTAACGACGTTACCATGAACGAATATAACGTTATTAAATAGTGTTTAGCCAATTGATAAATTTAGTCTGAAATCTGTACAATTGCATTGGAGAAAACGCGTAATAAGCATATAGGTTCGGCTCAGCGCGTGGTCTAAACGTTAATGAAATGGTGTGCGCGCAGGATGCACGAGATTGACCATTATTGAAAGGGCAGAACGGACTCTAAATCAAAAGAATTTTATTATTCGTAGGGAGCTTATTATTTATTTATTACGATAACTTGAAAACGAATTAACTTTTTCACATTCTGTTTTGACCAATCCATTAATATGGGACGGAGCACGAATAAGTACGAACCTGAGATAGCCGGAATAGGTACGTGCTCTAATGGCTCGTGCTATAATGGTTACATTACGATACCCCCTTAAAAATTTCCTCTAACCAGATATGGCATGTAATATATAAAATAAATCGTCACGACGTCTCATGAACGAATATATGAGAGTAACTAGTAATAGCACAAATTGGTGTAACAGCACGTGTACGTGTAAGGATGTATCATTAATGAATATAACGCATAAATAATGATAGTAGTAATTGGTTTACTAGCACGTGCCTAATAGTACTATATGGTACCGATGGAACTTTCAATGCCAAAATAACTCGTAACAACATATCATGACTGAATATAACCAGTAAATAATGATAGTGAGAATTGGTTAAGTAGCACTCGATACCATGTTACCATTGGAACTTTCAATGCTAAAATATGGCTTGTAATATATCAAATAAGTCGTAACAACGTCCCATGAGTGAATATAACTAGTAAATAATGATAGTGGGAAATGGTTAAGTAGCACGTGCCCTGATGGTAACTTAAGGTACCGTATGGTATGGTTGGAACTTTCAATGCTAAAATATGGCATGTAATGTATCAAACAACTCGTAACATCGTGCCATGAGCGAATATAACAAGTAAATAATGATAGTGAAAAATGGTTAAGTAGCACGTGCCCTAATGGTAATGTGAGGTACCATATCGTACTGTTGGAACTTTCAATGTTAAGATATGGCATGTAATATATCAAACAACTCGTAACAACATGTCATGACTGAATGTAACGCGTAAATAATGATAGTGGGAGTTGGTTTAGTAGCACGTGCCTTTATATTACCATATGGTATCGTTGGAACTTTCAATGCTAAGATATGGCATGTAATATATCAAACAATTCGTAACAACGTGCCATGAGTGAATATCACAAGTAAATAATGATAATGGGAAATGGTTAAGTAGCACGTGCCCTAATGGTAACATATGATACCATATGTTATCGTTGGAGCTTTCTATGCTAAAATATGGCATGTAATATATCCAACAACTCGTAACGACTTTTCTTGAGTTAATATAACGACTAAATAATGATAGTGGGAAATAGTTAAGTAGCACGTGCTCTAATGGTACCAATTGATACCATATAGTACCGTTGGAACTTTCAATGCTAACGCTGGAATTTTCAATGCAAAGATATGGCAATTAATATATCAAACAACTCGTAACAAAGGGTCATGAGTGAATATAACGAGTAATTAATGGTAGTCGGAATTGTTTAGTAGTACATGTTTGAATGGTGGTATATATATTGCCTTTGGCTTAATGGTATATAAAACTAAATACTGTGAGATATAATGCTAGATAATAGTAGTTAATCGCTTGCTTCAATAGTAGATGATTACGTAGAAACACTTTAGTAATTGAATATGAAAAGATGATAGATGGTTACACATAACGCTTCAGCAATTAAGGCTCACTTCGTTTAACATTATGTGGGAATGTCTTACAAATTATAGAACTTTTATTTGTTCAAATATATAAAGAATAAGTTCATTCTTCGTTTAATCCTTCAGTTCATCAAGTTAATTCTTTTAAATTCTGTCTACACATTTGTTTACTTAAATAGTAATTTACAATTTTCATGTTTATATATTTTCTCTAAAGTGTGTTAAAATGTTGGTTAATCTATATATATCTATGTATGATGCTATAATACGAAAATGTGCTCCCTTTATCTGCTTTGGCGGTAAAGTCATTTTTGTTAATTTATTTCGTTAATGACTTTATTGCTTTATTTATGTCATTTTCTGTTCCTCTTTCTTTGTTTTTGTTTTGTATTTATGATTATATTTAATATTTTTTTAAATAGGGTTTCCCGTCAATAAATAAATAAATAAATAAATAAAATATTATATGTCGACTCTTCGAGCATTGTTTAAGCTAGCTTGGAACATTCGCCCGTTACGAAGGGATTGTTGTAGCACGCGCACACATCCTTAGCTTGCGCGCGTTCGTTAGCTCGCGTCTGCTTCATTAGCTTGCGGTCGTTCGATTCCAAACAATGAAAAATGACTTAGGAATACTTTCGAAAGTTATAAAAAGAAATTTAGTCATAATTATAAGCTGGTTGAAATTTATTCACAATTTATTCACAAGTACAAGGAAGAAAAGTGCGGAACAGAATAATATAAACGTCGCATCTATTTGCAAACAATAGAAGCGAGTTGTGCGTTTTGTCAACGAATTCATAATGTAAGAAACGAATGAACGGATAGGAAAACGGATAGGAAAAGGAAAGGATAGGTAAATTGCATAGCTATCATTGCATAATGACGATTCACGAACGAATACAATTTAATATTTCACTCATTGTTGGCGCTAATTTGATGCACGGGGGTGGGGTAATGTAAATCGTATTTCTGCCAATATTAAGCCCGAAATTGTCCCTACCGTAGAGGAGGCAACAATGTATGATTTTTCCTTGAGGATGCTGTCTCTCTAGGCGGTATTGATTGCACACGCCTCCGTTACGACCAGTTTCGTCATTTCAAATTTACACAAACTACAAATTAGAAGTTTTTCGGGTGGAATATATAAACAACGCAGTTCTTCAATGGCTTATATAGCAGTATTCATTTAGCCTTTCGGTACTTGATTATATCATTCATTAATGGTTTATTGATTATTAAGTACCGAAAGGTGCTTTATGCTATCAGTGTGGGGAAACGTGTCTGTCTGTCTGTCTGTCTGTCCGTCTGTCTGTCCGTCTGTCTGTCTGTAACTCAAACTCCTCCGAGGTTATGAAAGATTTTCAAAATCTGTTTTCGTCAGTCGATGAATATGGTTCATGGCACGAACCAGTTACAAATATTATCTAAATCGGTTCATTGGCACGTGCACAAATGGTACCTCTATTTTCCCGCCCAGCAATTTTCAATGGGAAGAAATATTGAGTAATATATCTAACAAATCGTAATGACGAGATAGATGCGGTTATTCATTACTATTTTCGTCAGTCGATGAACATGGTACATGCCATGAAAAAATCATAAATTTTATCTAAATCGGTTCATTAGCACGTCCACAAACGATACCATCACGACCCCACCTAGCAATTTTCAATGGACAGATATATTAAGTAATATGTCAAACAAATTTTAATGACGAGATACAAGCGAATATAAATTACTATTTCGGCCAATAAATATGGTGCAGGAAATGAACCATTTTGAAAATTGTTGCAATCGAAACATTGGCACGTGCACTAATGGTACCTTTATGACACCTTCAAAAATTTTCAATGATAAGATATGGCATGTAATATATCAAACAAATTGTGATGATGTATCATAAATGAATATCACGTAAAAGTAATGATAGTCCAAATTGGTTTCAAAGAACCTGGTTTAGTGGAACCATTCTGGTTTAGTGGAACCATTATGGTTCATTGGAACTTTCAATACCAATATATGGCATGTAATATATCAAACGATTTGGAATAAGGTGCCATGAATGATTATAACGTAAAATTCATGATAATCCAAATTGGTTTCAAGGAACCTGGTTTAGTGGAACCATGATGGTTCATTGGAACTTTCAATGCTAAAATATGGCATGTCATATATCAAACGACTTGGAATGATGTGTCATGAATGAATATAACGTAAAAATAATGATAGTTGAAATTATTTCAAAGGTACGGGGTTTAATGGTATCATAATGGTCCATTAGAAACTTCCAATGTTAACATAGGGCGGTTTAAAAATATAGTTCCGCGAATGGTTTAGTTTAACCTTTCGGTACTTGGTTATGTCATTCCTTAATGGTTTATTAATTCATAGGTTCTTTGTATTGTTTGACGTTTTTCATACAATGTTCATACTTTTTTGGGACAGCAAAAACGCCTGTTTCTTTTTTTTCGGATGTTTTCTTATGTGATCTGACTGTTAAACATATAGCAGCATTGAAATAATTTCCTATCTTATAGAGTAACTAGCAAAGGTACCCGGCGTTGCCCGGGATAATTCCACTTGGATGTAAACAGAACAATCTCAAAAAATTAAATTAAATTTTGCAATATCTTAAAAATAAACACATGAAAATGCTTAGAATTAATACAGTAAAAAATCTTAATGAAAATTCGAAAAAAATATTTTTAAAGGCTCACAATGGATGGACCGCTCCAATAATATTTGGGACGGACTGTATGTCTCATCTAGTGTAACTACGTATTTCCATTTTTCATGCGCCAGGTATCGTTCATACAGTTTTCGACAGTTGGTCCGTCGCTCTTGTGTCGCTTCTTTAGTTGTTTACCGTGTACACAGACGTCCCAACCTGGTGGGTTTCGAATGCCATTTTTATACCTGCCCTAACATACTCCACGTGATAACTCACGTGAAATGAACGCGTGCGTACATTTAAATATGCTAATTGTTATCACAGATCCATAACAACCCTCTAAAGAAGCTAGGATGTCTTAGTATATCAATATTGCACAGTGGATGTTCTGTTTTAAGCGAGGACGGTCTCGCTCATGATTGATTGTCTAACGGTTGAATGCTCTGGATCTCGCACCGTTCGAAACTAGAAAAAGTGAATAATTTAATTATACCTGGAGCTTTATTTTTCCCTATATCGACAAACGTAATAAACTCCATAAGTCGTAAGTCATTTTAAGCTTTATTTTAAAAATATATTCCCCAACGTTCTTTTCTAAAGACAAAGTTGACATTCCCAAAGAAAAAAAGAAAGAAAAATTATATTTTCCTCAACGATCGCCGCAGTCACGTTTTCGGCAGCGGTTAACAAGTCCGAAATTAAAAAGTGGGAGGAAGGAAGATTGTCACCCAAAGCCAGAGGCAATATCATTGGTGCTTTTCATCTCCCCTTGTAAACAACCTTCAAAAGAAATGATCACCACCACTAAAAGAAGAGGATTGGGATGAAAAGGGGGGGGGGGGGTGGAAGCTTTCCACTTCTTGGCAGCATTCCTCTAGTTCCGGCGCAAACCAATGACACGAGATGACCAGAAAGCACGTAGAGAAACACTGGCAATCTTTGTGGTTTGGATCGATAGAATGAGAGAGAGAGAAAGAGAAAAGAAGAGAGCAACATTTGATTATTTGTTCACTGTTTTCTTTGCTCATATCTCAGTACATGACGAGGCCAACGGTGGCTGAAGATAAGATGAATTGCGCTCCGAGGAATTTTCTTCAGGTTGCGGGGACGAAGAGTTATTCCGCGGAGTAAAATAATAATAACCACAAAGCTAAATTTAAACCTAAATATATTTCCTATACAAATAATAATACAATAACCTTCAAAAACAAAAACCTATTCAGTATTCCTTCAACACAGGCCCTATTGTTTATATTTTCTTAAGGGTAACCATGTTCAACATTGCCCAGGGGATTTCGCGATAAGCTTAATCTCCCTTTACAATTTGTTTACCCTTTTCTTTTCATCTACACAAAAGATTGCACCTCTCTCCATCTTAATTCTTCATGAACAACGCTCTTAGAGAAGAGATGGGCTGAAGGGAGAAAATTTAAAACGCTCTCCCGCTGTTGTTCTTAATAAAACTAATTTTCCTTGTCAGTATCTCTTTTGTCAGTAATTAAACTCTTTGGAGGTAGCGTTTTTCCCATATCACATGACGAAACTCAGTTTCCTTCACTACACAATATCTACAAGGGTTGGATAAAATTAAAACTTAACCAAACACCGAAATCCAAACTAGTCGCCCTCACATAATAACATCATTAACACAAGTACCACTGATTCAAAATCGACCATCTTCGAACTTATTAGAACCGATAGGTGCTTATGTTTTCATAATGTGCGTCCGTCTGTCTGTTGGTGCTCTAACGTTCGTGAGGGAATTCTATTAGGCCAAATGCAGTACATTTTGGTGTATATACTTAGTGGAACATGCAGTTTCGATTTCTGCAAAAAAAAAATTAGTACCAAAAGTCGCCATAGGGGGCGCTTATTTCAAGAAAACAATGAATACATTTGCATAAGCGCGTTCCGTGTTGAGCAATCATTACAATAAAAGGCAAGGCTGAGGATTTCCCATCATTCACGAACGAATGGCCTGACGATGACGCTTACTCTGCCTGAACGGGCGTTATTAGTCAAGTTGCTTTATCAGAAGAGCGACAATGCAAGTGCTGCCCTTCGTGGATTCCGGCGATTGAAAACGTTACGAAGAGGACCGATGAGCATAACTCACTTACGGAAAATGATATTGAACGATTTGAATCTACCGGAACTCTAGGAGTGCAACCAGGCCGGGGACGCAAACGAATCAGGCAGCTGCTGTTGTGGAACAGGAGATGACAACTGTGCAGGGTTCCAGCAGTGCACACGCAATAGCACGCCAAACAGATATCCCATATTCGACGGTGAGGAAAATATTGCATAAGATATTGACATTTTATCCCTATAAACTCACACCTGTTCAACAATTGCTTCCTGGAGATGAACGTACCCGAACTGACTTTTCGTTGAGATTTTTAGCACGTATGGAAGTGGATGATGCATGGCCATGGCAAATTTTATGGAGTGATGAGGCACATTTTTATTTGAATGGTGATATCAATACCCACAACTGCCGTATTTGGGCTGCATCAAATCCACAAGTGTGTCTGCCAACTCCTTTGCATTCACCGAAACTAACAGTATGGTGCGGCTTTACTGCTTCTTTCATCATCGGCCCGTACTTTTTTGAAGAAATCCGTCCCCGTGGACGGGTGACTTGTTCCGTCAATTCTGCCAGGTATGCCGATATGCTTGAGAATTTTGTGATACCACGATTGTAGGAAAAGGGTTGTCTGGATTCTACCATTTTTATGCAGGATGGTGCGCCACCGCACATCGGACGTCAGGTGCAGCAGATCTTGCGAGAACGTTTTTCAGACAACAGAATAATTAGTCGTGCATTTCCCATGGTATGGCCACCCAGGTCGCCTGATCTCAACCCTTGTAATTTTTGGTTATGGGGATATTTGAAAAGCCTTGTGTATCAATCACATGTTCCTGACCTCTCAACCTTAAAGGATCAAATAACGTTACATATCAGACTAATTAATGCAGATATGCTGCGAGCTGCCGTAGAAAAAGTCGTGAGCACACTGGTGGTCATATTGAAACACATTTGGAATTAAAAATAAAACATTGTTTATTGTTGTTATTTCCACTAAAGTAGGCTGAGTTTGAGGGACTCCATGGGAAGTTCGTTCCACACCTGCTGACACACTTTCCATAGCCCATCAAGTCTTTTGGTCGGCGACTTCCGAGCAGTCGTTTCAGGAGACCAAAACCACGAAATCCATCGGTGATGCGTCAGGAGATTTTACAGGCACATGAGAGAAAGGAATAAATCGTATGCCCGTCTCATGTTCCATCTTCCTGTAGTAAGCCACAGATGACTTGGCAGTGTTCAGTTGTGTTCAGTCACTCAGTTGTGTGACCGCGCGCTTTATGACGTCGCTCCAGCCCTAGATTGACATGAATTATTCTAGAGACTGTTGCCTGTGAAATACCGTACCTTTGGGCTAGATTTCTCTGTGTGGGGGGATTCTCTTTCAGCACTTCAGACCGGATTTCTCGCACCACCTGAGCTGGGCGTGTTGGCTGGGGCTTGTTTCTGGTCCACGTTCATTAGATGTTCGCAATTTGTTCTTTTTGATTATTCGACCCACAGTAGCTTTGGATACAACAATACCATTTCGTTTGCATAATTCCACAATGCACGAAAGACTGAAGTTAGTGTCGGAAAGGCCAAACATATACCCTTCCCAAAAAGCTGTGATTTTGGAAGCCATGTTTTAGCACGAAATGTCCCAAATAACAGCAACAAGTGTATACAATGAATAGTGGACGAGTCATGCAAATCACATTCCGTCAAGGTCATACACGGCGTTTAAAGTCGTCTCATTTTATCTGAATCAACCCTTCGTAGTAACCGATGTTACTTTATCTTACAAACAAAATGTCATTCAAACTCATTAGCGTTTTAGAATACCGAATTATTCATATTTGCCTCATGGCTACACTCAGTTATATCGCCACAAAATAATCGAAAACATTGTTGTGTAAGACATTCGTGTGAGAACTGGCAGTTTACACAACTGGCAGACTTTTAAAACCGTGTCAAGTGGTGTCACAGTAACATCAACTGCTCTGAGTAGAGTGCGTTGTACACATCAGACTGTGTTAAAACCACAGTGCGGTAAAGTGCGGTAAAAACTTCATTACATTTTTTGTACAATAGAACTCTGTGACGTGCTGCTGGTTAAAATATAGACAAAAATCTCGCCACCATCGTTTGTCATCAGGAAACTAAGTTTGGAGAATTGTTCTGAAGACATTCTTGTGAGTGTGAGTAAAACAGTTCAAACTTTACATGTAAGTTTTCTATATTACAACATCTAATATCGTTTGAATTCGTGATCATTCATCATATCAATTATTGAATTATGAATCATTTTTAAATTATCAGTTTATACGTATTGCAGATTACATGTTTCGAGGAAAGTTTAGATATTAGATCACCCTTTACATAAGCATAATACTGTATAGGGTTATTTAAAGAGTATATATGTGTATGTATATTTATATGTATATATGCATATTAAAAATACATGCTATGCAAGAATTACACGAAAAATATTTTTTCCGGCTAGATTGTCATTTTCGCCCACTGTGCATCGGCGCGATCCTTTTTTCTCATTTTTTTTAATCTGTCTTCAGTTGAAATTTTTTCAGTCATTTTAGTCTCCTTTTTGACCAATCGGGAATTTGGACTAATCGGGATTTGGACCTCTTGGAATTTGAACCAATCAACGTTAGACCATTCGGCGTTAGACCAATCGTCATTGACCGGGTACCGTTATGGTCCATTGGAAACCTTCAATGGACTATAACGACATGTAATATGGCATGTAATTTATCAAACAACTGGGAATGACGTGACGTGATTAAATATGGCGTAAAATGTATGCTAGTCAAAATTGATTCAATGATACGTGGGCCGGCCAGGTGGCCGAGAGGGCTAGAGCGTAGGCTTTCTAGTTCTAGGCTTTCACCTGGTCGTGGGTTCGAATCCCGCCGTGGGCATGGATGTTTGTGTTTGTCCCGGGCTGCGTACAGATATAACTTTTGTAAAAGGCGCAAAATGACCTTAGTAGTCGACGCTAAAAATTCTAATAAACCAACCAACTAATAACACGTGTAGCTTTCACCAAATTAAACATACATGCAAGCCATTCGACGCACTTCTCAAAAATTTCCGAGAAAAAATATTAATAAAATTTGTTATAATTGACTACACTTTATAAATATCCTAATTGTAGCAGAGATTTTTATCCTGTTTATGTGGTCTAGTGGTAAAGTGCACGCCTTGTGTTTTGCAGGTACGGGTTCAAATCCCGCCTTCCATAATTTTTTTCTAACATGTATGGGAATATGTAATTCATTTACTAAATATATTTCCGATTTTCCAATTTGCTACCACCATTTTTTTTATAAAATCCATACACTGTAACTTATTTTGTGGTTGTTTTTTTTAATTAATTCCTGTTATCTGAAGCCTGGGAGAAGAACTGCTGGATTCCCTAAACTTTTGATCATATACAACTCCATTGCAAAAAAATAGAATAATGTTTTATTATGAACTTCCAATGTGATTTACGTCCTTATTTCACCACCAAATCACACGAAAAGCAAAACACGACATATTCAAGCACAAAGCTCGAATATGAATTGTTGAAAAAATATTAGCTGCTTGCTAATTATTTAAACAGAATTAATTGGCTGTTGCAAAATATTAGAATAAGCTGCCCCCCATTGCAAAAAAAAAGAATAGTTGATTATTCAATTTTTCAACGAATTGTATCCAAGTTAATATTGCATAGATTAAAATCAGACATATACGAGGTGCATTCAAGTTCTAAGGCCTCCGATTTTTTTTCCAATTAACTACTCACCCGAAATCGATGAAACTGGCGTTACTTCTCGACGTAATCGCCCTGCAGACGTACACATTTTTCACAACGCTGACGCCATGATTCCATGGCAGCGGCGAAGGCTTCTTTAGGAGTCTGTTTTGACCACTGGAAAATCGCTGAGGCAATAGCAGCACGGCTGGTGGATGTGCGGCCACGGAGAGTGTCTTTCATTGTTGGAAATAGCCAAAAGTCACTAGGAGCCAGATCAGGTGAGTAGGGAGCATGAGGAATCACTTGAAAGTTGTTATCACGAAGAAACTGTTGCGTAACATTAGCTCGATGTGCGGGTGCGTTGTCTTGGTGAAACAGCACACGCGCAGCCCTTCCCGGATGTTTTTGTTGCAGTACAGGAAGGAATTTGTTCTTCAAAACATTTTCGTAGGATGCACCTGTTACCGTGGTGCCCTTTGGAACGCAATGGGTAAGGATTACGCCCTCGCTGTCCCAGAACATGGACACCATCATTTTTTCAGCACTGGCAGTTACCCGAAATTTTTTTGGTGGCGGTGAATCTGTGTGCTTCCATTGAGCTGACTGGCGCTTTGTTTCTGGATTGAAAAATGGTATCCACGTCTCATCCATTGTCACAACCGACGAAAAGAAAGTCCCATTCATGCTGTCGTTGCTCATCAACATTGCTTGGCAACATGCCACACGGGCAGCCTTGTGGTCGTCCGTCAGCATTCGTGGCACCCACCTGGATGACACTTTTCGCATTTTCAGGTCGTCATGCAGGATTGTGTGCACAGAACCCACACAAATGCCAACTCTGGAGGCGATCTGTTCAACAGTCATTCGGCGATCCCCCAAAACAATTCTCTCCACTTTCTCGATCATGTCGTCAGACCGGCTTGTGCGAGCCCGAGGTTGTTTCGGTTTGTTGTCACACGATGTTCTGCCTTCATTAAACTGTCGCACCCAAGAACGCACTTTCGACACATCCATAACTCCATCACCACATGTCTCCTTCAACTGTCGATGAATTTCAATTGGTTTCACACCACGCAAATTCAGAAAACGAATGATTGCACGCTGTTCAAGTAAGGAAAACGTCGCCATTTTAAGTATCTAAAACAGGTCTCATTCTCGCCGCTGGCGGTAAAATTCCATCTGCCATACGGTGCTGCCATCTCTGGGATGTATTGACAATGAACGCGGCCTCATTTTAAAACAATGCGCATGTTTCTATCTCTTTCCAATCCGGAGAAAAAAAATCGGAGGCCTTAGAACTTGAATGCACCTCGTTAAAGAACCTTTCCCTGAAACACAGAGTGCTTTAGTTGCACTTATGGGGCGCAAAAAAGACATCACTGAAAATACTAAGGAGATCATCGTGAACGCACATAAAACAGGACTAATGCAGACCAGGATTGCAGAAATAGCTGAATGTACTCAAGCAACTGTTTCAAGTATAGTCCGTGCTCACCAGAACAATAAGAATGTCCAAGCCGAGCGTATAAACAATCGCTCCAGACGTGGAAAAAAGCCTAATACCACAACCCGGGATGAGAGAGCACTCTTGAGAATTGCTAGGAAACATCGATTCAAAAGTCTGCAACATCTCTACTTCATATGGAAAACCAATCACGGAGTCAGAGTATATAAATGGACTACGTGGAGAAGACTACGCTGCCATGGTTACTTCTCTAGAATTCCGAAAATCAAGCCTATGTTGACAAGATGGTGCAAACAGCGACAATACTGGGGTGATGAAGAATGGAGCAAAATTTTGTTTAGTGATGAATCTGTGTTTTGCCTTGTGCATGGAGGAGGAAAGAAGAAGCGTTTCGACAAGACTGCCTCAAACGTTATGTGAAGTTTGCCACGTCGGTGACGGTGTCGGGTTGCATGTCCTCGCATGGGGTTGGGAAACTATGTATTGTGCGTGGAACAGTGAACACAGACGTTTAAATGGAAATTCTGGACTCTTACATGATTCCTTCGGCAGAAGAACTGTATGAGGATGACGAGTTTATCTTCCAATAGGATGGGGCATCGTCCCACACAGCTAAACGCACAATGACATGGCTCAGAGATGGTAGTATAAATGTGCTTCCATGGCCTGCCAATTCACCGGATTTAAATCCGATTGAGAATCTGTGGGCCATAATGAAGAAAATACTCTCTGAGCATGTTCCCAGCACTAGACAAGAACTTGTGCCTGCAATTCGACATATCTGGGCGTCAATTTCAAGACAAACGTGTTAACAATATGCCACGTCGTATGCAAGCTATGATGAGTGCAAAAGGCAACGCAACAAAGTATTAACATTGCTAATTTTGTGTGTTCATATAAATTATTCTATTTTTTGCAATGGGGAACAGCTTATTCTAATATTTTGCAACAGCCAATTAATTCCGTTTAAATAATTAGCAGATAGCTAATATTTTTTGTGACGAACCCCACCTAATTATATATGCATGAAACCACATAAGCATAGCCAATGTGTCTGAAGACGATCGTCAACGGGTTCAGGACTGATATGTGAGAAATGAGATGTTGTGATTAATTAACTACGCAATTAATCAAGCAGTATTTACAAATAAACGTCAATTTTATTACCATTACCAGCCCAATACATCTTAAGTATTAATCATAATTGGAATTTGGTAAAATTAAATATTCCTGACTAATTGTGTACAACTCTAGACAGTAACGCAAGCCTAAAGGGGCCCCTTAGTTTAATGCGCTACCGCTATGCGAATCGCCACCAGGCGCGCGGAATACAATTCCTTACAATAGCAAACTCATAACTTGAGTAATTCCTTCAATATATCTAACTAAGGCCTTAGCAGGAGCAACAGATTTTTTTTTTTTTTTACAATAATCATAAACATGAAGATGCAGTGTGGGTATCATAACATTGGGTCTGACACAGGACATCATCCCCCTTTAGCTGCATTGGCATGACGCCGGAGAGAGTCACGTGATTCTTTGAGAACTTTACTCTCAATGAGAAGAGCGAGGAGAATCACAGTAACCCCGCCGGTGATTCCCGTGCAGTTAGCAACCAACTGCAAGCATCCACCTACTACACGCAGTGATTCACCTCCCCTATAGAATCCAGGGATCCATGGCAAAACTTTCACTGCCTCACGATTATTGAACTTTAAAAATCAGTGACTCACTGCTCACAAGCGCTCCTTAAATATATATCTACACAATATGATCAAAAATATCCGGACACCCCTCACAGATCATCGATTGGCCCAATGTCACATGATAATGACTTGCACATCATTTAAATAGCTTCCCACACCTTCAGACACAACTCTGCTTGGACATTGGCAAGAATGGGTCGTTCGGCAGAGCTCAGTGAGTTCCAAAATGGAACCATCGTTGGATGTCACCTATGCGGCAAGTCCGTGCGTGACATTTCCAGCCTTCTTCAGATACCCAAGTCAACAGTAGGCGATGTCATTTTGAAATGGAAGACCCGGGGATCAACAACAGTTCAACAACGAACCGGTAGACCCAAGAAACTAACGGACAGAGACCGTCGAGTGCTTCGTCGTGTCACCCGCAGCAACCGGAAATCCTCGGCGGAAAAAATTGCCACAGAGTTTCGAAACGCCTCTGCAAATGATGCCAGTACCATGACAATTCGTCGGGAACTGCACACGATGGGATTCCATGGCCGTGCTGCTGCCCACAAGCCCCACATCAGCAGGGTCAACGCCAAGCGACGTCTGGAGTGGTGCAAAGCCCACAGAAACTGGACAATGGACCAATGGAAACGTGTAATGTGGACAGCGAATCTCGCTACACACTCTGGCAATCCGATGGACGAGTTTGGGTTTGGCGCATAACGGAGAACGCTTCTTACCTGAGTGCACAGAGCCCACAGTCAAGTTCACGGAGGAGGAGGAGTCATGGTGTGGGGCTCATTTTCATGGTACGGACTGGGCCAGCTCGTTCCTGTGCAAGGAATCATGAACTCCGACCGTTATCTGAATGTTTTAGACAACTGTGCACTTCCAACGTTGTGGCAATTTTTCGGAAACGGGCCATTTTTCTACCAACACGACAATGCTCCGTGCCACAAAGCGAGGCGTGAACAGCAGTGCTTTGCGGACTCAGGGGTCGAAGAAATGGGTTGGCCGGCACAAAGTCCCGACCTCAATCCTATAGAGAGTCTGTGGGATGAATTGGAAAGACGCTTGCGGGCCAGTTCACATCGGCCAACTTCTGTACCTGAACTGATTCTCGCTCTTCGGGAGGAATGGAGGAACATTCCGGAAAGTACCTACCAACTTTTGGTGGAAAGTCTTCCCCGAAGGGTGGAAGCTGTGATTCGGGCAAAGGGATGTGCAACGCCCTATTGATTTCCATGAAATCGTGGCTAGAGCGCAAACGTGCATGTGTCCGGATATTTGTGATCGTATAGTGTATATTGTTAAAGTTAACAAGCAAGTAATTAAGCTAAGCATGTTACAATCTTTGCATTAATCTCAATGTTCATTACTGTAGCACGCAAACTGTGCGAATTATTCGAGAACATATAGTTTTCATCGATAATCGTCATCTATTGTACATCGATTGCTCTAGTGGACCCTCGCGTAGTTCCGTGGACAAGGCAGAACAGTAAAAAAAAGTTCACTCACCAATCGAAGACATCAATATGGCAATCGGAGAAATTCGAGTATTGCGCCAACAGGGATACCTATGTGTTGAGCAACTTTCCATCGGGACGGCCAAACGAAAACTCCCGTCGAACGCTCCGCTCAAGGTAGCAACGCCACATCTGAAACGTTCATTCACAAACTCCTTCCCTTTGCCGAAAAGAAACAACAAACTAATTTTTATAACTCACACATTATTTAATGTTGATCGATTAAGTTATACTTGCTGATGATTAATGATACACAAGTGTCAACTTAGGACGGCGGCGTTCCATTTACAGTTCGACGCCATTATCGCCATTTCTCCTCAAAAAAAGAAAAAACGTCTCTTCCTTCCTAACTTTTTGGTAACCAAAAAAAACAACTTAATTTCTACAATAACAACAAAACGCATTAACACAACAATTGAAAGATGACGAGAACCTCATCTTCCAGGAATTTCTCCCAACAACAATGCTAAACAGCGATCATCTCACTCTGTTACTTTGCTTTGTTGACGCAACAGGGTTGAGATCTACGCAATGACAATGAATCTTCTATCTATATAAAGAAGGATGTTTGTGGGTCTGTCTGTGGGTCTGTCTGTGGGTCTGTCTGTGCGTCTGTGTGTACGTTTTTTATACAAATCTACAGTTTTAGTCCGATCTTGATAAAATTTCGCATACATGACCCTCAAAGCATGAGGAAGGTCACTGTCTACCTCAGATTTCGGAAAAATAATAAATATCGATAAAAAATCGATATTCATGGTTATGGCAAGGCATTTTAATGAGAAATATCTCATGACCAACAATGCAAGGCAAAGTTTGTACAACAATAGGTATCAACAATGGTATCAACACGCAATTCACAAACGCTCTGCATGAACAAACAATCAATATCTCATGACTAACAATGAAAGGAAAAGATTGTGCAAGTGTAATTATCCCGGGCAACGCCGGGTAACTCTTCTAGTCCTCTATATATATAAAGAAGGATGTTTGTGGGTCTGTGGGTCTGTTTGTCTGTATGTTTTTTATACAAATCTACAGTTTTATTCCGATCTTGATAAAATTTCGCATGCATGACCTTCAAAGCATGAGGAAGGTCACTGTCTACCTCAGATTTCGGAAAAATAATAAATATCGATAAAAAATCGATATTCATGGTTATAGCAAAGCATATTAATGAGAAATATCTCATGACCAACAATGCAAGGCAAAGTTTGTACAACAATAGGTATCAACAATGGTATCAGCACGCAATTCACAAACACATTGCATGAACCAACAATATATATCTCATGACCAACAATGCAAGGCAAAGTTTGTGCAATAATAGGCCCATTGTATTCGCATCAACAATGGTATCAACGCGCAATTCACCAATAATAATGAGCACAGAATGATGATGCAATGTTAAAGCAATCTTTCCAAGAATTATAACAATGAACATAAAATGATGATGTAATATGGATAAGTTTCAATTTGTAACAATGCATAGAATTCCTGTTATTCAGGCTTTTCTTAGAAAAGAGAGTTCTTAGTACTTAACAATTTCTTGAAAATCTTTAAAAATGATCAGTAACTGGAGATAATGGAGAGTTAGCAGACTATTGAGAAAGAGTGGAAAGACGACAGAGGAAGCACTCCTTTAGCTCCGTGATGTATTGAGCAAATGGGAAGCAAGTAAATAGAAGAATCGGCGACCGCTAGACTGCACAAAGTGATGAATGGCCAAGTTTAGCTTCAACACATCGAGAGAAGAGTGGAAATTGCAACAACACTAAGTATACATCTGAGGTAAGATTACGTGAGTAAGAAATTATTTAGACTAGCAGTGGCATCCTTGGAGAGATCCAGCCATTGTGAGCCTTTAAAAAGATTTTTTTCGATTTTTCATTAAGAATTTTTACTGTATTAATTCTAAGCATTTTCGTGTGTTTATTTTTAAGATATTGCAAAATTCAATTTAATTTTTTGAGATTGTTCTGTTTACATCCAAGTGTAATTATCCCGGGCAACGCCGGGTACCTTTGCTAGTATTTACATAAAAAAACAACATCCTTTATTTCTAAACATATAATATAAAAATTTTACTTATAAAGTCATCAGAAAGAATTAGGCTGGTAATAAAATAACAGTGCAACCACTAGAGAATTGCTAGCTAAAATATCAAACTATCTAATTTCCACTGGGCGCATGTAACTTCCCCATTCTAAATACGTGACTTGTCACATTTTCAACAATTCATATTCTAGTTTTGTGCCTGTATATGTTGTATTTTGCTTTTCGTGTGATTTGGTGGTGAAATAAGCATGCACCTTAGAAGTTCATAATACAACATTATTCTATTTTTTCGACATGCCCTTTGTTAATTTTTTTTGACAAATGTCGACCAATTTTACTAGCCCTTTGGCTTAGCCACCGATTTGCACATTTTCTTTTAAATTTCACGAAAACTTTTCCAGATTCCATTGTGATTTCAATTCCATTCATTCTAGTCTGTCCTAATGCGCTTCTGTTATCACGTCGCTTTAGCCTCATTTAAACCTTAAAAAACATCAACTTTTGCGCACTTCTTTTAGGTTCAAACAAATTAAGTTCCACCCCAACAAATTAGGATTAGCTGTAAATGGAAGTAACAGCAAAAGCTAAGGTTTCACGAAGTTGAGTAAGAAGTCTTAATGGGTCCAAAAGGTCTCCGAGGCAATACCAACTAATTCCACTTTTGTCTAAGCCCTGGATAAAAAAAATTGTCTTTTGTGATATTTACTAGGAACTTTCACCCAGAGAAGATAAATCACGACTCCCTTTTCTTGTCTCAAAATAAAACAAATCCCGTGAAGAATATCTTAACTATGAATAATATCCAAATTTATTGGATACAGGCCAAAATATGTCAGTCTCAAATTCAGAACGATTGATTAGAATGAAAGATAAATTAAATAATAAGAGAGGGTTCAACGTCCCTTCTCATGTCGCAGGAGATCGATAGTTTCAAAGAAGAAAGAGAAAACGAAACTTAAAACCTAAAAGGATTAAGAGAAAGGATTAATTTCTTGAGCATGAAAATTGGGAAAAATAATCCCAGAACGGGAAAAAAAATCACCTTTTAGTCTTATGAAAGAACTTCTCTAAATCCCAACTTGGACTTTTTTCCGATCGGAACCTAGATTGAAATACGAAAAGGACAAGCCATCGAAAGTAATCTAGAAAAAAACGAGTAAGGCGGTATTTAATTTATAAAAATATTCTTAATTATTCCTTAGTTTCATATCAAAATCTCAATTTTAGTATTGTGACGCCCCCTCCCCCCCCGTGTCGTAAGCCGGAAGCCCACACCCCATATGGGAATAATCTCAACACTGTCACCCAAGACACGAAACTGTTATTCCAGGATCTACAGGGTGAGTCTTTTAACAGTGGCCTGGTGAACAACGTGATGAAAAGAGATAACAATGATCAAAGATCAGTGCAAATAACCAAGAGTAGGTGCTGGAAGTATCCTCCATTGACCTCGAGGCACATGTGAAGGAGTGTCCACATACACTATATGATCACAAATATCCGGACACATGCACGTTTGCGCTCTAGCCACGATTTCATGGAAATCAATAGGGCGTTGCACATCCCTTTGCCCGAATCACAGCTTCCACCCTTCGGGGTAGACTTTTCACCAAATGTTGGTAGGTACTTTCCGGAATGTTCCTGCATTCCTCCCAAAGAGCGAGAATCAGTTCAGGTACAGAAGTTGGCCGATGTGATCTGGCCCGCAAGCGTCTTTCCAATTCATCCCACAGACTCTCTATAGGATTGAGGTCGAGACTTTGTGCCGGCCAACCCATTTCTTCGACCCCTGAGTCCGCAAACCACTGCTGTACACGCATCGCTTTGTGGCACGGAGCATTGTCGTGTTGGTAGAGAAATGGCCCGTTTCCGAAAAATTGCCACAACGTTGGAAGTGCACACATGTCCAAAACATTCAGATAACGGTCGGAGTTCATGATTCCTTGCACAGAAACGAGCTGGCCCAGTCCGTACCATGAAAATGAGCCCCACACCATGACTCCTCCTCCTCCGAACTTGACTGTGGGCTCTGTGCACTCAGGTAAGAAGCGTTCTCCAGGTATGCGCCAAACCCAAACTCGTCCATCGGATTACCAGAGTGTGTAGCGAGATTCGTCTGTCCACATTACACGTTTCCATTGGTCCATTGTCCAGTTTCTGTGGGCTTTGCACCACTCCAGACGTCGCTTGGCGTTGACCCTGCTGATGTGGGGCTTGTGGGCAGCAGCACGGCCATGGAATCCCATCGTGTGCAGTTCCCGACGAATTGTCATGGTACTGGCATCGTTTGCAGAGGCGTTTCGAAACTCTGTGGCAATTTTTTCCGCCGAGGACTTCCGGTTGCTGCGGGTGACACGACGAAGCACTCGACGGTCTCTGTCCGTTAGTTTCTTGGGTCTTCCGGTTCGTTGTTGAACTGTTGTTGATCCCCGGGTCTTCCATTTCATAATGACATCGCCTACTGTTGACTTGGGTATCTGAAGAAGGCTGGAAATGTCACGCACGGACTTGCCGCATAGGTGACATCCAACGATGATTCCACGTTGGAACTCACTGAGCTCTGCCGAACGACCCATTCTTGCCAATGTCCAAGCAGAGTTGTGTCTGAAGGTGTGGGAAGCTAGTTAAATGATGTGCAAATCATTATCATGTGACATTGGGCCAATCGATGATCTGTGAGGGGTGTCTGGATATTTTTGATCATATAGCGTATTCCTGAAGGCACGACAGTGCACCCCAGAGGAAGAAATCGCAGATCGATAGGTCTGGCAATCGTGATGGCCATGACTATTCTGTTCCTCGACTGATCACATGTTCGGGTGGGGACACTTACTCGATGCTGGCAAGTGTTGCGTGTGCAGAATGGGCTGTTGCACCATCTTGTTGAAAGTAAGCATTGGCACGCTCGTAATCAGTAAGTTGTGCGGCAAACACGTTGAAGATGTTGTGCACATAACGGTCACTATTCACAGTTTCATTGAAGAACACAAGGATGATGCGGCAGGCGGAGACAGCACACCACACTCCAATTTTTTGTGGATGCAATGGAGACTCCATGAACACGGAAAACCAATGACGCATGTTCTGCGAGTTGACGTAACCGGACAGATGGAACCACGCTTCGTCTGAGATGGACACTTAACCATCCTCCAGCACCTCCGGAGCAATGGTGCTCAGGAACCTTTCCAAAACTGAACCCGCATCCTGCAACTGATGCACAGTGGTCATTTGTGAAGGGGGGTAAGTGTAAATCCTGTTTCATGATTTTCATTGCACTTGAGTGAGACAAACCCAGTTGCTGAGACAGCCGCCGTGATGACATTTGGGACTGCGTAGCATGTGTTCTTCACCAGCAGCAATGGTTGCTGTTGTACGGACCGTCCTTTTGCGCACTTACTTGCGTTCAGTACTGATCTCGTTGCATGCCATTTCGCTATTAAGTTTTGCATTGCACTCTTAGCAAGATACCCTTGATAAAGCCAGGAATAAAAGGCGAGCCGGTAGGAGTCCTGTGTGATTTCTTTTCCGCTATGTACTGCAAGGCCTCCATCAACTTCTTCAAGAAGGACAGTACAGAGGACACATCATTTCATAACGTCATTTTTATTAAATTCACCCTGTATAATAAAAATATGATTCTCACCTATAGAGAAATGGAACTAACTCCATGTTACTTACTTACTTACTTACTTACTTTTCAAACCCGCTTATCCGTTAGGGTCGCGGGGGCAGTAGCCCTATGGAGGATTTCCAGCGATCGCGATCTTCCGCCATCAAGTGCATGTCCTCCCTGGTAATACCCAAGCGACTCGAAGCCAGATTCTCCATGTCGTCTAGCCATCTGGTTCTAGGCCGACCCATTGGTCTCTTACCCACCGGCTTGGAAAATAACAACTGCCTAGGAAGACCAGTTTGCGGCATCCGTATCACGTGGCCATACCAGCGCAACTGAGATCTCTCAATGCGAAGAAGTAGCGGCTCAACACCTAAAGATTCCCTTATTGTGCTGCTGTACACTGTATCTAGTAGGGTAACACCTGCCACACCTCTCAGAAATCTCATTTCGGCCGCTTGTACCCGCGATCGCACTCTTTCGGTCATTACCCAAGCCTCATGACCATAGGTGAGAATGGGGACAAAGATAGATTTGAAGACGGAGAGCTTGGCTTTGTTACCCAGCTCGCGTTTCGTTACCACGGATCGCCAGAGTTCGCGTCTGACACAGATCCGAGCATCCAATTCTTTCTCCTGCCGTCCATCACTCGTGAATGCAATCCCGAGATACTTGAATTTCTCCACCTGTCTCAATGAGGCTCCCCTAACATGGAGAGCGCACTGAGCAGGCTGTCTTGAAAGGACCAGAACCTCAGTTTTAGCCACACTGATCTTCATCCCAGCTTCTTCACATTTGGCTGCGAACCGGTCTAGTGCATGCTGAAGGTTCGTGCGAGAAGACCCAAGGAGGACAAGGTCGTCAGCAAAGAGCAACCTCTCCACCAGGCAGTCACCCACACAAACACGCTCATCGCCTCGGCTGCCCCTGTCTATCCAGATAAAACTATGCACTCCAAGTTAAAACACTTTAAATAAAACTATGTAAATATTGAAGCGGGCGATTAGCTACTAGCAATTAACAATGAATATCAATATCTTAGCATTGAAAGTCCCATGGACACTGTAATGGTACCATTAGAACGCCTCCAAATTACCTACAACTAAACCAATTTCTATCATCATTAATTACTCGTTACATTCATTCATGACATGTCGTTACGAGATGTGTGATCTATTACATTACAATATATGGCACTGAAAGTTTCAGTGGTACCATATGTTACGATTAGGACACGTACTTCTCAAGCAATCTCTACTATCATTCATTGCACCTTATATTCATGCATGCCACGTCGATACGAGTTGTTACTTGCCATGTGTTAGCATTGGATATTTATAAGGGAGGGGGTATCATTGTGGTATCATTAGAGCACATGTTCTTGTGTTTATTACGGCTATCTCACCTTCGAACCTGTTCGTGCTTTATACAATGTTCATTGATTGGCGAAAACATAACACTAATAAAGAAATAGGCAATCAGCACCGATCTCCCCTTTCTATAATCGTCTATCACGTGCATTTTGCACGCTCATCATCTCAACATCATATCATCTAGAGCCCTGGAGCCAAATGAAGAGCATGACGTAGAACATGATTCGTCTTTTTACTATGCCCGCTCGCCGGATTGCAACGCAATGCATTGTTGGAATTGTGTCTACAGAAAAGGTCATGTTAAGTAAGATTATGTTAAAAGTCTCTTAAATTTAGAAATTTCGGCACAGGCTGGTTTAGCTTCAATACTCAAATTAGTTGGATATAATTTCAACATTTAGTCAGAGTTATTAAACTCTAAAAGATAGATCCTATACAGAGGGTTGTTAGGGATCTACGGTAACAATTACAGAGGCCCAGAAAAGATAAAAACCCATTTCGTCATCATCGAGTATCAATATGGGTAGCCATGCATCGCCCTTACAGTTTCAATTGCAGGAAGCTGGAACGCAGAAAACAAGATCAGTTCGTAACCACTCTTGTTGACACGTTTTCTAAAGATCCTCCACTGTTCGCAGTCGTCTCTTTCTGAGGACACGTTTAAGTGGGCCTAATTCAAAAAATCCATAAGCAATGCGTCCGGTCACTTGATGTGTATGTCGCTGAAGGGAATGGAGCGGACTCCGGTGTCTTCTTGCATGCGTTATGCAAGTTTAAGCGGCGGTATGACTCGACGACTTGTCTCGACGCAGCCATACATTGTTTACCTACAGTAGCGCTCAGAAAATAAGGCACGAGTACAATTTTTGGCTTTTATTCTAACAGAACAATAAATAAGACTTGCGAATTTTTTCAACAAGTGGTAGATGACATGGAAATACAACTTTAGAAAGATATCTCAATTTTTCTATAACATGTTGCTGTAAAAAAGAAAATTGTCTTTTATGTGTGTTCAAAAAATAAGGCACTGGTTAAATTTTGATACATATTTCATACCAAACATGTTGCAAATCTGAAACAAAAGTGAGAAATCAAAGGAGATGATGTCTTACACTAGTACTTAGTCGGATAGCCGTTACTCTTGATAACAGCTTGACATCTGCTAGGCATAGAATCGACTAACTTTGTCATGGTTTCGGACGGAATCTTAAACCTTTCTTCCTGAAGCATTTGAAATTTTTCATCCAAGTTCGATGCATTTTTGTCTTTGCAGCGACGAAACAGAACTTCCCAGAGAAGTTCGATGGGTTGAGATCAAGTACTCGAACTTTTTTGGAAGCCAGATAATGCTTAACAAGGTTGGACGTGTGTTTGGGGTCGTTATCGTGTTGGAATAGCCAGCCTCTGGGCATGCAGTTTTTTCCGTGGGGATGCATGTGGTTCTGTAGAATATATCTGTACATATTCTTATCCATAGAACCAACAACACGCACAAGAGGACCCACCCCACTTCTACTAAAGCAACCCCAAACCATCAGAGATCCCCCTCCATGCTTCACTGTGGGCACTTGGTATTTTGGATTGAAACGCTTGTTCTTGGGGCGTCGAATATACTGTATTCCGTCTGTTCCAAAAAGCAGAAACTTAGATTCGTCACTCCAGAGGATTTTCGCCCATTCGTTGGAGTTACAGTGCTGGTACTTCTTTGCAAAGGCAAGTTGGGCCTTCCTGTTCGCTGCTGTAACGAGAGGTTTCTTTGCAGGACGGCTACCATTCAAGTCTGCTTCTACTAGACGCCGTTTTGTTGTGGAAACACTAACTTTAACCCCATGAGCCTCTTGTATTTCACGGTTCAAATCCACTGCTGTAAATTTGGGCTCAGCTTTCGATAACTAACAAAGCAGTCTATCTTCCTTTTCTGTGGTAGTACGTAGTCTTTCTGATCCAGGCTTTCGTTGGGGGTCTCCTCTTGCTCTCTTTCGTTGAATAATATTTCTTACTGTAGTTTTTGGAACATCGAAATCAGATGCAATGCTGTTGTAAGATTTCCTCTCCTCAGCGGCTTTTGTAATTGCCTTCTGAACTTTCAAATCGAGATGTACCCTTTGATTTGACTTTCCTATAAAAATTGAAGGAGTATTATGTTACAGTTATTTTTATGCATTTTTTGGTGACAATGGAAACTTACTTTTTTTTTTTTTTTTTAGCAAAAGTGACATGTGCCTTATTTTTTGAATGTCGCCAAACCAGCAAAAGTGTCTGTTCAGTTTTTGTATGAGAATTATCTCCCAATTGTTTGGGTCTTATGAAGTGTTTCACCTTTCTACACCCTCCTGTAAAATATTGGTTCAGTCTGATAATTGTTTTTAAATTTACATATAAAATTGTACTCGTGCCTTATTTTCTGAGCGCTACTGTATGTACCGTACAAACCGGGGATATTATGGATATGTGGGGGTCTGGACATTAGTCTAATAGTATTTCTGCATCGTAGGCTTCAGATAACAGGAATTAGTAAGCGGTGGTATTCCCGTTTGCTCTAATGACAGCCTCCACCCTCCGAGGAAGACTTTCTATCAGTTTTTGATAGTAAGAAGCTGAAATTTCCCTCTATTCAACTGCAGAGCAGTGGTTAATTCAGTCATCGATGAAGGACGGCGTGGTCTGGCTCGTAGTCTACGTCCTAATTCATCTCACAGGTGTTCAGTGAGATTGAGATCATGGTTTTGGGCAGGCCAACTTGTGGATTCATCACTCCATAAGATACGTTTCCACTGTTCCATGTTCCAGTTTCTGCGGGTTTTACACCATTCCAAACGTCACCTGGAATTGTTATCAGTGATGAAGGCCTTGTGAGCCGCAGCACGACCGTGGAAACTCAGGGAATGGTGTTTCTGACAAATGGTGATTGTATTAGCAATACAGGAAGCAGAATTTCTGAACTCTCTAGCAATCATTTCAGAAGAAGGCTATCGATTGCTCCGGGTCACACGTGCAAGCATTCGATGAACTCTGTCTGCCAATTTCTTGAGTGTACCAGTGCTCTGTTTTTGCTCTTTGGGTCTTCCACGATGTATTTGTAAAGTGGTGGAAATCTCAAGGACTGACCACCAGATTTGTCACTTATATAAATTCTCTGGGATATGGTGAAACGATTAGTACAGCATTATCACCATCACCATCATGCATATCCGCTAATTTAATACATTATGACTATTAATTGAACATGCTTACATTCGAAGCACGTCTATGTAATATAACTTCAGATCTATTTATTCGGACAAATTTACCTTCAAAGTCCTCTCCGGTCTCCTTATTATTAATGAACAGTTTGCAACCCTCACTATCACCTCAAGGGCTCATGGGAATGTAAGAGATGATTAGTCGAGTTATTCCCTTACCCACATCATCGCCATAATGCTTTACGGAGTCTTTAAACTCACGCCAGGGACCATTTCATCAGGTTTACGATGAGTTTATTCCCACACCAGGGACCCAAGGTCATAAAAGACGGCAAAGCCAAGAAGTAAATTTTCTAGAGTTATAAGATTAATTCTGCGAGTCGAGGATGCCCGCAAGAGTCTACAGATCACGTGTTTTCCCATACAAACTAATTGCAGTGTACATAATCTATAAAAACACCATTCTACCATGAAATTTAGATGAGAAAAAGTGACAGAACCAGCATGGAAACAGAACAACATGAATTAATTTGCCACTTCACATACCCTATCAGGGTAAGCTGTCCTACCACCTGGAATACAACTGCGTGGCAAGCGTTTAATGACGACAAATAAGTGGTCAGAATACCTTCTGAAAGGTCAGAGTATAGACTCCTACAAGAATAGTCTCCGTCAAGTTATCCGTCATTGTGAAAAGTGTGTGAAATTATGTGGTACTTCTTTTGGAAGGGATTAAATCCATCCCCCTTCTGTCACAGTGGTTATACGAACTTTATGAACACCCCTCTGACAAAGTAACAAGAAATGGTTTTCAGCATGTTACAAGTAAACTCAATACTGAAAAATATGTGTATCCAACGTCGAGTCGGTATTCCAATTCATTCCTTGTAAGCTGCAGCATCTTCATAGTGACATGATCAAAAGCCACTGAGAATGCGTGTCTTCAAGTCCACTAGGACATTAAAGCTTCGATCGCACTGAACTTTTTCCTACGGGGTCCACATCTCTGGTCAAAAATGCTTCGCCTAAAAGAAAAAAACCTTGAGTTTACTTGTTCATTTGCTGAAAACCGTTTCCTATTAGGACCAATAGGTACCTATGTTTTCACAATGTCCGTCCGTCCGTCTTTCTGTTGATACTCTAGTGTTCGAACGCTTCCGAAATTTCGATTTCCATTGTCGCTATTCGACTATACAGGGTGGTCTATAAGTCTGTCCCCCCCCTTTTATTTTTTGAACCGAAGCAGATATGTCAATTTTGATGAATCCAATGAATAGGAAGTTGTGGGTGGCCTATCCCATGGTGCACTTATCATCATCCCAAATATGCAAATAAGGACGCATTCAAAGTTTATCTCAAAAACCGTAAGGGAAAGAGAAAAAACCCCAATTGCAAACTTGTTCAGCATAAACAAACAAACAAAACAAAAAAAAAATCATCCCAAATCGAACCAACCAATCACCCACAATCACCATTTCATGTCGACCATTTCCGGAACAGTGTAGCGTGCCATCCTGGAATTGTTCTGTCTTCTGTGTGCTGAAAGATATCTTATTTGCTTTTCCGCATGAAAATGAATGTGAGTATGGTAATTTATGCTAATTTTTTGATTTGCATGCTTTACATGGTGGAAATATCAGCATTCAGTTTTCCTTGTGCAGTGTGACTGTTTGTAAGCTACAAATTAACGAACACTTATATATATGTTCCAATATACAGGGTGTTTCATAATTGAGTCCCCCGTCTTTAGGTCCCAATAACGACTCAAGGGGAACAGATTAGGGGAAAATGAATATTGATTATTTGGTTTTAATGTCCCTTAATTCAGAAGAAAAACATTTCGCGTCCCTGGGAGTGAAGGGGTAAATTTTGAAAATTTTAATTTTTTAGGGGTAGGGGTTAGGCCCTATGTGTTACTTAGAAAGTTGTAGAGCATCATGTAAATGTGGGTTTCGCAAAAAACCCGGTGAAAAAATCTCATCCCCTGCCCTTTATCGAGTGGGTAAGGTGAAAGGTATGGCTAGCCAATGTAGACAAAAACAGAAAAACTCATTAGAAACTTATTAGAACTTTATTACTTGTTAGAAAACAGTACATTTGAAAATGTATTAGAAAACAGTATTATTATCTTTTCAGGGTAATGACTCATTCATTCTCATTAATTTTCAAATGTAGACCCTACTGTTTTCTAATAAGTATGGTTTTTGTCCACATCGGCTAGCCAAAACTTTCACTTTACCCACTCGATAAAGGGGGCAGGGCATGAGATTTTTTACACCGGGTTTTTCGCCAAACCCACATTTTACATGATGCTCTGCAACTTTCTAAATAACACATGGGGTCTATCCCCTACCCCTACAAAATTAAAATTTTCAAAATTTACCCCTTCACCCCCAGAGACGCGAAATGTTTTTATTCTGAATTAGCGGACATTAAAACCAAATAATCAATATTCATTTCCCCCCAATCTGTTCCCCTTGAGTCGTTATTTGAACCTAAAGACGGGACACCAATTATGAAACACCCTGTATAGAGAATTATGAGTACCGCTCTTTTATTTAATTTTTCAAGTACTTCTATTCATTTAGTACTACACATTTCCTTTAGAAATAGGCCTTGCCGTAGCCACCAGAGGCTTTCTTATCAAGTTCATGTATTCCTAACAACGAAAGGTTTCTATTTTATCCTCGAATGCCTTAAAATCCTATTGGTCTTGGGCATTTCATTTGTCTGACGTGTATAGTGTTGTTGTTTTATAAAATCTAAAGTTGTAAAGATATTTTATGGACACCTCGTATTTATCGATATACACCGCTAGATTTTTGCGTCTTTTTGATTGCGTGGGAGAGTCCAATCAAAATTTTCCACCTGTAAAAAAATATACATTAGAAACCAAAACCTCTCAGTTCATTTTACTTTCCTAAGTGTTTAAAACAGGCTGCACATTTCATTCGCTTCGCTGGCCATACGAAGACAAACGGGCTGCTTCGAATGAAAACAGCTTCCTTGAAAGACTTCCAGGAACAGCATGCTTATATCCATTATTAGGAGCTTTAGCATAGAAGCTACTTATAAGAATGCGCCCTTGGTCTGTACGTTTATCCGGCCGTCCGCCGTTTGCACGATAACTTGAAAACGGATTAACTTTTTTAAATTCTGTTTTCAGAAATATGACCATCAAAGTCTTATCTCGGCCGTGTCAACTTTTCAGAATTTTTCGTAGACTCCTTCAAGTCGAATTCACGTGCTAAAACAGTGAGTGTGAAGAATACCAAGCTAATGGCATGTCATATAACAATCGATTTATCAAGAAGGAAAACATTGTTACTTTCTCTTCATCTTTTAAGCATTACTGACATCGGCGCACGAACGTGAAATCGCTTTGTCGACGCACGATTGCTCAAGTGCTCAAATCTATATTCAGTTGCGAAAAAATAGAGATAATTATTGGTTTTATAATGGCTTAACTGTGTACCCCTTCATAATTTCTACATTTTTTGAGGTAGAAAGTTGAAATTCGGAATGTAGCTTCCTAGGGGCATGTCCATCTGCACTATTTAGTTTGGTATTGATTGTTACACTGGGGTCGGAATTACGGAGGTGGGATTGAGATAGGACAACATACGAGGTCTGTTCAAAAAATACGTAGACTGTTTGAATTGCGCCGGCCCTGTTGGTCCCAATCAAAATCGCTTGGTGTCGCTATCTTCTGACAGATCCGCTGATTACAAGGCAGTTTTTTGATTGCAAATATCAGTATTGGTTGATTAGCTACGCGGTTGCTTGTTTTTTTCGTTTGGCGGATTTTTAGAATGAGTGACTTGAACGAGCAAAGAGTTGCTGTGAAATTTTGTGTTAAACTCGGAAAAACTCGGATCATGTCACGAGATTTTGACCGAAAAATTGAAGATGCACCGCGTTGCTGCGAAGTTTTTGGCCCATTCAGCCCTCAGAACTCGAGAGTTTTTGGCCAAACACTCGATCACTGTTCTTCCTCACCCACCCTACTCACCTGACCTCGCTCCTTGTGACTTCTTCTTGTTTCTCAAACTCAAAAGACCTTTGAAAGGAAGGAGATTTGAGACGATTCCCGACATAAAGGCAAATGCGACGAATGCGCTGAAGGACATCACAAAAGAAGCGTTCCAGGACTGTTTCCAAAAGTGGAAACACCGTTGGGATAAGTGTGTGCATCGGGGAGGAGAGTACTTTGAAGGGGACCCAGATGTGCAACTTCTGAATAAAGTATATTTTGTTTTATGACGTCAGTCTACGTATTTTTTGAACAGACCTAGTATCTATGTGCTATTTAGGTACGTAAAGGCATGAAGTTCGGTATCCAGATTCCTCTAGGCAAGGTCTACAATACTATGAAGTTTAGGCCCAGGTGTTCCATTGGGGTCGGATTTGCGCGGGTGGTAGTCACGTGGTCTTTAGAACTATGCCAACATATTGCTTGTGATATATCATACGTTCGGAAATGATAAGAAAGGAAAGAAAATACGAGCTTCTTTACATTTTCTACATATTACGTTCGAGAAAATTAATTTTTGATTAAAAACTTTGGGGAGAGGTAAAAAGTGCAGATAAAGGGTTAAAAATAGATGACTTCAGGATCTGCTACTTGCCTTACCCTACTCGGGGGGAGGGGAGGGGGGATTAATTTTTTTAATAAATGTATAAATGTATTTCTCCTTCAGTGCTAAAGTTCTTCCTTGGAATGTTTACAAGATTTTATTAAAAATTATAAATGTCTCACTCAAGAGACATACACAAATGTGAGTACGAAACGGAATATCCTTTGAAGTACTGTTAGCCGTTAGGCGTGCAATTAACACAAAACTTACAACTTATCCGGCGGAATTAAATCTGCTCTACAGAAATATGAATGCACTTAAATTTAGGTCACTTATCGCCCAAATTTTTTCAAGAAAATCAAGCCCCAACTGCCTTGAGGACAGGTACCATTAAAACTCACATACTCGTTTTAACATGATAATGTTTTAGGGCTGGACATCTATATATAAAAAACGTGATGCGAAAACCGCCATCATGGTTTTCCATTGTTGATGCACGTTTAGCCATTGTTGGCGCCGGCTTGAAGCACACGCCGGAACTGAAAAGACACGTGACCATTGTTGTCTGAGCAACAGTTCTTATTAGCACACTAGTAGAGGTACTCGGCGTACTGAGCACATCGGTTCGGGTCTGCGCGTGCTCTAAACGTTAATGAGATGGTGAGCGTAGAAGATGCACGTGAATGACGATTATTGAAAGGGCAGAACGGTCCCTAAATCAAAAGAATTTTATTATTCGTTCGGAGCTTATTATTTATTACGATAACTTGAAAACGAATTAACTTTTTTACACTCTCTTTTCACCAATCCATTACTATGGGACAGAGCACGAACAAGTACGAACGTTGGATAGCCGGAATAGATACGTGCTCTAATGGCACGTGCTCTAATGGTACCATTATGATACCCCCTTAACAATTTCCAATAATCAGATATGGCATGTAATATATCATACAAATCGTCACGACGTCTCATGAAAGAATATATATATATTAAAAAAATTCGTGATAGCAGTGGCACGTGCAGGTGTATTTCTCATGAATGAATACGGAGGGTTGATTCAGATAAAATGAGACGACTTTGCAGTTCTGCTACGATGGTGTAATACCATGGCGCCACCATCGGTTGTGTACGATGTGAGAACCACGTTGTTGGACTATCGCCCGGCACCGTTAATTCCACTGAAGTAGGCTGAGTTTGAGGGACTCCATGGGAAGTTCGTTCCACACCTGCTAACACACTTTCCATAGCCCATCAACGGTTCTTTGTCGGCGACTTCCGAGCCGTCGTTTCAGGAGACCAAAACCGCAGAAATCCATCGGTGATGCGTCAGGAGATTTTACAGGCACACTCGTATGCCCATCTCCTGTTCCATCTTCCTGTAGTAAGCCACAGATGACTTGGCAGTGTGGCTTGATGCCTTCTTCATGTGGATCCAAACTTTTGATTGCTCACCAGGGTACAGACGTGGGATATCCTGCTGATATATGTGGTCCATTACATTACTCTGGAAATAATCTGCACTAATTTAACAGTTTTTAGGAACTCGACGAATCGTGAGCAGTCCACGTGAGCAATATCCGGCAACCACCATGAAGCCCTTTGAAAACTTTTCCTTGCACCTTCGGACAAAAATCGGACCTGGCCTTGCCCCCTCTTTCGCGATAGTAAATTGCCCTGGATT